>OY293420.1:19056419-19616419 GCA_958502065.1 Chrysolina americana | reverse complement strand
GAATTTTCGATCTCCAAAGGAGAAGCGTAAGCAGCTATTTTGAATACGTTGCAGTCGCATCGAATCAGATTTCCGTAAGGCGGGTCCATCAATACTGTCGCAGTAAGAAATTTTGGAGAAAATGAGTGATTCGCATAATATAAGCTTGAGTTTCGTAGTGAGTAAATCTCGATTTGGAAACAGTTGTCTAAGAACGTTGTAAGAGGATTGAATTAGATAGTTAACGTTCCTAGTGAAGCGGAGCTCAGGATCGAGCCACAAACCTAGATTTTTTATTTCAGAGACAAAAGGTAAGGTGTCGTTTTCGATGCGAATATTTAGTAAATTTTGTACATCTACTCTGTCTTTCTTTCGTCCAAATAGCATCACTGCAGATTTCTTAGAGTTGAGTTTTAACTTATGGGCGTGAGAAATATAAAAAATTGTTTGTAAATCATCATTAATATGGAGTTCTGCTGTGTCAATATTATGGAATGGAAAGGAAAAGTAAATCTGGGTGTCATCTGCGTAGTGATGTAAGTTGCATTTTTTAACGTACAGATGAGTCACATATACATAGGCTAAAGATTAAGGGACCGAGTATAGAGCCTTGTGAAACACCTTCAGTTACAGGTAAGCTCTCAGAGGCAACTCCGTCCAGGACAACTTTCTGTGTGCGGATCAAAAGATAATTTTTCACTAGGAATACTGCATCGGCGGAAAAAACAAAAAACCTGAGTTTATCACACAAAATGTTGTGGTCAAGCGTGTCAAAGGCTTTACTGTAGTCCAAAAGTACCAGACATGTCGAATTACCTTCGTCAAGAGCTTTGAAAAGATCATCAGTAATGGACAAAAGTACTGTGGTGGTGCTGTGTTGGCTTCTCAAACCAGATTGCATTGAGGTGATAATTATGCGTTCGTTCACAAAATAATTTATCTGATCTTTCAATATCAGTTCCACAACTTTCGAGAGGCAAGGCAAAATGGTGATAGGTCTGAGGTCAGAATAGTCAGAGGCTGAATTACACTTGGATAAAGGTAGGACTATACCATTTTTCCAACAATTTGGAAATATCCCGATGGTTATTATTTTGTTCACGAGAAATGTGATGTGATTCAGAAGAAATGACTCGATCAAACGAATCATTTGGAGAGAGATGTCGTCGGAGCCAATAGCATTACTCTTAATACGGTGAAGAGAGGTTCGAACTGTTTGGCTGGAGACAGGGGAGAAATTAAAATAGTTTTCGATTTGAAGTGGGTTTCTATAACGGTCCAGCAATAAAACCTGCCTGGCTGATCTATCAGGTTGTGAAACTGAATTGAAATGTTCATTAATGCGATTGACATCTTTGATATCTATTGGAAATTCTGTACAAGTTTTTTTCCTCAGGATATCTAGAGATCTTAAAGTATTCCATGTAGCCTTCGAATCTTTACTCGCGAGAACAAATTCGAGATAGGCTTTCTTCTCCCGACGTATTGCACCTGTTGTGTAGTTTCTAAGGTCTTTATAAGCGTTCCAGTCCGCAACAGATAGTGTTTTCTTATATTTTGTCCATGCTCGATCTCTGGGAGAGATTATTTGTTTTATATTGTGGGTTAGCCAAGGGGCCGGAGGTTTACTTACTCTTTTGGTTTGAAGAGGTGCATGCATTTCAAAGAGGTGAATTATGTTGTTGTTCAGAAATGAGATAATACAATCAATATCCTCAATCTGATAAATATAATCCCAATCGGTCCCAATTGATTGAATCATACATTTTGAAACAAGCATTGATAAGGAAACTCAGTAATTTCAAAATATGATATTGGTAATAGACGTGACGAAGGAACTGGCTGCATTCGATGGAAGTAGAGTTTCTCATTATGTGTTTAATCCACCGTTTCCAATGAACCAATGAACATGCTCCTACCAAAATATCATAGTCAGGCCACTTGGCTGATGCATAATCACCACTGTATAGATTGGAATGATGTATTCACACCATTACATCAATTTGGAAATATAATAAAGAGGCTCACCGACGAAGTGGATACACTTTTTGTTAAAGGAGAGGAAAAAGCTGAATCAAACATCAAACAATTTACCCAGCAACCAGTCATAGAATTTGAAGATCAACCCGGTTTGGGTGCATCTGAAGCAAGTTGTTTTCATCATACCAAAGATAATTGTGTATATGCACTTCCAAATGTTCACTCTTCATATCAAATGCGTATAATGGATACATCTGAATGAACATATTCTAAAAGAAATGCCTTTTATTTTTGATATTTTCATTAATTGACAAATCATTCCCCTTATAGCATTCGGTTGTCTAGATACTAGATGTTTTTTACAAGGTCGTTCACTCCATAGCATCCGGTGACTAGACACCAGATATTTTTCACAAGGTCATTTACCTTGTGTAACACCTACAATTTTTCAGATTGATGACTTGACAGTCATTTCTCTTATAGCATTCGGTTGTCTAGACGTCAGATGTTTTCCACAAAGTCATTGACCGCTATAGAAAGAGCAATGCGCAAGCGCATATCGAGAGCCCAATATATTATTGTAAGGAGCACCACAACGAGTACAGTTAGTATCTGAGAATCATGAAGTGTGACAATTTAAATTTTTCGAGAAGAGATAACCTACGTCGACATTTGCAAAAAACCTGTTCTTTCAAAGGAGCTGAGAAAGCAGTAGCAAAAAAAATTTAATTGAGCGATCCGTCCACCAGTGCTCCACAGGCGAGAAAACGCCTATACGTAAATATTTCAACAAAACTAGAAGATGGATTCGAAAAACTGCAACACGCAGTCAAGAATAGAATAGCAAGTTATCGATTCAAAAGTAGTGGAACACATGTTCAATACGTCAACTTCATGGAAAAAATTGAGCCGAAAGTTCTGAAATCATTTCGGAATATATACAGGAGCGCAAGAGTTTGAAAATACATTTGGAATTGTTTGGACACTATATCATACCCGAGAAAGAGTTGGGTGATATAAAATACTTCAATACAAAAAACAAAATCATCACATTTTCCACTAACTTAAATGACATTGACGATGAATTCCAAGATGAGATGATCGAGAATTCCAGGAAAAAGACTAAGGCTGGTCATTGCAGAATATTTGGCATCTCGATGTTAATATAAACATATATAATCCATTATCAGCTTCATCTTATATCAAGTTACCCAAAGCAATAAATATGAAACAAGCCATTCTGAATGTAAAGAAATTGGATAATGCTTGCTTCGCTTGGTCTATTATGGCTGAAATTTTTCCTTTGAATGGAGATCCATCGAGTCCATTTTCATATCCACATTACTTGATTTTGAAGGTATTGATTTTCCAGTAAAGTTGATGGATATTTCCAAATTTGAAATAATGAATAACATATCTATTAATGTTTTTGGTATAGATACAAAATTTATAGAAGGCAAAATGATTACTAATATTGTCCTTTACATTTTACAGCACAACGATCTGCAACACATGTAAATCTCCTACTGATAGATGATTATGATGGAAATTATCATTATTGTCTCATCACAGATTTGTCTAGATTGGTATCACGACAAAAATCCAAGCATAAAGGTCGTGTATATACTTGTGATGGTTGTCTCCAATTCTTTCCCAAGAGTTAAAAGCTAACGGCTCATCAGCAGTATGATTGTAATGATCTATGTGTGTTACTTCCAATGCTATGCTGCGTTTAACCAAGGTTGAATTAGAACTCGACTGATATAGACATGGTTCACTTCAAGAAAGGAATTCGTGGTGGAGTGAGCCAATGCAGAAAAAGAAAGGCAAAAGCTATTAATCTATTTATTACATCTTATGATCCTTCCAAACCAAATTCAAATATTTTATATATTGATGCAACAAATTTATATGGAGCTGCTATGAGTGAATATCTTCCATTGTGAGATTTCAGATGGCTTGAGTAGTCTGAGCTAGAAAATTTTGATTGCTTTGAAATTGGAGACAAATCTTTGAAAGGATACGTATTGAAAGTTGATTTGGACTATGATATTCATAATGACCTTCCTTTCTGCCCAGAGAATATCAAGCCTCCAGGAAGTAAATTTTCCAAGTCGACCCCGAATTTGATGAGTAACGAAAGATATATCATACACTATAGAAATTTGAAACAGTGTTTTAAATATGGGTTCAAATTAACTAATTATGGAATTCTCACAGTCAGCATGGTTGAAACAATATATTGATCTGAATACTGAGCTTCGAAATTCTGCCAAGAATGAATTTGAACTTGATCTATTTAAATTCATCATAAATTCGATATTTGGAAAAACTATGGAGAACGTGAACAAAAGACATCAAACTATGCACTCACTGGGAAAATATGCCTGGAACTATGTGAGCTGAAAGATTGATTGCAAAACCTCATTTCAAGTCATGTACAGTGTTCGAGAAGAATTGAGTAGCAGTTCTGATGGAAAAATTAACAGTGACATATGACAAACCGCTATATGTAGGTTTTTCAATTTTGTATATCTCAAAAACAGTAATTTATGATTTCTATTATGGTTACATTAAAACAAAATATGGTAAGAATGAGGACCTCTGTTACACAGATACTGATTCACTGATTCTGAAGATATTCACAGAAAATGTATACGATGATATGAGGAAAAACATAGAATACTTTAATACATCCAATTTCAAAACATTCCTAAAAGAGTATCAGTTATCGGTAAGATGAAAGATGAATTTTTTGGATCACCAATTGAATGTTTCTATGGTACAGGTGCGAAAAAATGTAATACAGAATACACCACAATTTTCAGATTATGTTCAAATTGTTGAAAAAGGTGGTTCTATTTTACGCAAAATGTATGTTTTTACTTCACATTTACATACCGTTTACACGGAGTTGAAAAACAAAGTTGCGTTATCATCTAGAGATGGCAAATGATTTGTTTTGCTCAATAATATAGAAACATTAGCATGGGGTCACCATACGTTGAAACCAAAAGATGAGGACGCAGCGTTGTATCTCTTACTATTGATGTCAGAGAATTTGATAGATGAATGAATATTTGGATTTCTTGTTATTGAATAAAACAAAAATATTAATCACATGTTTTTTATTCAGATGCCCTAAATGTAAATTACTTCAAACTACTTAAACAGGAATAAAATTTTGATTGAGGAGGAGCCAGACCATCTACGTGTTCCATCCACTCAGGTCGATTATGATGAAAGTAGCAAGGTAGCTGAATCCGTAGTTCGAACTTGCCCATATATTCTGTTGGTAGTTTGTGCCATGTCATAAGAAGTTACCCAGGTCTAGCTTTACGAATAAAATATTCCACTGGAAATTTTCGTAGTTCATCCTCAGTGAATTTGTATAAAGGTTTGAGCTTCTCATGTTTGGTTATAAGATCCATCAGGCAGTGAGTAACTTCCATATTTTTTGAAATGATTCCACCAATGGTGAGACAAAAAGCATTGAGGAGCAGATTGCTATGTAGTAAACTAGACATTGAACTATTGTGGATTCTGAACATAATTTTATATTAGCTGATGGTGGGGGAAGGTATAGCTTGTTTCTGACTGTTCAGTTATATTATTCTTTTTTATCAATAATTTATACTCTTTACTATTGGTTGGTATTGAAATTTGGAGGGTTTGCACATTATTAATTTCAAGCGGGATCATTTTTGCCCACTTGGATGGCCAAGTATCATTCCACGTACCATTACTATCGAAGCATATGAAAACTTCTTTAATATAATTGAGCTGGTGTATGAATAAAATACCACGCCAAATAGCTTGTAATATTAAAAATTTTTAAAACATGTTGAACGCTTTATAGACACTGACGTTAGGAGCTAATTTCCTGTAGTAATATATAATTAGGATAGGTAGAGGGGAGGAATAGACGTGAATGTTCAAAAATTATTTTTATTGATAATGTCATTTTAATCTTATCTGCTACCTAACGCATCAGCTACTTTCTTGTGGTCCTTTCCTGGTACTTGAGAAGCTTCTTCTTCTCTTCGGCACTCTTGCCAATGGTTGGATACCTGATGATGAGCCTATTGACATCTGGTACATATGTCCCATAGTCATCACTGTCCCAGTTCGCTTCGTTCCCGCTGACCCCTTGTGGCTTCTCTGCTACCAGATGCATGTGTCGGAGCCTTTCCTGTTGCTTGAACAGCTGCTTCTTTTCATCACTCTTGTCAATGGGTGGACACCTGATGATGGGCCTATTGACATTAGGTACATATGTCCCATAGTCATCACTGTCCCAGTTCTCTTCGTTCCCGCTAACCCCTTTAGGCTCCTCTGCTACCAGATGCATGTGTCGGAGCCTTTCCTGTTGCTTGAACAGCTTCTTCTCTTCGGCACTCTTGCCAGTGGGTGGACACCTGATGATGGGCCTATTGACATCAGGTACATATGTCCCATAGTCATCACTGTCCCAGCTTTCCATGATATTTTTGTGGTTTAGAAGTGTTCCCTAACTAGCGAGTTCAATATCCCACGGTGGTCAGTTATAAATCTTGTAAAGATGTTTAGCGGTCTTGTTTCCAAAAAGGAAAACTCAAAACCAAATTTTGAATTTTGCTCGACCCGACAAATTATTATTTGGTAGAAAACGAAGAACTGCTTTTCTACAAACACAACACAAACTTTTTTCAGTTACTGAGCTTAAACTTTTACCACTTACTGAATATAAATTTTCTTTACTCTCTGTACAATAAGTTGACATACTGATGCTACTATAATGCTTTTCATTGTTTATATATCCAAAATTAATAAATGGGAAGGAGAATACTCACTCAGCACATATATAATACATTATGAGTGGGGAATAATAAGTCAGCATATTTCAGGAAACAGTATATATTGCTGACTCACTCATCTTGACAGGAGACATTGAACCAACCTCAAATTTCGTGTAGCTGACTAAATATGTTTTGTAATAGGAAACATCATCAGCTACTTCCGGGGTACTCATTCTTGAAAAATCATCAGTAATTTGAACATCCTGGTTGTTAAGAATTCCTAGTAAGCAAGTCGTAGATATTTGTCAACACAGCAAATATTATACACTTGGTATATTGTGTCTTCATATTCTTCTATTAACCATGGAAGTTGACGAGGTTGATTTAGGTTTCGGATGAGAGTGTGATGAAATTATTTGTGATACTGAAGAAGTTCATGATAAAATTGTAGAATCCCAAATTATTGGAAGTTTGGAATTTGTAACAACAATTGTATTCCAAAGTATGTGCATAACTGATAACTACTTCTCCACAATTTTGGAAAAAGAGAGAAAAATGTGCATCATATGTTTCTACGACTTTGCAGCAGAAGTGAATAATAACGTAGAGTGCCAGCAGCTGTCAAACCACTACTCGGGAATAATGGATCATGTCATTGAACGCTCTATCTTCTGCCATGATTGTGGACGATCATTAGGGATAGTTTGCCTAACAAGATTTTGCATGGTATGCAACAACTATAATATCCAATTTCCTGAATAAAGTTGTCTATACATATAAACAATGTATTTGATTTAATCATATTCCCTACTCCAGCATCAAAATTTTAAGTATATATTGATATAAATTCTTTCTAAACAAATTTCAAATTTTTCGAATTGTTTATAGAATGAATGAAATCATTTCCGTTATTAAATGGTTACAGACACCATGAAAATTATCTTTTCATGTCTTTGCAATTTTCAACGAACATATCTCACCGAGTAAACATTTCCTATCAAACACCTTCCATGACATTTCGGTGTAGGAATACTCAAATCGAGTGTAAATTACACCGACTATAAGAAAGTGCTACACGTATCGTGCTGGCTGAATGCACCTCCATGGAAGCAAGGGCCAAGAGCCAAGATATCTCATTTGTGGAGATAATTTTGAGATTTTCTTCATCGTGAATGTATACCACTCCACTTCGAGACACAATGGACTTCTACCACAGCTTATTCTTTAGTATGTTGGTGTAATTATTTATCAACCAAACAAATAATATTAATTTCATGACAAAATCAATAGTGGTTTCTTTATCAGTGATTGTTAAAAAACCCCAAAATGATGTATATGTGTATGTGATGTATATGAATAATTACGGTGATATGAAAAAAGCATTTTGCATACTAGTGCCCAGAAAGCGTTTTATGCTGATTCAGCAGAATGCTGATTACTGTGAAAACTTTGAAGTAGAAATATCAATCGTTTTTGTGAGATATTTCTTCTTGGGATTACTACTATTTCAAAAATTTTTGGTAAGTGTTTACTACTTGTATAATGCCTGAAAAACTTTTCAAGAATTGGAGAAATTCAGTGCCTCAATACAAAAATATTTTCGAAGTGGTTTTTGAAATACTTAAGCCTCTTGACTCACAGTCAAATCGTTCAAATTGTTATGAAGTGAAGTTACTTTTACAATTTCATTTGAAACGAAGGCAAATATAAATTTGATTCTATATCATGAGAATGAATAATAGAAAAGTAACAGGTACTGTTTTATTTTTATTGTATATGATAAGGTGTAAAAAATATTTAAAAATGCGTAAATGTATACTTAGAGAATAAAATAATTTGAGAAAATGTAAATGATTGAACAAAATAATATATAATGAAAAAATATGATACAAATATTTATGGAATAAACGACTAAAAAACACTTTTAAAATATAATATAATATGTACACATAATACCAACGGAATGTTCGGCACATGGAGAAACATATTTTGTCAGCCTCCAAGTAGTCTCAAAATTCTACTCAGGGGCTGTCAAAAATGCCTTAATGATTTGTTTCAGCTCAGCAACTTCTTTCTTTATGTGCCAAACCTTTCTTTGGTATTTTTTCAGTCATTGCGTGGCCTCATCCAATTTGGCCTCCTTCTCACGCATGAAGTTCTCCACAACTTCAATAAACTCGTTGAGGTGTCTGTTTCCCACATCCTCCTGGGTTTCATTGAGCGTGCCAGTTATGGAGTCCAAATCTCATTCAGCTTTGTTGTCCTGTACGGTTGCTTCCATTGGTAATTTGGGTAATTCCATTTGTAATTCGGGTACTTCCTCATAACTCACGATAGGGCTTCCTACTTCGCTTATATCCTCATATATCGGAGCTGGTGTTGATGCAGGTATGGGCGTTGACTGATAGGTTGGTAGGAAGCCCTTCCGTGATGCGTTTATTGGTCGCAATTTTGAAAATGATCCATCCAGTATTTGGATCTCATTTCCTGTACTTGAACTGGATGGACATCTCACAATTTTGAATCCCTCATCCCTAAGGAGCTTCTTGAGGTGTTGAATCAAGTGCAACTACTTCCCAGGGACTTTCACTGCAATCTGCCCAACACTTTTCTGAATGATGATTTTCATTTTGATGATGGTCTGTTCGAGTTAAAGACTGTCACTATAATGATTAACTCCAAGTTTACCTATAATTATTTGGTTCCATACTTCCACTAGAAATGTGGGAGGAAACATCACCCATTTTCATTGAATAATCCAATAAATTATTTCAAAAAGCATATTTTGGGAGTGTTTATATTTTCTACCTATAAAAATATTCCATCACTCCAGCCAGACCAATGAATTAATTCATTCATTATTAATGGGAGGAGCTCATTGATATATTTCTATGAAGTATTGGGGGAAAGTACTGACATTACATTTTTAGCAAAAAATTGTTTCCATACATTTTTGTAGCACAGTGTAATCCATTGAACTTATAATTTGAGTGAACTCTAATATTACAAATATTCTAATTGAACAAGAGATGCACATCATGAAATTAATTTGATTGATATGCAAATTATTCTGTGTCTAGCAGTTTGGCATAATGCAATCCATTGAATTCAAAATTTGAGAGAATTCTCATATTAGAATACTGGAAATGAAACAATATATCCATATCCTGAAACAATATGTGGAAGTCATTCACTGTTTGCACATTTGAATCATGTCAATTATTACTATGGATTTTGCCAACTAGACAGTTATGTGTTGGATCATTTTCAACAATTATGGAGCTCATTCCTAATTTGTTTCATAACACTAATCATATACAAGATGTTTCATGATTTCTAATACACTATTGAAAAACATGTATGAAAATGGTATCACATACAGAATGTCCCATGATTCTTAGGATATATTTGGAACACCAATAATTGTGGTAAGGGGGTTTAGTTTTCCGGAAATGAATTTCATGGGACCCTACACATATTCAGATTTTGATAGGATATATTGTTTAACAAAACATTTTTGACATGTGTATCACGTATGGAAAATATTCTTGTTGTGTTTCATATTATCACATACTCAAGTACAGGATGTTCCATGATTATTAAGATATATTTGGAACACCAATTGTGGTAAGGGTGTTTAGTTTTTTGGGAAAGAATTTCATGGGACCCTACACATATTCAGATGTTGATAGGATATATTGTTTAACAAAATATTTCTGACATATCTTTCATGTATGGAAATTATCCTTGATGTGGTTCATATTATCACATCAGGATGTTCCATTGTAGCGCTTTTTCGGTCGGGGATGTAAATTTGGCACTTTCAAATTTCCCAACCCCGAAGTTTGTACGGTCAAGCCCAATTGGCCCTGAGACTGCTAGGGACTTAGATGTCCTTTACTTTGCCTCGGGCGACAGTTTTTTAGAGTGGTATGCTCCACCACCAGGGTAGCAACAGATGGAGATCGGTCGGAATCCAGGGGTCAGCTGTTTTGACCGGTACTTGTTTTCAAGTAAATGCAGGCTTTAATTGTACCACTTGTGAAGCTGAATACCGATTCCTCAATTTATCGGAATATCGGGGTAAACTCTGGGCCCCCTCACACTACACTGAAATACCTCCTGAAATGTCAAAAATCTTCGGCAATAATACAAATATAGAATAGTGTACACTCTGGTTGATTTATTGGAGCACAAAAGAAAATCACAGGTTACTTTCAGGGCTTAGCGACCATTCAACAATATACATAACAATAAATTATAAATGTTATTAATTCTGACAGTTCCAAATAAACATACCATTGTCACGGTGAAATAACAGAATAGACAGGCAACTAGACACAGAACTAATAATTTGCAGGGTTTTTGGTTGGAGTGAGTAAATCTGTGCAGGTATACCAACTCAAACACGGAAAATAGAACTCGACAGCTATTAAGGGCGGTTTGCAGAGTTCAACGGAATTTGCTATCGTACGGGTGATCTTTGCCCTATTCTTATACTTGGGAGATTATAAATAATTATTCAATAGCTGTCTTAGACGGTATGTGATATAATTACGGTACTGGAAATTTAATAACAACTTCGGTAGCGATTCCGGTTACCAAAGCAGTATTTGGCATACGACGTGGAGCGTGATGGCAAACTTGCCGGTGTCGGTTAGACGGTACAAAGCGAACAATGAATTCGGATATATGATTTTAAGAATCTTAATACGCACTTGGTCATATTGTATGCGGTAATCTCAACTAATATTGTCACTGGATTTAGAAGAATATAAACGGTTATTTAATAAATACCAAAACAGTATCTGGCCCAGTTACGTTAACGGGAAGTTAGCAATGGAGCAAAACTCAAAATTAATGTTAACTTATTTGTCTTTGTCGGCTGTCAGACGGTCACTCGAGAAATATTGTAAATATTCCTAATTTTTTCTGGAGAGCACGGTAGCACAAAATATTCCAAATATGCGGTGGTCAGAAAGACACTCAAGACTAGACTATCAGACTTTACTAAAGAATCCAAATGGGCGACGGTCAGAAAGACTGTCAAGACTCGACTATCCTCCAGGAGAACCGAGTATGTGATTTTTCCAACGGATTCGGATTTAGCAAAAATAGGAGATACTCACTGACATTTCAAAAAGGCTTAAATCTGTGACTAAGTGCCCTAACAAAGAAAATAAAGTGAGGGGGTTGTTTTTATCCATACCTGAGTAGTCGAGAAGCTATTTACAAAACTCAACCAACAGTAGCATCCCTGAACCCGCTATTCTATCAATCTAACATGATTTTACTTGAAAGTAAGTTATACCAGATGTAAAGGAGCACCTCCATTATAATTTATCAAAACTCATTACAGCCTGGTGAATCAGTACAACAATTGGTTAGATGGAAAGTACTGGAGATTATTACCACTAGGTGGTGAGAAAGGTAGCCTCCTACGGCCTGTTAGCGCTAGACAGCTCTTGAATCGGAGAGATGTATCCCTAAGTACCTTATATGTGGACTTAAAGTAGTGCAGCCTTTGTTAGTCAGGTCATTATGTACCAGGTCAACTTTGCATGAGGTACTTAGCATAGGCATGCCCATAACTCGGACAGGTTGTACCCACCTATGATCGGAGAAGAAGGTACGTACTCACAGTGTAATACACCCCTATTGTGGTTTGTTCGGTAAATATTTATCAAGACAACAGATCTAGTTGATACTAGGTGAAACACTGGTACTAATCTTTATGAAAAATAGACTGGCTAAGGCCCCAAATACTCTAGTAACGGAGCCTCAAAAATATGCTTCGTTACATCCATCTCTTACTTGCAGAAAAAAAAAAGAAACTTGTGTACATTTTTTTTACAACAGTACTTAACTACAAATAATACCTAAATTATCGCTTCTTCCTTGATTGCCTCAATAATGGGCAGCGGCAAACAAATGTTCCTGGACTTCTGGTGACTGCTCTGGATCGTGACGAAGACCTTCCGTCTGACGATCGACTCGAGAGAGTCGATGTTGTGGCTGGACCTGGACGGAGCTGGGTGATTCGGACTCCCCTACAAGTGCAGTCCTTTGATTGGATACCATACAAACAACACCAGGAACAGAAGAGTCTATGTGGTTCTTGACACGTGGAACGGTGGTGGCCGGGATAGCCGCGCCTTCAACAGAGGTCGCGTTCCACTGGTAAATAGAGGTAGATCACTTGTGTGACGGTGTAACCCTGTGGATGACGACGGAAGAAGTCGCCACCAGTGACAATGGTAGCAGGTAGGCAAACAGGAGTTCCAGGCATTTGTATTGAATGCCAACCTTGATCTCCCATGAGGTTTCTAGTTGTATGTGTGGCAACGGATCTGGTGAAATCGTTAGGCGGGTCCAACCAGAAGTAACTATTGGCGGCAAACGGGTCATTATCGTTTGTTTGGGTGGAATTGTTAATCCCTTGGGATGACAAGTTATGACGGTAACATCTGGATCACGGGTTCTGGAACCCATACTGGTTACACAGGTTGGTCCGACTCTGGGGTCTCCTAGTAGTGGAGAGGGATGTGATTCCCATTCGGGCCCCATCGAAGAATCAGGTGACGTGCCGATTTTGCGGAGGAGCCAGTCCCACTGATAGGAGGCGTCTTCATCGGTGGAGTCATCTGGCAACTGGGAAGTGGACAGATCCAGTTCTGGGGGGGTCTCATCGTCAGTCGAGACGGTAATTCCAGTCATCATGTTGGCCTGGACAGGAGCGCACTTAACGACATGTTCGTCCGGCAACAAAGAGGTGTTCTAATTTGGCCGGGGTACTGCATGACGGTCTTGGAGCGACTTCCATCTTGGACAGCAGGTCTGCTTGGTTAGAAGTGGTTCTATTGACATGTTGTTCGGACAACGGAGACGTGATTACTTCTATATCTGCGGGGGATCCATATCTATTTGGGAAGAACAAGTTTGTTAGTTGAGTATTGAGTAGGTTTTTGGGTCGTTTAACTCACAAACGGTGACGGTCGGAAATTATATCAAAAGAGGAAAAGAAAAAAAAATCTTGGCGGCTACTGGCCGCGTAGATCAGGGGGAATTGTTATCCAAATTCTCCTCCCGTTAGCTTGATTAATTTTAATCCGGAACCGACGATCAGACGGGGCGTGGGCCGGCAGGAACATTGCGAGCGCTGCTCTAAAATCCGGCGTCCATTCCTCTTCTGATCGGAACGTCCGGTAGTTTTGATCCAGCCACCGACGTATCTGCCAGACACCATCGTGGATTCCCCTTTCGAAAGTAGACGGTCCAGGGGGAAGCGCTTGAATCCCTTCCTCGGTGATGTCGGTCGGGACTGGTCGAGGGTAAGTCACATCGGGAACGGAGGGTGTCGAAACGGGTGGAGGGGAGGATGTAAGATCAATAACTGGGAACTGGTAGTAGAATGGGGTTGGAGCGGCGACGGTGGGCCAAACTGGCCTAGGTGGGGTTGGGGATGCCGTCAAGTCGATGATCTCGGTCGGTGGCACCAAATCGACCAGGCTGAAAGAAGCGATGGGAGTGAGAGCTATATCAACCCCCCCCCCCCCAAAGGGAAGAAGTCGTTATCAGGGGGGATGGAAAAAAATCGGAAAAAACGGGAAGGGCAGGCAGTACTGGAAACGATTCAGGCGTCATGAGGAAGGGGAGGGCTTAGCGAAACGGAGTAGAACTGAAAGGTCCTCAAACACTTGGAGGATTTATCTCTTGGGAGTCGAGATATCGGCGGATGATCGGTTCATCGTGACTGTAAACAAATGGAATCAAATCTATAGGATGTAACGATGGGGCTTCTTCCGGATTGAATGGTTTCAAGTCTTTGATATGAATGCGTTTCAGACGTTTACCAGTACTGCTTCTCAAATCGTCTACCACAGGACTTTGAACTTTAGTAATGGTATAGGGTCCGAAATATTTCTGGGCTAACTTAGCAGCATGTCTCTTGATGCCAGATGACAGGTTATGTTCCTTCTTCATTACACGGTCTCCGATATGACATCGCCAGTCTTGGCGGTGAAGGTTGTGATATCGGCTTTGAACGGTAAAGGCACGGGCTAAATTTATATTTACCATCTCAAAGACTTCTTTGAGCTTCTCCATATGTTTAACCCATTGAGCCGGTTCGGGAGGAATTGGAGGACGGTGTAGCGCTTTCGGGGGTTCCATTTCTCTTCCAAAAACCAGAAAAGATGGACTAAACCCCGTAGAGTCATGCCGGGCGGTGTTGAGAGCGTTGAGAGCGAACTGTAATTCGGGTAAATACTGATCCCATTTACGATGGTTGTTCTCACAATACTGAGAAATCAGAACTTTTAAGGTTTTGTTGGCTCGTTCCACAGGATTAGCTTGCGGAGTATAGGGTGGTGTAAAACGGTGTTGGATGCCCAACTCCGACGAGATCAGCTAACACTTTGCCGGTATACTAAGTTCCGTTGTCACTGATAACGGTGTGTGGCCGGCAAAAACATAGGACAATATCTTCGTAGAATGCTTGTGATACGCTTCTAGCGGTGGCTTTGCGGAGTGGTTGGACTTGTACCCACTTGGTAAATCGGTCTTGAAAGACACACAGGTAAGAATTCCCGTTACTAGATCGGGGCAGTGGTCCTACTAGATCGGTATATACGGTACTCCACGGTTGTGTGTTGACAGAGGGTTGCATTTTTCCTGGCGGTTGTTGTTGGGAGACTTTGTACTGTTGACAAACCAAACACCCTCGAACATGTTTCGGAACATTTCCGGCCAATTATAGCGTCGAGTAATTCGAGCGGTGATTTTGGCTATTCCAATGTGTCCGGCGGTAATAGCATCGTGGTTATCCTATAAGACATGCAGAAGTTGATTTTTCGGAACACATAGTTTCCAGGGATCTCTCAAATCAGTTTCAGAAAGATCGTGAGCATCCCAGAAATGTCTAACTAGGCGTCCCTCCCGGATTGAAGACTTTCGACATTTTCTTCTTGTACCAGGCGCATTGCAGGTCTTCGTTTTCTGCAAGTATACAGGCAGTCTCTGTGTTTAGACCATCTTTCTCCAGCGGTTTTCGGGAAAGGGCATCTGCTACCTTATTCAGTGCACCTTTCCAGTGCCCTTCTATTTCCCCGTGGTCGTCTCCTGTGTGGGTCGTCCCGAAAAAGATCGACGCTTCTCGTAAACATAAATGGCGAGACGTCGTCGACTACAGAAAGTTAAATGAACTTACTGTGAACGATAAATACCCGCTACCAATGATTTATGACCTCTTGGAACAACTTGGCAAGTGCCAATATTTCACCACCCTAGATCTAGCTTCTGGCTTCCACCAAATAGAAATCGATACCAAAGACATTTCGAGAACTGTGTCCAGTTTCTCCCCAAGAGTACACTCATGGCCTCAGGGCGACATCTACCCGATCATCCCTGGAGTTTAGTGCCTGTGTGCGTCAGTTGACTACTTAACTTTGAACGCAACACACGCTTTTCATTGTTATAAGTTTTCCAATTCAAAAAGGTATTTATAAGTATTTCAAAACATAAACTTATGTAAAATACAGTCCACTAATATCATTCCAAGTAAAGCAGATGAGAAAATAACGGAGGAATAAATATTCTTCGAAACATTGGTCCTTTCGAGCCGGATACAAGTGCAAGTAAGTGCATTCAACAGTGGTGCATGGAGCTGAAAACACATCATTTATAGTGAAAAAGACATTCAGAATCAAACATCAACAAATCCAGAAACAGTGTTGTGATAAAGCAAGTATTCGCCAAACATTCAGTGATTTCCATTGTGGAGAGCAAACAAACCGAATATCGAAGCAATAGCCGCCATTTGTTGAAACAAATTTCCCCAGCAACAGAACGCGAAAAGCAATCTTCGCAGATTCCAAGAAGTGATCCAAGAACAAAGCGAGCGACGAGAGAGAGCGAGAGTGGTGTGTTAGTCAGGTTGGTCTGTTCCAAGGTCAGTTCGTTCCTTTATGTTTTCACACATCTTTCATCTCTGTCTTACCTTCTCACTCTAAGGGTTCAGGTCGTGTTTGGGTGTTGATTTGTTATAGATTGAGAATTGAGGTTAGGTTCATTTTATATTTCATTTGACTACAATGTCTGAAGAACAGGAACTTAAGAATCTCAGAATAAAACGGGGGCAATATAAAGCTCAGTTAACACGGTTTGACAATTACTTCCGAAGTTTTGAAATAAAATCGGGACTTGTTCAATTAGAAAAAAGACTTGACAAAATTGAAAATGTTTGGGACATTTTCATGGAATGCCAATCAGAAATTGAATTAATGGATCAGAGTGAAGTGCAAGAAGAAGAAAGGCAATCATTTGAAAATTTGTATTTTGAGTTAGTAGGCAAAGCACAAGAAATTATTAACAAGAATAAAACGAAGCAGCCACAAGGGGTTTCAGAAAATACCAGTTCTAACAATAATGCCAATAATCATGCAAATAAAAACATACAATTACCTATTTTACAGTTACCCAAATTTAAGGGAGATTATAGTGAATACACACAATTTCACGATATATTCAATTCATTCATTCATTCAGATAAAGTTTTGACAAAAATACAAAAGTTTCATTATTTAAAATCATGCCTGCAGGAAGACGCGGCGAAGGTCATACATTCGCTAGAGGTAACAGAGGGAAATTATGATATTGCTTGGAATGTTTTGAAAGAACAGTTTGAAAATAAACGTTTGATAATAAACAGTCATTTAAAATCACTATTTGATTTACAAAATTTAACGAAGGAGTCTCCAATAGCTCTAAGGCAATTTTTGAATAGCTTTTTGAAAGACATTAGGTGTTTAAAAAATACGAATGGGATACAATACTGATTTATTTATTGTCATCAAAATTAGACAATGAAACCAAAAGACACTGGGAAGAGTCAATTGATGTACAGAACACTCCAACATTAGATGATTTTTCGAAATTTATCATTACGAGGTGTCAACTTCTTGAGACATTCAATCCAATTGTTAAAAATAATCTCAAAGCGACTTCAGCTGGTTATACAACTCGTAAACAAAATACCAAATCGTTGAATCATGTAACCAACAATAAAGTAAAATGTCATTTCTGCAAGGACAATCATTTGCTTTATTATTGCAAGAAATTTCTCAATTTATCAGTTCCGGACAGGTTATCAGAGATTAAAAAATTAAATCTTTGCATAAATTGTTTACGCCCAAATCATACTGTTCAGGAGTGTACATCAATGTCATGCCGGACTTGTAACAAAAAACATAACAGACGTTTACATCTGAATAAATCTACAGGTGAACTTCAAGAAACAAACAATGCAGTTTCTCAAATTCAAAACAATAATTCTTCCAATCCTAATCCTTCAATGGACATGAATGGAATAGAAGCGACTCTCACTGCTCATTCCAATCAGCTTGACAAAACAGTCATTTTATCAACAGCGGAAATCATTATTTACAATTCGAACAATGAATGTGTCAAATGTCGGTGTCTTCTGGATTCCGGTTCTCAAAGCAATTTTATTACATTTGAATTAGCTAAAAAATTGAACTTGCAACATTTCAGGATAAATCTACCAATAATGGGTATCAAGCAGTCATCTACAAACATATGTTACAATGTAAAAGCCAAAATAAAATCGTCATACAGCAATTTCGTAAGAGACTTGACATTTTTAGTTTTGAAAAATATAACTGGAAATATTCCATTACACTCATTTTCAGTTTACCAATTATACATTCCCAAACACATTAAATTGGCAGACCCCAAATTCAACATTTCACAAAAAATTGATATCCTTTTAGGTGCTGTGGTCTTTTATGAACTTCTATGTATCGGCCAAATAAAGTTAGGTCAAAATATGCCTATTTTACAAAAAACCACATTGGGTTGGATAATTTCAGGACTCTTACAATTCAATCATGCAGCTGATCACATGTGCTTGTTTTCATCCTCAGCGCAAATTGATGATATCAACATTCAAAATCAATTAGAAAAATTTAGAACCACAGAAGACATGCCAAACTTTGAACCAAAAATAGTAAAGTATACGAAAGAAGAACAATTTTGTGAAAATCATTTCATGAGAAATTATTCTCGTGACAACACAGGACGTTTTACAGTAGCATTATTCTTAAAAACCAATATTACGAATTTGAGCGATAACCTAGAACATTCCAAAAATAGATTTTACAATTTGGAGCGAAAATTACAGAAAAATTATGCTTTCTCACAGGCGTACTGTAAGTTCATGAACGATTATGAATTATTAGGACACATGCGCAAGTTTTCTGAAAGTGAAATTGAAACAAAAAATCCAGTTTTTTACTTGCCTCATCATGGCATTTTCAAAAAATCTGAGAACAATAAAAAAATAAGAGTTGTTTTTGACGGCTCTGCGAAAAGTTCGACAAATCTGTCTCACAATGACGTACTATTTATCGGACCTACTATACAAGAAGATCTTTTTTCTATTTTGTTGAGATTCAGAAATTATAATTTTGTTCTGAAAGCAGACATTACAAAAATGTACAGACAAGTTAATGTAGCAAAGGATCATCAGGATCTACAAAGAATAATTTGGAGAAAAAATTCTAATGACAAACTCGAGCATTTTGCATTAACTACCGTAACATATGGATTAGGTCCATCAGCATTTTTAGCTATCAGATTACTTCATCAAACGGCTATCGACACTCAGGAACTATTTCCAAAGGCAGCAAAAACCATCTTATCAGATTTTTTATGTAGATGATCTCATAACTGGAGACGACAAATTTGAGAGTCTCTTGAAGTTAAAACATGAAATAACAAACAGTTTGAACGGAGCAGGTTTCGTGCTATTACAATTTATGTCAAATGAAACTCGAATTCTAAATAAAAGCGAAAATGTTCAAGATATGCATTATCATATTGGAACAGAAAATACTTGGTATATTATGGGATCCACAACAGGATACGTTCAAATACTCAGTTGATTCTAGTTTTTCAAAATCAAAACTCACAAAGCATACGTTGCTGTCCATAATTTCTCAAATATTTGACCCATTGGGCTTAATTTGTCCCATTGTAATAAAGGCTAAAATGATACTGCAGGAACTTTGGAAATTATGCCTGAGCTGGGATGATACCATTCCACAAACATTACATTTTCAGTTTGTAAATTTTATGCAAGATGTTGAAAGTCTAAATGAAATTTCGGTTGATAGGCATTCATTTTTATCAAAATATATTGAGATACAATTGCACGCATTTTCAGATGCTTCAATGCTAGCATATGGAAGTTGTGTTTATGCTAGAACCACCGATTCTACAGGGAAACACTTCTCGAGTTTATTATGCGCAAAGTCACGGGTCAAGCCCCTTAACTTTACCAATTTACCTCGCCTGGAATTATGCGGTGCTCTTATAGCCTCACGACTTTTACAAAAAACGCATTCAGCACGGAAACTCGGCAATATTCAAACATTTTTGTGGACCGATTCAACTATAGTTCTGGCTTGGTTATCACAAGACCCGGCTGAATGGAAAACGTTCGTATCAAATCGAGTCGCAGAAATTCAAAACTTGACTGTCAATTCAAAACATGGTCATGTTTCATCAGAATCAAATCCTGCAGATGTCATTTTCCGCGGTATAGAAACTTTAGGACTTGTTAAAAACAATTTATGGTGGTTTGGTCCCGAGTGGCTCGTCTCAGAATCTCATGACTGGCCCAATCAAGATTTCATTCCTGAAGAAATACCGGAACAAAGAAAAATAGCACTTTTCGCATCTCATGTATGCACTGAAGGTTTTGAGATATTCGAAAAAATTTCTAACATTACTAAATTACAAAGAGTTTTTGCGTATTGTTTATGATTTATAAAAAATTCAAGATTAACCAAGAAACAAAGAATTTATGGAAACCTGGGAATTTTAGAACTCGATGAAGCTCTCATCTTTCTAATTAAAATGGTGCAAATTCAATTTTTCAATATGGAAATCAATTCATTACAGAAATTAAAGCCTATTTGTAAGAAAAGTAATCTGATTACTTTGAATCCATTTCTAGATAGTAAAGGTGTTTTGAGAGTGGGTGGTAGACTAAAAAATTCAGATTTTTCCTTTGACAAAAAATTTCCAATTTTATTGCC
Organism: Chrysolina americana; assembly: GCA_958502065.1. Lineage (NCBI taxonomy): Eukaryota > Metazoa > Arthropoda > Insecta > Coleoptera > Chrysomelidae > Chrysolina > Chrysolina americana. The sequence goes on along the minus strand of OY293420.1, from coordinate 19,595,562 downwards.
TCCTAGTCATCCATTTACCAAATAATAATAATAATTTCAAATGAGCATGAACGAACTTTACATGGAGGAATCCAAGCAGTTCTGTCATCTATCAGTGAAAAGTATTGGCCTATAAATGGAAAAAACGCTGTCAAGGGTGTTACAAGAAAATGTGTTAAATGTTTTAGGGCCAACCCTACCAGTTTGAATCCCATTATGTCAGACCTACCCTCTACCCGTGTTTCACCTACGCGCTCCTTCCTAACATGTGGAATTGATTTTGCAGGTCCACTTTTAGTAAAAGACGACACGTTGAGAACTAGAAAATTAGTAAAAACCTATTTTTGAGTATTTGTATGTTTTTCTACTAAGGCCATACATTTAGAGCTGGTAGGAGACTTGTCTCAAAATTCATTTTTAAATGCTCTGAAGCGATTTTTTGCTCGTAGAGGAATAAGCAAGGATATACTTACTGACAATGGATCAAATTTCATTGGCGCTAACAATAGCATCAAGGAAATTCAAAATTCTATTATCAAACTCAACAACAATGAAGCAGTAAAAAATTATTTACTTGAAAATAGAATAACTTGGCAATTTATTCCTCCAAGAGCCCCCCACTTCGGAGGTCTTTGGGAGTCCTCAGTAATATTGACAAAATATCACTTAATAAGAGTTGTTGGTAATGCCCATTTAACTTATGAACACCTTTATACGGTTTTAACCCAAGTAGAAGCAATTCTCAATTCTAGACCTATTTGTCCTCTATCGAACGACCCGAACGACCTTGAGGCACTAACACCCGGACATTTTTTGATTGGATCGAAATTAACATCGATGTCAGAAGCAGAACTCCAGGACGTCCATTCCAATCGTCTTAGCAAATATCATAGATTGGTTCAAATAACGCAACACTTCTGGCTAAGATGGCATAACGAGTACATACATAACTTGCAACAGCGTAATAAATGGATGTTTCAAGAGCCCAATGTGATGAAAATCGGAGCAATGGTTTTATTAAAAGAAGATAATGTTCCCCCCCTCAACTGGAGGCTTGGACGGATTGTTGAGCTCCACCCTGGTAAAGATTGCGTTGCTCGCGTAGCTTCGATCAAAACCGTTGGCGGTATCATCAAAAGGGCATTCACCAAAATTTGTCCTTTACCATTGGGAGATGTCCACACCAAATAGATTTTACGTTGAAAGTGCCTGGATACTTTCAAGGCGGGCGGTATGTCCAGTTTCTTCCCAAGAGCACGCTCATAGCCTCAGGGCGACATCTACCCGATCATCCCTGGAGTTTAGTGCCTGTGCGCGTCAGCTGAATACTTAACTTTGAACGCAACACACGCTTTTCATTGTTATAAGTTTTTCAATTAAAAAGTTATTTATAAGTATTTCTAAAAATGAACTTATGTAAAATACAGTCCACTAATATCATTCCAAGTAAAGCAGATGAGTAAATAACGGAGGAATAACAATATACTTCGAAACAAACTGCCTTCAAAGATGAGAATGGTCATTACGAATTCATTAGAATGCCATTTGGACTAAAGGATGCACCAGCAACATTCCAGAGAGTGATGGATAACATACTACTTGGAATCCAAAATGAGCGATGTCTCGTCTACATGGACGACATCATCGTTTACTCTCCCACGATACACGAACACATATCCCGACCAACAGAAGTTTTCAAGACACTCAGTCATGCAATTTGAAAACACAACCAGACAAGTGCGAATTCCTCAGGAAGGAAGTAGCATATTTTGGTCATCTTATTACCAAAAATGGTGTAAAACCAAATCCAAGCAAAGTCGACTGTATAATGAATTTTCCGGAACCCAAAAACCAGAAAGAGAATAAATCCTTTCTCGGGTTAGCTGGATATTATAGACGTTTCATTCCAAATTTCGCCAAGATTTCGAAACCACTTACTAAACTACCTCAAAAAGATACCCCGTTCATTTTTGGCAACGAATGTCAAACTTCTTTCGAAGAACTGAAACAAACACTCATTTCGACTCCTATACTCATATAGCCTAATTTTGAAACGACATTTCTATTGACAACGGATACAAGTGCATTTGCCATTGGTGCTGTATTCTCCCAAGGCCCAATTGGTGAAGATTTGCCAATCGCATATGCCTCAAGGACAATCTGTTCAGCAGAATCCAATTACTTCAAGATAGAACGAGAACTTTTGGCCATAGTATGGGCTGTCAAACATTACAGACCATACTTATTTGGTAGAAAGTTCAAATTCATAACTGACCACCGCCCTCTTACGTGGATACTTTCTATCAAGGACCCTGGAAGCAGACTTTCCAGGTGGTGCCTTAAATTAGAGGAGTGTGATTATGAAATTATCTATAAACTAGGGAAAATAAAAAAAAACGCTAATGCGTTATCCAGAATCAAAATTGATCCACCCAAAGGATGTTTCATCATAAACTCAAAAATAATTACCTCCGGTACAATGATTCTATCCTCGAATGAAGACCCTGATATACAAATAGTTTCAGACAGTGACAAAGAACAAAATGAATCAAATACCGAACTTAAAGAGAAACCACCTAATTCAGAAAATACTTCTGAGGCAGAAGAAACTCCAAAACAAACCAAAGATCAATAGTAAACTTTGACCGCATGAAACCTTACACTGAAACTGAAGTTTAATTTCTTTTCTGGTTGTTGCTGCTGTTTGGATCAGTAGTGTCTCAATACCAAATAAATCCGATCAATAACACGGTTGGTGTATATTACCATGAAAATGGAAATATTATACTTACTCATGACAAATGGACTTTATTTGTGAACAAATACATTTCCGTGTTTAAAAATGCCTACGAAAACCACCGTAAAATTTTGGAAGAACTTATTAATACAGTACAGTTCACCGGACATAGTATGAACGAATTTCGATCTGATATAAAAACTCATCAGCCTTCTCACTCAAATTTGAAATTCTAACGATCAAAAATTCGAAGAAATCGTTATAGATACTGAAAGAAATAAAAGAGGACTTATTGATGGTATAGGTAGTATTTTTAAATCAATTACTGGCAATTTGGACGCTTCGGATGGTGAATACTATACGAACTGTATCAACAGGTTGAATAACGATGAACACCAATTGTAAAATTTATTGAAATATCAAATATCAGTGACAACCTCTGTCATTCAAAATTTCAATAGTATTATTCAAAAATAACAAGTCGATGAAAAGACTTTCAACGACGACATCAAACTCATAGAAAATACGATAAGCGAACTGAATGATAGAATCAGTCAAGTTAAAGCAAAACTGAAATTTTTTGATATTGTCGAAAAACTAATGGAAAGCTTTTTCTTCCTTGAAGAAAACGTTGATGATATGCTAGATTCAATAACATTTGCGCGTTTGAATATCATTCACTCTTCAATTGTTACACCTGACCATTTGGTCACTGCATTGCAGGAAATATCCCAAAACTCACGGAGAAATAATCTCCCACTCCAACCAAAACTTTCCAAAATTGCACAATACCTCGAAATCATAGAAATGGAAGCATTTCAAACGGATGCAAACATAGTATTCGTTCTAAAAATCCCACTAACGTAACCTCAAACCTACACCCTGTACCAACTGTATCCAATCCCAATATATGATAGCAGAACTGGCCTCCACATTCTTTCAATTTCTGAAAAATTCATCGCGAAAGATGATGATTCTTTAATGTTCATACCGGTGATGGATTTAAGTACGTGTAAGCAATTTTCTATTAAACAGAATTGTGCTCCGACATCCAATAGACTCTAACGTGATTTGTGAAGCGCAAATTTTCAAAAACTTCAAGGACATTCCGCAAAACTGTCAAAGTTCTTGAATTTTTAGCCAAGGCTATAATGTTCAAAAACTTGAGAACAATCTCTGGCTTTTGTTCAAGTCGTTCAATCGGAGAGGCTTCAATTTTGGAAGTAGTGATTTTTCGGGAATATCCGCACAACATTCGTATGGAATTACAACTGGATGAGTGCCAAACGTAATGTTGGACATTTTCAATCCTTGAAAGTTAGCTTGAACTTTCGTAATTCCAATAAAGGCAGTACACTCAGTCTGAAGTTTCACAACTAAGTTCTTGTTAATGATTTCAGTTCTAGTGTTTATATTGGAGCAATTCACGGTCAATTGTAAGGGTTCGGAAAGAATCACTAGCCAAAGATTATTCTCAAGTTTTTGAGCATTATAGCCTTGGCTACAAATTAAAGAAATTTGACAGTTTACTGGAATGTCCTTGGAGTTTTTGAAAATTTGGGCTTCACAGCTCGAGTTAGAGTCTATTGAATACGCGAACATGTCGGAGCACAATTCTGTTCTATAAAAATGTGGCTTACACGTACTCAAGTCCGTCACCGGTATGAACATTAAGGAATCATCATCTTTCGCGATGAATTTTTCAGAAATTGAAAGAATGTGGAGGCCAGTTCTGCTATCATATATTGGGATTGGATACAGTTGGTACAGGGTGTAGGTTTGAGGTTACGTTAGTGGGATTTTTAGGACGAATACTATGTTTGCATCCGTTTGAAATGCTTCCATTTCTATGATTTCGAAGTATTGTGCTATTTTGGAAAGTTGTAACAATTGAAGAGTGAATGATATTCAAACGCGCGAATGTTATTGAATCTAGCATATCATCATCGTTTTCTTCGAGGAATATCAATCAATCAATCAATTAATCAAATATGCTCTATCATCGAAGGAAAAAATCTTATTGACAAAGCATTGCAAAAGAGCAAAAGTGTAACTGACAATAACAAATATAAAAAAATGTACAAATATTAAAAAAAATCTTACAATGTGCTGATATTCAGCAAAGCCAGAGATGGGGAGATGCCAAACATGATCTCGATCTAAGTGCAAAATGTTAACTGATCAATCGACGAGCAATAACTATTGTCCCGATCTTGACCGCACGCAATATTTATAAAGACGCATTTTGCGAGGCTTGCATTTCTTAAGATCGCTGCTCGGCGACAAGATGATTGCTGAATTCAATGCAACTTTGTGATTTTTTCAGCTGTTTTATATTTCTATATCCTGTAATTGTATTGAAAGTTATGTATGCCTTCCCGTGGGAATAGCTGAACTAAGCATTGCTGCCTATGCAGATTTCCAGGAACACGTCGAGACGGTGTTGTATTCAACTTCGGTTCATGGGAACGAAGAAACATTCAGAATAGACATAGACTTCGAGCAATAAACATCTAATTGTATTATTTCTTGTTAATTAAAGTTTTTGAGTTAAATAAATTTTTTAAAAACTAAGTTCCGTGATCGGAAAACATAAAGTGGCGCAGTCGTTGTAGGATTTTGAACGGATATTCGTTGTGAATAATCCGTCAGTTCCAACTGTTAATTCAAGAGAACCTCCGTTTCTGGACAGTCCCTCTGGGTAGCAGATCAAGCAGAAGCCAAAGAAGTAAAGAAGAAAAGAAATGAGAACAGCCATCTCAGTGGTACTAATGTAAGTTGCTTTTCCTTGTATCTTGTCTATGTCATTCTCCTCTAGTCCTGATTCATCTCCCGAAAACAGTGATTGTGAGTTAATTTTTAGTGAACAAAATTCGCCGAAACCTAATTCGATTTTCGAAAATAGTTCTCGCGAATCAATAGAATTAGAAGCACTTCTTTCGAAGCTATCAATAAGTAGAAATATCAAAATGCCAGTTCCAAAATTTGAATCAAAACTTTTGGAAATTGTTCCAAAATTTGACGGCAATCCTTTGGAACTTTCATCATTTTTAGAAACAGCTAATTCAATTATTACTACATACTGGGACCCAACACCCGAAAATATCAGTTGTGTCCAAAATATTACAATAATTTATGGAATTTATTCAAAATTGATAGGTCAAGCTCGCGAAGTTTATAGCATTTGCATTGATAAAGATTGGCTATCAGTCAAAAATGCTCTAATCGCACATTTTGGCGACCAAAGAGACGAAAATGGATTATTATTTGATTTAGATCAATTGAGACAAAATTTCAATGAACCATCATTACAATCTTATACAAGGGTTATGTCAAATTTAAGTGCTCTTCATAACTATGTAGATACACATGAAAATGTAGTTGCGACTAAAACGGTGAAGAAAACCTTTTACAATACTCATGCTCTTAAAATATTCTTAGCTGGACTGAAAGAACCTTTAGGATCAACTATTCGTGCTATGAAACCATCAACTATGGCAGAAGCTAGGCAATATATTATTTCCGAAAATAATATTCGGCATCTCCAAAAACCGAATAACAGTGATCAATCGAAAATTAGGCCACCTCAAAGACCCAATCACCCAAATCAATTGTCCAATTTTCGCCAATACGCAACTCCTAACCCCAATTTTCAAAATTTCAAACCCCAAATGCATAATCCCTCATTTCCACGCGGCCCAATAAATATTCAGCCGAGACCGGCAGAACCCCAAAAATTCTTCACAAATCGTCAAGTATTTGGCAATCCAAGAGGCTCAACCAACGTTTGGAGACCAAATAACCAAAACCATTTCAATCGCCCCAAGCCAACACCTATGAGTGGCATTTCACAAGCCACCACTTCTCGTCAACCCAATACTAGACCATACCAAAACCCCAATCGACCAAATTTCATTGCAGAAGAACTTTACAATTTTGATAATCCCCATTATCAGGATGAATCAATACCCTTCCAAAATGAATATTACTCCCAAAATGATTTTTGCTACCAAAATCAACCCTGTTCCTCCAATGAATTTGATTTTTACGAAAATATGAACTATGACCAAATCCAACCTGAATATTTCGATAATCAATATCCAATCGATACCCAAATCGATCAAAGTTCCTCACAGGACCAAAATTTTCAGGAAATCGACCATCACGAAAAAATTTCATAGAAATACATTCTATTTACGATCGAAAGGACCTCCCATACATTCAAATTTCAGATCCACCCCTGAAACTTTTGATTGACACAGGAGCGACTAAAAGTTTTTTGAATCCCGAAATTGCCGAAAATTATTTTCCCGATTTTATCAGAAAAGAACCGTTTACAATCAGCTCAATATTTCAGACCACTTCGAAAGATTTTTGCGCTGAAATACCAGCCTTTCAGGAATTCCACACTGAGAAAACTATAAAATTTCATTTGTTTAAATTCCATCACTTCTTTGATGGATTGATTGGTTATGATACATTGAAAAACTTAGATGTTCAATTAGATTTGAAAAATTCAAGTTTAAAAACACCTGAATCAGAGCTTCCTCTGGCGCACTATGAAAGCAAAAAGAAATTACTCTTTTATGCTCGTATAGAACCATTTACAATCGAATCAATCAAAATTCCTGTAACAATACCAAACGGTGACATCACGATTATCGAAACAAAATTATTTGAATGCCGAATTCGCGAAGGTTTGACATCCTCTCGAAACGGCTATGCCCCTGTCGAAATTCGGAATGATACAGGTGAAATACAAGAGATTTACCTTTATGAACCTGTCCCTGTGAAAACTTTTCATCCCGACCAATTCGAATTGTACCATGCTTCAATCGATCATAACACCCCTTCGAATATATTCAAATCAGACATCACACAACTTATACGAACTCAACACATGAATTCTGAAGAAAGACACCACGTTGAGAAATTGTGCATATCATTTTCAGACATATTTCACCGCGAAAATTCACAGCTGACTTTCACGAACCAAGTGAAACACAAAATTAGGACCACCGATGAAATCCCAATTTTTACAAAATCTTATCGCTATCCGTTTATTCATAAACCGGAAGTCGAAAAACAAATTGACGATATGCTTCGTCAAGGCATTATTCGACCAAGCGATTCACCTTGGTCCTCGCCAATTTGGATAGTTCCAAAGAAGGCGGATGCCTCTGGCAAGAAGAAATGGCGTATAGTAGTGGACTACAGAAAAATCAACGAGAAAACCATCGATGATCGATATCCGATTCCAAATATATCGGACATCCTTGACAAATTGGGTAGATGTATGTACTTTTCTACCCTTGATTTGGCAAGTGGGTTCCATCAGATCGAGATGTACCCTGATGATGTAAAGAAAACAGCTTTCAACGTAGAGAACGGCCACTACGAGTACCTTCGCATGCCGTTTGGTTTGAAAGGAGCTCCAGCAACTTTCCAGAGAGTAATGGACAACGTCTTGAAAGATCTACAAAACAAAATCCGTTTCGTCTACATGGACGACATCATCGTTTTTTCCACTTCGCTACAAGAGCACATGGTCAACCTTAAAAGAGTTTTTCAGAAACTGCGTGAGAGCAATCTGAAAGTCCAACTCGACAAATCAGAATTCCTGAAAAAGGAAGTTTCCTTTCTGGGACATCTGATAACAACAGAGGGAATAAAACCAAATCCCGATAAGGTCAAGGCCATCATGAATTATCCGATACCCAAAACGACAAAAGAAATAAAAGGATTTCTTGGTCTTCTGGGCTACTATCGAAAATTCATAAATAACTTTGCCAAAATCACCAAACCCTTTACAAGTCGACTGAAGAAAGGAGCAAAAATCGATATAACTGACCCCACCTACATCAAGACATTTGAGGACTGCAAAACCTTACTATCGAACGACCCGATTTTGCAGTACCCCGATTTTACAAAAGAGTTCAATTTGACCACGGACGCCAGTAACGTAGCGTTAGGTGCTATATTGTCCCAGGGCCCCCCAGGACATGATAAACCAATCGCCTACGCATCACGAACCCTCTCCAATGCCGAACAAAATTATTCGACTATCGAGAAGGAACTTTTTGCAATCGTCTGGGCAACCAAATATTTTAGGCCCTATCTTTTCGGCCGAAAATTCAAAATTTTTACGGATGACAAAGCCCTTCAGTGGTTGATGTCTTTGAAAGAACCCAATTCACGATTGGTTCGCTGGAGACTGAAACTTGAAGAGTTTGATTACCAAATTATTTACAAAAAAGGGAAAATCAATACGAACGCTGATGCCCTTTCTAGAATCGAACTCTACCCTAATGAAACTGTCAGACAGACTAATGAACTCCCCATATTGAGACATATGCAGGAATTTAACGAAAACCCTGTCCTAGACAATGAAAGACCATCCACAAGCAGAGACTCAGAAAATAACACACCTGAAAATATTCAAAATCAGGATAACGAATCGAACGCAGGACAAATTGACCCCAATGACAATGACGAAAATGAAACTGTTCACACAAGTGCAGAAGACCCAATATTGAACATCCACATCACAGACAAACCAATCAATAACTTTTTGTGCCAATTAATGATAATTAAAGTTGATCGAAACCCTCGAATGGAAACCAAAAAACTATTTAGGAATTCAGTATGTCGTACCCGATGGTATCTATATGTTACCAACGAATCATTTCAAGCCCAAATTATTGAACATCTGAAAGAATTTGGTGTTCCAAAACGCACCTACGTCTTTTACTTCCAAAATGATACCGAAGACGTACTCTATAAAGATATGAGCAGGTTCATACCACAAACATTCAAAAATTCTTCCTTTAAGCTTTTCAAATCCAATAAACTCCTCTTCGATGTGACGAACGAAGATCGCCAACAAAATCTCATCAAATCCCAACATGAAGGTGTTACCAACCATCGAGGCATTCACGAAACCATTGCCGAACTCAAAACCAAATATTATTGGCCCTAGTTACACGATGACGTAAGAACATTTATCAATAATTGTCCAATATGTCAACAATCTAAGTACGAACGTCACCCACCTTTGATCAAACTACAGTTAACGCCTACTCCCAAAAAACCATTCGAAACTATACACGTTGATACCTTCAAATTTGGCAGTACTATATCTTTAACAATCTGTGACAGCTTTACCAGATTTGGACAAGCGTACATCATTCCCAGTCTTTCCGCACTACACGTATATCAATCACTTTTGCAGTTCGTTTCAACTTTCAAAATCCCCGAAAATATCGTCTCTGATAATGGTACCGAATTCTCCCAAAACCTTCTAAAAGAATTCGCGAAACTGCATAGAATCAATTGGCATTATACACTTCCATATAATCCAAATTCCAATGCCATTGTAGAAAGGTTCCACTCCACTCTCATAGAACACATGAGAACACTCAACCTCTCGATACCAAATCTGAACCCCTTTGAAAAATTGACTTTCGCCGTCCTTGCATATAATAATAGCCTTCATTCAACAACAAAATTAAAACCAATAGATCTAGTGTTTGGACATCTAGAACTAAAAGATCCAATCGATATTGATTCCGAATTCGAACCAATCAATACCACATTGAACGAACACAAAGAATCTATTTCCCAAATATATAGAAAAATTCACGAAGACACGTCAAAACAAAAATCAAAAATAATTTCAAAACGTAACGAAAATCGAGAAGACCCTCCAAATTTTGAACCCGGAACCATTGGATATATGAAAACACCCGAAAGACAGTCGAAAACGGCTCCCCTCTACAAACCCGAACACATTCTCAAAAGCACTGACCTAACTGTGACAACCCCACAAAATACATACCACAAACAATCTTTCAAACCACCAAGAAAAATGACAGACCAAAATCTGTTACAGGTCGATGATACTTCATCAGACAGCGACTCAGAAGGTTCAAATCCAGAACCTCCAGACGAATCCAGGGATCCTTCCCTTTAAAATGGGAACCGCACGAATCAAAGTAGCTTCCCATACTTTCCTACATTATATTCAACTTAGTCCATTAGAAAACCAAATAAACTCAATAACCAATCAATATAAGCTATTAGAAGCCACAATAAATAATACAACCCCTTTCAATAGAATTGCCCTATTTAACGCATATAAACACCTCGAATACGAAGTCAAAAATGTTAACCACAAATTCAGATCCTTGTTTCCCCATAAACGCACAAAACGAGCCCTCATTGCTCCTCTTGGCTCCCTCGTAAAATTCATAAGCGGAAATCTAGACGAGCAAGATGCGAAAGAAATATATCACAGCCTAGCCGAACTCGAATCAAACCAAAATCGAATTATCAAAAAAACCAATAAACAAATTTCAATTACTTCAAAATTGATGGAAAATATTAACGAAACAATGACTTCAGTTTCAGATAATCAAAAACTGATAGGAGATAAAATCAATGAGTTGAGAATTGCACTTAACGAGACAAAATTCAATTATGCACATTTTTTGGAAATTCATGAAATATTGAATCAAATAAAAATCAATCTCGATTCCCTACTAGATTTTCTAACAGAAACAGAAAATGCTATGGGATTTGCGAACTTGAAAACATTACATCGCAGTATCGCCTCTCCAGACGATCTAAAAACAATAATAGATGAACTCTACTTATCACATAGTCATTCTCAATTACTTTTTGATAATAAGGAATACCTCAAATATTATAGTGTTGTTGAAACCAAAGTTTTCGCCATCGAGGACAAAATTATATTTTCATTAGATTTTCCATTGGTTCACACTGAAACTTTCGATCACTATCACCTTTATTCAATTCCAAATCAAAACCAATCAATTATTATCCCACCTGCCTCCTACCTAACACTAAGCAACGAAATGTACCAGTACCAGAACGAAGAGTGCGTTGACCTACAACCAAATTTCCTGTGCAAGAAGAATCACCTTCTGCCCATCCAGGACAACCCAGACTGTGTGACGTCACTACTTTCCTCCAATGCCTTTGCTGATAAATGCCATCAAATTCCAGTCAAAATCAATCAGGAAATAATCGAGGAAAGCAATGATGCCCACTACATAGGCATCTTTCCGAACAAGAGAAAATTCCAGACAAACTGTGTGGAAAACGATGTCGCTGTGCTGAAAGGTGTATACCTCTTTATTGTCCCACCAAAATGCTCCCTGAGGACTTCCAAATACACCTACCGGAACGAAAAAGGATCAACTGTAGGACACCCCCTCACATTGGAAGAAATCAAGGACATTCATATTCCAATCCTGCAAGTCGAGAAACTCAACTTGGAGAAAGTTTCCCTTGACAAACTGCACGAGCTCCAACTAGACGAAATTCGGGAAGACCCATTGGACCTCATCAATCTTCGCCCGGATTACTCCAGATGGTCCCTATGGAGCGTCGCGACGCTAACCGCCTTCGTCGTGGTATATCTTGTGGTGACCCGGAAACAAGATATCCTTCGCCTACTCAGCCCCAACAAACCACCAAACAACCAGGCCATCAACGAAACTCAAGTGGTTCCACCCTCGAGTTCCTTCTAAGGGATGGAGGAGTTATGTATGCCTTCCCGTGGGAATAGCTGAACTAAGCATTGCTGCCTATGCAGATTTCCAGGAACACGTCGAGACGGTGTTGTATTCAACTTCGGTTCATGGGAACGAAGAAACATTCAGAATAGACATAGACTTCGAGCAATAAATATCTAATTGTATTATTTCTTGTTAATTAAAGTTTTTGAGTTAAATAAATTTTTTAAAAACTAAGTTCCGTGATCGGAAAACATAAAGTGAATTATAAATACTGAGTGTTTTTAATTTGGAATATGGAAAGTTGAGGTTCACAGATCTTTATGCTTTGCATTTACTTAAATGAATTTGAATGAGTTGATGATGATTTCATATATTTGACAATATTATTGCACCTTTCGCTACGCTATTGCTTTTCGATCATTTTCATATGATACTTCCCTATACCTATCTCTAGTGGTTTTCGAGAAATTCATTAATTTCCTTATTTTTATTTGACTACGTAGAAAGCTGAGATTTTGAATGTAGTTTGACAATGTCCTGTCTTTTAGTTACAACCAAGGGAATTCGGACTTCATTATACAGGGTCGTTGAAAATTTGTGATTTTACCGATACATACTGAAGTGATGAAAAGTGCATTTTTTCAAGTGGAACACTCTGTATAATATGAAATATCCTGAAAGACAATTGAAATTTCTTTCAAATGATGTATCGTTCCTATACCTAGAGAGCCAGGTTTCCGAAATAAAAGCAAGTTTTCATAAAAATTGGATTATTTTGCCATATTTTGTATTGGGTAAATATGAAATGTCATGAAACATGTCATTACGATAATTAGAAATTTAGTACAAAAATAATAAAACGTCTGCGCATTCAGTAACGTAAATTCTATTAGAAAAGAATCAAAGTGGAAGACAATAATTATTCAAATGAAAATCTGAATAATTTTTGTGGAATTTGTCCCATATTCTTAACTGTTCGTTGGATATTGATACTTTTCATTTGAGTCTTTGCCAAAACCAAAACTTAGCAAAAACTAATATTGCATGAGCCGAAAAAAACAAACAGTAAGTTGCATTCAGGGTATCTGAAAAACCTGTGTCTGCGTTGAGAAATCATAATTCACCTTAAGTAGAACTCAATTTTTATTCCAATCAATAAACAAATGAAGGTAAAATTAATCGCTTATTCATGTGTTCGAAGTGCTGACCATTTGCACGCAAACATTCGAGAATCGAAGTCATTACATGGTTGGTGGTTGCTCTTTGAACCTCTTCTGGTCGAATTTCCTCGAAAGCACGAATTTCAATCTGTTTCAATTCGTCTCTCGAATTCACTGGTGTTTCATATACCATCTGTTTGTTTCTTCCCCAGAAGTAAAAATCTAGAGGAGTTAGATCCGAGGATCGCGGTGGCCAAGGCTGTGGACCCAAGCGTCTTATCCACCGATCTTCAAAGGTTGAAGTCAGTTCTCTGCTCACTTCTTGTGTACAGTAAGGGGGGGTACCGTCCAACTGATACCAACAACTTCGATATTCATGAAGCGGCAAATTGTCCAAAAAGTCACTAACTATTGTTCTTAATATATTCAAATATTTTCTTGAATTCAAGTTTTCTTCATAAATACTATACGACAATTTATTGTTCATCAGCAAACAAAATATATTTAAACAAAATTTTTCTTGAAATCCCCTTTCTTTTATTAAATGAAGATTTTCTGTAGCCCAAAAATGATTGTTTTTGCGATGAAATATTCCCTCTCTCGAAAGTTTAGATTCATCAGTCCATATAATTTTCTGAAGGAAATTTGGGTCTTCATAAGTCAATGTTAAAATCCATTCACAGAAATCAACACGTTTTGGAGGATCACCTCTATGTAGGGCATGCGCTTTAATGAATTTATAATCATGCATTTTATGTTTCTTTAAAATTCTCCATATAGAAGTGCGAATCATACCTAAATCCACAGTAGCTCTTCTTAATGAATGATACATGAGGATGGGCATGGAAATACCCCAAGACATTAATTTGAATAAATTCATCTCCAGTTATCGGCTTGATTTGATTTCTTGGCGCTTCAACATTCCCGTTGAATATGCATTATAATCTATTTTTTATACTTCTTTCTGACAGAAACACAATTGAACCAACAATCAAACCAACAGATTGTTTTGCTCTTTTCTGGTCACGGCACACTACAAATTAATTCAAATGGGAAATATCACCTATTTCGAATCGTTATACTGGAAATTGAAAATGATAGTAGTGTGCCGTGAATAAAATTTACGTTAGTGAACGTTTTATTATTAAGGTACTAATATTCGAATTATCGTAATGATATGTTCCATGACATTTTATATTTATCCAATACGAAATATGGCAAAATAATCCAATTTTTATAGAAAACTTGCTATTTTTTCGGAAACCTGACCATCTATGTATAGGAACATGATACATCATTTGAAAGAAAATTCAATTGTCTTTCAGGATATTTGATAATATACAGGATGTTCTATTTGAAAAAATGCACTTTTCATCACTGTAGAATGTATCGGTAAGATAACAAATTTTCAACGACTCTGTATAATGAAAACCGAATTCCCTTGGTTATTACTAATAGACAGAACATTATTAAACTACATTCAAAACCTCAGCTTTCTGCGTAGTCAAATAATGCAGTAATAAACATTTAATTGAAGCTATGTTTCGTACAAAAAATAAGGAAATTATTGAATTTCTCAAAAACCACTAGAGATAGGTATAGGGAAGTATAATATGAAAATAATCGAAAAGCAATAGCAAAGCGAAAAATGCAATAATATACAGGGTATTCTATTTGAAATACCAAAGTTGTTGCTACTTTTTGATAGAAGCGGCAACGCCGCTGCGTTGAATATATTTTAGATCGATAGAGCAGAACTGATTTTCCAAGAAACCAAATTTTCAAAATAATCCTACTTCCCCTTTTCGAGAAACTTCTAATAGGCCATCGAGTTTGAGACACCCTGTATACTATATCTACACAAACAAAGAGCAATCACAATTAAGGTGATGAAATTAGTCACATAATAGGAATACACATATAGATGTAGTATACATACTGTCACACACATAAAAGAAGATTAAATTAAACCTCAAATTTATTCAAAATTTAATTTTGATAAAAATTTCATAAAAGGTCAAAATTTCATATTAAAGTTAAAAATCATATCAAAGCCAACCCAACATGGACCAAAAAAGTGAATTTCAGGAGCTATAAACTATCACAGTAAAATGCTCTTAGATTATATACAGGGCTATTCAAATTCGAGTCTATGCATTGGGATCTCGGTTCCGGTAAAAGATAGAAGGGTGGTTAGGGCAAAGTTGCGTATTTCAGAGGTAATTTAAGTGACACAAAAAAAATTGATCTAGCTGCTTTGGTTCTGGAGTTATACAGGAAGAATCGAAAATTTCGGAATTCTTTTTTTGCCTATATCTTTTTATTTTGTGAAGATTGTTTGAAATTTCTGACACTTTGCCATAGCAACTCTTTATAGACTATCCAAATATGCAAATAAAAATTATTTACAAAGTATCATACAAACCGGGCCACCCTCAACTTTTTATTTTCAAATACGGACCTGTATTTTTGATTGCATTTTATCAAATGTCAAGAGTTATATTTCATATTGGCGTAGTATTTTCATCTGAGTTACAGAGTGTTTTGGAAGTGGTGAACTATTGGCAGTGAAATTAATATTTTTTATTCCATAACAGCTGTAATTGAAAAATGTCAACTTGTCATTGGTTTACTTTTTTATTCTTTGAAAATATGTTTCAATTATAGTGGTTATGGAATTAAATAATGTTGATTTTACTGCCAATAGTTCACTACTTCCGAAATACTCTGTAGTTCAGATGAAAATATTACGCCAACATGAAACACGACTCTTAGCATTTGATTAAATGTTATAAAAAATACAGGTCCGTATTCGAAAATAAAAAGTTGAGGGTGGCCCGGGTTGTACGATACTTTGTATATAATTTTTAATTGCACATTTGGATAGTCTACAAAAAGTTGCTATGGCAAAGTGCTGACAGTTTAAAAGAATCTTCACAATATATAAAGATATAGCCAAAAAAAATTTCGAAATTTTCAATTTTTCTTGTATAACTCTGGAACCAAAGAAGCTAGATCAGATTTTTTTGTGTCACGTAATTGACCTCTGGAATACGCAACTTTGCCCCCATTCAACCACCCTTCTATCTCTTACCGTCACTGAAATCCCCATACATAGACTCGAATGTGAATAGCCCTGTTTAATATGCTTTAGTAGCAAACATACTTTTCAAGGCTTTCCTAAATTGTTTGTTAACACAGACATTTTATATCTTAGCCGGTAGATGATTATATATCTTCAAATTTTCATATATTACAGAATTTTTTACAAGTAATGTTCTCGGAATAGGTAAGCGCAGATGTAAACCATTTCGAGTGTTATATCGATTGACATCCGCTGTATTTTTATATTTTTTATGAACTAAACAAGCAGCCTCCCGTATAAAAAGGGAAGTAATTGTCAATATTCGTTGATTCTTGAACAATAATCTACAGTGATCTCTTGGTTTTGCACCACACATAGGACGGAGTGATCTTTTTTGTAGAACAAAAACTGAATTTAAAAGCTGAGAGCTACAGAATCCCCAGAATGCGATACCATATCTCATATGGGACTCAACAAGTGCCGAATATTTTATTTTTGATAGGTCATGACCTAGTCTGGAGATATCACTCGAACGGCAAAGCAGCCTTATGCTATTTTTTTGTTTTAATTTGATATGTGGTACGTGTATTTTAATTTGTGATCGATTAGAAGTCCTAGATATTTACTGCATTCACAATTTATTATTGTCTGGTTGTCTAGAGTCAAATCGTCAAGCCAAATCTGAAGGAGGGTTGATCTGTTAGCGGATGGCGTTGCGAATTACTTTATTGTGAGTCGCAGCTCCATTCGTAGACGGATACTATAAGGCTATTGAATATTATTATTCATATTTGTGGAACAAGACGACTACATTGTCGTCTGACCTATCCTTGCACTGATGAGAGGAAAATAACTTCGAAACATGCATGTATGCAGGTGGTCATTTCCAACACAAATGAAGGATTAATATTCAATGGCTTTATAACAAGTAGCACTTGCAATTATGTGTCCGTGAGGAACGTTGCACAAATAGAAGACAGATTTAATTCAATATACGTAGGGGAAAGTAGTTGTTTTCTGTCAGATATTTGCTTTAATATCCACTTTGTGGAATTGTGTGGAGAGACAGGCACTTTTCGGTTTTACGAAATATTAGTTTCCTAGAATTGAACTCTCCTATATACACTCTCGAACTTTGTTAGTTTTATATAGTATTTTTATTTTTTTTTGAGATATTAAAACACATAAAGTTGGCATCGCAACAACGCTTCACTTAATCGACGTCCAGGGAAATATTACGTTTTAAAATTTCTATATACTTCCCACTCCACAACAAAGCAGTGTCGTCTGCAAAAATGGTAAACTTTACTTGAATATCTATAGTGGATAAATCATTTATGTGGATTAAAAACAAAAGTGGGCCTAAAACTGAACCCTGGGATACTCCATGGATTATGCTTCCAGTCTCCGAGTACGATTTGATGCCGCCCAGACAAATATGAATCGAAACAATTCCAAGAAATTACTCTGAAAAGTAGTTCATGATTGACGCAGTGAAATGCTTTTGAAAATCACAAAAGACTGCAGCTGCTACATCCTCAGTATTAAGCTTCAAGTAAAGATTTTCTAAAAATGTGAAGAGAGCATCACTTGTATTTTTAGAATTCTGAAAGCCAAGTTGGCTTGGTGACAAAATTTTATATTTGCTTAAAAAGCTGCATATTTGTTTTTTCACTAATTTTTCAATTATTTTTGAAAGCTTTCCATTAGTTTTTCACAAATATCAAAAAACTTCAGTTTTGCTTCAACTTGACTGATTCTATCATTCAGTTCGCTTATCGTATTTTCTATGAGTTTGATGTCGTCGTTGAAACTCTTTTCATCGACTTGAATGACAGAGGTTGTCACTGATATTTGATTTTTCAATAAATTTTCCAATTGGTGTTCATCGTTATTCAACCTGTTGATACAGTTCGTATAGTATTCACCATACGAAGCGTCCAAATTGCCAGTGATTGATTTGAAAATACTACCTATACCATCAATGAGTCCTTTTATTTCTTTCAGTATCTATTACGATTTCTTCGAATTTTTGATCGTTAGAATTTCAAATTTGGGTGAGAAGGCTGATGAGTTTTTACTTCAGATCGAAATTCGTTCATACTATGTCCGGTGAACTGTACTGTATTAATAAGTTCTTCCAAAATTTTACGGTGGATTTCGTAGGCATTTTTAAACACTGAAATGTATTTGTTCACAAATAAAGTCCATTTGTCATGAGTAAGTATAATATTTCCATTTTCATGGTAATATACACCAACAGTGTTATTGATCGGATTTATTTGGTATTGAGACACTACTGATCCAAACAGCAGCAACAACCAGAAAAGAAATTAAACTTCAGTTTCAGTGTAAGGTTTCATGAGGTCAAAGTTTACTTTTGATCTTTGGTTTGTTTTGTTCTATTATGAAGGGTCTGTTGAATTTATTTTGTAATTTGTCTTTCATTTGGGATTCCATCAAAAAGACTTTGTCCATTACTTTATAGTCCGGGGGGTTCGCCTGATATATTCCGGTCGAAACGGGTTTTAGCTTTCTCTTTTTGTCTTATTGTACGTTCGCGAGCAATTCTGTAGAAATGGGAAATTTTATTATTGAGGTCTTTGATGTATTTCGTAATGAGTTGTTCTTGATTGTAGAGGGTTGCAGGGGGTCTACTAGCTGTGTGACCAAAAACTAACAGGTGTAAATCCATGTGTTTTATTCACAGAGTTGTTGTAGCAAATTACTGCATATGGGAGGATATTGAATGGGTGTTCGTCTGGGTGTTCGGCCATATGTATCCGAATCATTTCGAGTAGGGTTGCGTGGAATCATTCTACTGATTCGATTGGGGGTGATTCACACTGGAATGAGTAAGTTTTATGTCATAAGAAAGACAAAGATCTTTCACGACTGCGTTGTCAAATTATCTGCCGTAGTCGCAGTGATATCTTAAGGGTGTGCCGTAATGTTGAAAATATCCAATTAAGGCATTGGCTACGGTACGTCCTGTTTTGTCTTCTAGTGCGTATACTTGCGTAAATTTTGTCAGTTCGTCTCGTAGCTGAGTGCATAATTTCTAGTCGGAATTTCTACTATGTTTATGTTTATTCTTTCAAATGCAGTTCTAGGGGTTTCAGTTATTACGAGGGGATTATTAACATTTTTCCTACATATTTTGTATTTTTGACAAATTTCATGTGCTCTGATATAATTTTCGACATTTTTCGTTGAACCGGGTCAATTGTATTTTTCTTTTATTCTCCGAATTGTTTCGTTGATTCCTCTATGTAGATTCGTTTTTCCATTATGGTATTGGTCGATCATTATTGGAATCTGGGCAGGGCTTGGGTTAGTGATGATATTTTGACGCACTTTAAATTTTGTTTTCTTTTCTGCGTAAATAAAACCAAAGTATCTCAAGAATCGGCAATTCCAAATTATTCTCAACACTATAAGTGTGTGAGGTGTCAAATTCATTTTGATTTCTATACAAAGATAGAAACAAATGTTCTACCACAGATTCTACATCAAATGTTAGAGGGACAATATAGTACTTTCGGTTTTTGACTGTTTTACTTGACAAGATGTTAATTTTGAGACTGCGAAAATTATATTCTTGTTCGAATAAATCGTCGAATATTGTGTAGTGAAAAGTCTTTGACGATATTTTGTTTGGGGAAAAATAAAAATATATTTATTTTCTTTGTCGAGTAATTGACAATTTGAATATTCAACTTTTGACTAGTCAATGAGAGTTCAATGGAAAATGATTTTTCTTGATTTTCTGGAGTTTCTTCTGCCTCAGAGTATTTTCTGAATAGGGTGGATAAAGTCACCCGCGGCCGCAGCTTCGTCCGATTGAGAACCAGCCCTACCAGAGTTTTCACGAGGAGGCAGATCGAAGAAACTCGCAGCGGGAACTGGAAAATCTGGTCTTCGGTGGGAGCCAAGGGGGGGCCTCGCTTCGGGTGCTGCGGGACTGGTAGCTGGTGAATGAATCACACGCGACCGCCATACCATCCGATCAAGACCAGCCCTACCAGGACTTCACCGAGGAGGCAGATGAAAGGAATTCACAGTGAGAACTGGAGAACTAGTCTCCAAAGGAAGCCAAGGAGGGGCCTCGGATCGGATACTGCGGATCTGGTAGTCAGAGATAAAATCACCCGCGGTCACCGCACCGACCGACCGAAGGAACTCGCTCCCTTGACAAGCACATACACACTACACACCCAGAATTTGAGGAGAGCAGGTGGAAACCACAGGCAGGCAGAACACCATGCATGAGGAGAACAGGAGATAGCAAAAAGGGCCTATGGGGGCCTACTTGCTTGGCTGTACCAACAGCCTCCCCATAAGTACTACTACTACTACTACATCAGGGTCTTCGTTCGAGGGTAAAATCAATGTACAGGGGGTAATAATTTTTGAGTTTATGATGAAACTTCCTTTGGGTGGATCAATTTTGATTCTGGATAGCGCATCAGCGTTTCTGTTGATCTTCCCTGGTTTGTAGATTATTTCATAATCATACTCCTCTAATTCAAGGCGCCACCTGGCAAGTCTGCTTCCAGGGTCCTTGATAGAAAATCACCACGTAAGTGGGCAGTGGTCAGTTATCAATTTGAACTTTCTACCAAATAGGTAAGGTCTGTAATGTTTGACAGTCCATACTTTGTCCAAAAGTTCTCGTTCTATCGTGGAGTAATTGGATTCTGCAGAACAGAGTGTCCTTGAGGGGTATGCGATAACCAAATCTTTACCAGTTGGGCCTTGGGAAATTTGGAATGAAACGTCTTTAGTATCCAGCTAACCCGAGAAAGGATTTAATTTCTTTCTGGTTTTTGGGTTCCGGAAATTTTATGATACAGTCGACTTTTCTTGGATTTGGTTTCACACCATCTTTGGTAATGAGATGACCAAGATATGGTACTTCCTGAGGAATTCATACTTGTTTGGCCGTATTTTAAAATTTGCATGCCTGAGTCGTTTGAAAACTTCTTTCAGTCGGGATATGTGTTCGTGTATCGTGGGAGAGTAAATGATGATGTCGGCCATATAGACAAGACATCGCTCATTCTGGATTCCAAGTAGTTTGTTATCCATCACTCTCTGGAATATCGCGGATACATTCTTCAGTCCAAATGGCATTCGAATGAATTCGTAGTGACCATTCTCAACTGTGATGGCAGTTTTCGAAATGTCTTTGGTATCGATCTCTATCTGGTGGAAGCCAGAAGCTAGATCTACGGTGGTGAAATATTGGCACTTGCCGAGTTGATCCAAAGGGTCAGAGATCATTGGTAGCGGGTATTTATCGTCCACAGTGAGTTCATTGATTTTTTTTTAGTCGACAACGACTCGCCATTTCTGTTTACCAGTAGCGTCAGGACGACCCACACAGGAAACGACCACGGGGAAATATAAGGGCGTATAATGTCGTCTTCTAGCATTTTGCTCATCTGTTTCTTCACCTCTTCCTTATGGATTTGGGGATATCGATATGACTTCGTGAAAACCGGTTTCGCGATTTTTGTGTCAATGGAGTGTTTTATTTCGTTGATGAACGTTATAGACTACAAGCCCAGGCCAATTTTGGGGTGGTCATTTGACCCAGCATGAATTATATTTAGAATTATAGTGCATTACGAAACAACTCCTTTCCGCACTGTGCCGTCAATTGTGAGCGGTGCGAATGAGTACGCAGGTCAAAAAAACTTTCCATCCAGAGTAGGGATTTTTTGACAAAAAATTCTTGGACGGCATTTCTCAAGATGATAGATAACTGAATAGGACCTAATGCAGTACAAAGAGAACGGTACTGAAATGCAGGATTTTTTTTTATTTTCGCAAATTTTTCTTATGAATCCAGGTGATTTATTATTACTGTACGGCATTTGTACAATTGAATTTGTATAACTACATAGATTCATGTTTTAGCAACGCCGTACATATTTGCTGGTACAGGGGTGGGGAGCCCCGCACGTAAATTCATACTTAGTCCTGTATGTTTCAAGATCATTGGAAAATGTACGGCATCGGTTCCATATTATTATTCAACATATTAAGTGATTTTCAGAAATTATGCCGTCTAAAAATTTTGGCGCAAAAAATAAATAAAAAAATAAAATGAAAAATTACCTCTATTAGGGGGGTTGAATCTAATATTGTTCAAAGAGAGGTTATGAATGCCGTACGGCATCCGGTGTTTAGGCTAAATATTTTTGTTTTATGTAATAGCAGGTTATAATTGATGGAACTGAATAAAAGTATTGATAAAAAAAATTACAGTGTGATTTATTAGAGAAGTATTTTTTAGAATATCATTGCTCTTTTAATTTCTCAATCATCCCTAAACAAAAATAAATTGATGCCGTACATTTTCAATTTAAGGATTTCTCACAGCTGGTAAGATTTTGCATTATGTTTTTACGAAATATTGTACGGCATTCAGAAAACTTTATTGGCAATATAAAATAATAATTTAGAATTACAGTGCCGTTCATATCAGATGGAACATACAATACCTACTCTGAAACCGTATAACTTGAAAATTCGAGCTTTTTTCTCAGTTCAATTTAAATTATTCTACTGTACCTTACAATCTTTATACTCAAGTATTTTACTTGTCGCTTTTTTGAAACAACATATTTTTGATTCTCAATCTGGATAAGAATGTCCTCACAGATTATATTTATTTATTAACGGGAACTCAATTCAAAAATATATTTTAACGAAGGTATGATAAAAGAATAAGAAGGGGCCCAGGAACGTGGAATTGTAATCGGTCTATAATTTTCTATATTTGCTTAATCTCCTGACTTGAACATTGGGCTGATGAAACTAGATTTCCACAAAAGTGAAAATTTCCCTAAGTTCAATGGTTTAGTAAGAAGTAGGAACAAAGGTTTTGCTAAGGTAAATCAAAATTTCTTTAAAAAAAGTGGAACTATTCTATGTGGTCCTGGACCTTTCTTGGAGTCTAATTGATATAATTTATTCAATATGGTTTTCAAGCTGAAATTACAGGAACTCGTATCTATAGTTCTCTTGCAGTTGAATCCTAATAAATTAGCATTAAATGATACATATATTTAAGGAATGAAAGAATATTGTGAGTTTACCCAAAACACTCCTACAAACATAAAAAAAAAATCAACGATATACTTCATCGGAGTTCTCCGAAGTTTCACTATCGCATTCCGTAGAATCGGCATCGTATTCTGAAACATATCATATTATAATGGAAATAACATTTACCAACAATTAACTGAGAACCATATTTTACCAGAATTAATTACGATCACTTTAATCATAAAACATGTGATTTTTTTTCATTTTTCCGCTTAGGTGGCTATGATTCTGAATTTGAGTGTTGGTTCTGATTCTAGACAACTTTTCTAGGTAAACTTTTTTGATAATGTCAAAAATAAGGGTACTTTATACGTGATCAAATTTCCTATTTTTTGTTCTACCCTGTATACCGTTTAAAAATTTAAAATTCTGATAACTTTCGTGCAAGTTTTTTGCAATGCACCAAATTTTATGAGGAAAAAAATTTTCTGAAAAATGGATAATAAACAAGTTTTCTTCAGGTGCCAACTTTTTGAAACTCACTGTATACCAATTCCAGTCGTATAGAACTAGTTTTTTTGTACGGCATAGAGTTTTTCTTGATTATTGATATACTTACTAGTAAAATATATACACGCCGTGAAAAAAGAAATTACCGTAAAATTGCCCTTTTCAGAGAGAAATAAATTTTCCCGGTCAGCCATGTTCCATGAAAAATTTACGGTATAACAAAAAATGACATCGTTCCATGGAATAGTATTCAGATAATTGAGTTCGATGTTGTATCAAATGGCCCAAACTATACTAGTTAGGGGTAGGGGGTTAAGTGCGGGGCTCCCCACCCCCTGGACCGGCAAATATGTACGGCGTTCCTAAAAAATTAATCTATGTTGTTATACAAATTCAATTGTACAAATGCCGTACAGTAATAAATCACCTGGATTCATAAGAAAAATTTGCGAAAAATTAAAAAAATTCCTGGATTTCAGTACCGTTCTCTTTGTACGGCATTAGATCCTGTTTGATTATTTTTCAGTTATCTATCATGTTGAGTAATGCCGTCCAAGAATCTTTTATCGAAAAATCCCTCCTCTGGATGGAAAGTTTTTTTGACCTGCATACTCCGCACCGCTCACAACTGACGGCAAAGTGCGGACAGGAGTTGTTTCGTATTGCATTATAAGTCTAAATATAATTCATGCTGGGTCAATTGACAATCCCAAAATTGGCCTGGGCTTGTAGTCTATTAGTCGATCACCCTCTGAATGAAATATATCCGAATATTCAAGGCAAACATCCGTTATGAGTTCAGCCTCTTCTTCATTCAGATGGTCTAACCGCAGTGTATTTTGTATTTCAAAATTTCTGTCGTCTGTATGTTCAAATTTTCGGTTTCGTTAAAGTTATTGATGGAGTAATTTCGAATTGGTTCAAGTTTCATTTCGGAATGCGTTAGGTAGTCTTACACTTTCCTTCAGCTGGGCTAACAGTATAGCTTCAGTATTACGAAGGTTGCATTTAAGTGAAAAAATCTGTTCTGTACGAGGTTCAATCGAAATAATGTTTGAATGTTATCCATGGGTGTATCGATTATATTTTTATTGGGTTTTTAGAGTCAGTTACTTCAATTAGGGGAATTGTTTTGAAATCCGTTATGAGTTGTTTGTTTTTTTAGGCCACTATACAGTGGTAGTGTTCCAAAAAATCGGATCCTAAGAGACCATCGAAATCTATGTCCAAATTATAAATGAACACTTTGTGGGGATTATCTGTGCAAAAGGGGATCAATACTGATTCTGAAATATCAATTTTTTTGTCAGTGATTCCTTGTATTAACATGTTTTCATGTGATCTGTTAAAATAATTTTGAACTGTTTTTGGTTTGAAGATGGTCAAACTAGCACCTGTATCTATGAGTATTCTATAGGTATTGGTTGCGTCCATGATGTAATATACATTTTTTTAATTTATTGTAAGCGATTGCGTTACAGGAACATTTGTTCTGGGAAGTTCAAGTTCGGGCTGATTTTGTCCGATATATTCAGAGTTTGTATCTGTGCTTGAAGCTCTGAAATGTGGTCGGTCGATTGATTGATCGGTGAATCGAAGGATGTGGGATCCAGAGGAAAATCCTGAAAGTTTTCTGTCTTTTTTTCCATGCCTGCTTCCAGCCCTGTTGGTGTAATCATGGGCTCGTTGCCTTCCATATACTTCATTTGTAGTGTCGGATCCTTGCTCCTTAGTGTATTATCTGTTGCTCGTCTCGGGCTTCTAACATAACTGCTCCACTTTGAAGTCGCCTAATGCTTTTGAGGGCTCTGGTGCCTTTCTTCATCGTCTTACTAGCGTCGGTATTTTCAAGTAGCCTGACTATTACTTCGTGCTTTTTTGGTGGGGTAGTCCATGGTGTAGTGGGGGTGTGGATGGTTCAATCAATGGTTTTTGTAAAATACTGATCCTATGATCGTGGAGTTTGTACCTGATTAGCGCTGCCCCCTGCATGTAATATTAGCATTGAATTGAGGTTTCACGAGTTCAAATCTTCACTAATATGCATGATAAATATTTTCCTACAAACCTTCGCTGCGCGGAGTGAGAAATAAATACTACTGTTCGTTGTGACGCGCTGATGGTGGTTCTTAACACACAGCTGTGAACAGTTTGTCTTTCATATTCAGCTAAAATACCGTGTCACCTTGTGTTTTCACCATCGTTGGCAATGAAATAGCTCGTAACTCATTGTATGAGGTGGTTTTGGTTTCCTATAGTTTGTTTACCAATACATAAATGAAGATCGATTGGCGGTATAGGTTAACGTAGAACGGTTATCAGCCGTTTAACGATGATTGACAGTCTCTTGTCACAGTTGTCATGGA
The DNA here is from genome assembly GCA_958502065.1 of Chrysolina americana. NCBI lineage: Eukaryota > Metazoa > Arthropoda > Insecta > Coleoptera > Chrysomelidae > Chrysolina > Chrysolina americana. The sequence goes on along the minus strand of OY293420.1, from coordinate 19,569,124 downwards.
CAATAGTATTGACGCAGAAGAATTCTGTTTTGTGGAAATATTGGTGGCGATGTGCGAGCGTCCAACAAGACTGTGTTATCGAAATTGCCTGAGTGTTGAGGAAAGAATTCTTTCATTTGGTATAAATATGAAGTTATGTGGGAAAATAAGATAAGTAGACAATTATCAATATGGAAAATATAGTGGCGATGTCTACCGGTTGCTGATTTTTCTGGGTGAACTCGAGTATTCAAATCATCTCTAGTGCAGGAACTTTTTGTTTGTAAAGTATTTATACGTTCTCTTCGATGATGTGACTAATTTGGAATATAATTCATAACTGAACTCTTGAAGAGGAATATTTGTCAGTGGTTATTTTTTTATCAGTATGGGGGCTCGCTGTGAATTGACGTAGAAGATATGTTTCCACGTCAATTTCTTATGTCGAAGACCAGACTAATAACTCATACATTGTAAATACTATGTCAATAATTTTTTTTTCTGTCTTTAAGGTTGAGTGAGGCTAGTTACCAGCCACTCTGTATATAAAAAAATAATGTTTTCCCCAGTTGTGAATTTTTGAAGGAAGTTATACTAATTAGTTATTTGGTTCAACTGCTTTAAAATGTACATACGAAGTCGATTATTGCAATTTCTCATCTATGGGTCAAAACCTCGAAACAAGTGTGAAAAACAATCCACAGCTATCTATCCGTTTGATATAATTCAAAACCCGTCGTGACATTATCCAGGGAAGTAGTTCTTGACAGGTATTTGTCAACAGCCCACACTGAACGTGAATGTAAGACTATGGTTACTGAACGTTTTCCCAAAAAAACTCAGAAATTTGTGCTCAGTGTCTAAAATTGCCAAATAAAAATTTGGCGACCCTGTTTGTCTGATATGACTTGCCAAAACCGTTTGATTTTTATTCTTGATAGCCCTGGAGATGATTCCATGTGACAATATTTTTGAGAGATTCGTAATTTTTTTTCACACTCAATATATATTCATATCACTCCCTGATGAAAAAGCACGGAACAACTTCATCATGAATTGCTCCATTATAAAGGAGATCAATCAGATGTAGATTATGATGGAAACGTGTCATAAGGGAATTCTCTTCAAACTTAAGCATTTCGTTGATTAACTTGATAAGGTTCGTAGAGACCTAATAACCCTCCAAGAGTATAATGGCACGGGGATATGATAACGATGACAACGCATTTTGTACAAGAGCAATATACATACAACCAGTGACACCATAGATTTATTCCAGAAAGAAATGATTTCTGAAATGGAATCAATTTGATCTCGATATACATACAATAGCTCGGAGTAGTGGATTAATTTTCACTATATATTTTATTCCATCATCCATATCAGTTTTTTGACAAATTATTAATACAAATTCGAGTATTGTAGTGATGTAGTAGTAGGATCAGTATTTGACATGGAAATTAATAACCATATATTGAATTGAAAATCCGCTATATACCAGGTGTCCCAGTATTCATGTTCCAATGGTCATTTCAATAGATAAAAATTTAAAATTTTTATGATCTTCAATTTGTTCAAGGAACCTTCATCTAAGAAAAACAAATATTGAAATTAACTTCCTGTTTCACAGGAAGTGTCTCTAACATTTTTATTTCAAATAGCACCCTGTATATTTTTTTAAATTTTTGATTACTCAAAATTACCTTTTCAACGATGTATCACACTTTGTATTTTACATTTGATTTGATGGAGATAACGTCAATTGATATTTCAAATTTAAAGAATTGCAGTTGGCTACGATATTTTGTGTGATCTTGATTTTGACTTCAATAATAATTGATAATTAATGAACAATCATACCTTATCTTTATAATGAGCGTGATAATCAAATCAACAGTACTATGGAGCAATTTGTGAAATGTTGATTCAGCTAAAGATGTTCTGTCGTGGAACATAATAGTTATTCATGCAACAAGTACAAAAAGTGGGTGTTTATTGCACTCGACGTGAAACGACGAGGCCGTATGGCCGTGTTTTACAACACGTCGAGTGCAATAAACTCTTTTTGCAAGAGTTGCATACAATATTTTTTCTACGTTCATGCAAAAACAAAAAAATGTTTCATTTATGTGGCACTAAACTATGAGGAAGACATCGTTTGTTTAAATAAATCTGCTAAAAGTAATACAAAAAATTTTGTGCAATTCAGTTGATATTCGAAGGAACTAATTTTATTTTCAACAAATTGCATATTCTAGGTAATTTCATAGTCCATTAAGTAATGAAAATGATTGACAATTATATTGAACATGCAACTATTTAAAACGTAATACATTCTCACAGAAAGTGGGCTAAATTTGGCATATGATTTGGAAGTTCATGTCTGTCATGATGACAGAACGCTGTAGTAGAATGACAGATGAGTTCAATAAAGTATTTATTGCAGTGCAGTGCAGTGTAATTTTTCAATAGAAAATACCTTCCTCAAGTTGAAATCAACCATGTATTTTACCGAACGTCGAACAAAAAATGAATGCTAAAACAAACAAAAAATTTAAAAGAAAGTGGGCACAATAATATAATAACTGAAGCATATGTTCGAAATGTTGACCAGCTGCTTCCACACATATTTCTACAATCATTCCTTATTCTGTTTTTTAGATCTGCCTAATCAATAGGAGAAGTCCGGTACGCACGATCTTTCAAACACCACTAAAGGAAGGAATCCAGAGGTGTTAAATCTGGAGATCTTATCGGTCCGTTTGTGCCGATCTATTTATCTTGAAATGATTCATTTTAATGATTCCTTACCGCTAAAACATTTTGGGGGGGTGCACCATCCTGTTGAAATTGAATGTTTTTACTCATATGTGAAAGAATATTTTCAAGAAAATGAGGAAGTTCATCCCGAAGGAATTCTAGGTACATACCACCAGTTAACGTACCATCGTAAAATTTTGGTCTTAAAATTAATCCATCAATCATGCCGCACAATACATTGACTGCCTCCCAGATAACTAGAAAATTTGTTTGTCTTAGCCACTGTGGATTATTTTCCGACCAATAATGACTATTATGTCGATTTACAGTTGCATTATTATGGAAACGACTCTCATCTGACCACAATATCGAGCTGATAATACCATATTCACGTGCAAGAAACGCAAGTCTCGTCTCGTCTCGTAATCTGTGGGTAGTAATCCTTGATGCAGATGAATTTTAAATCGTTTGAATTTCTATGTTTCTGATAGAAATATGAGGATCAACAACCACTCTTCCTAAAACTGCAACAGTATGCACTTCGTCCGTGGCATTTTTTTAAAATGACAGTACACTTTCTGTAAAATGATCCACTTGTTGCCAAATTCGAAGCCAAGCGTGTGAAATACATAGCGCTTGGCATTCGTCTATCTGGGTATTTCCCTCTATATGCACGTAAGGTATGCCTATGATTATTTTCGCATTTTCCATAAATCATTATCATATCCAATTTCTCTTGATTAGTGGAGGAATGATACTTAATAATAATAATAATTCTTTATTAACCATTTTTGGAACGATTGTACATAATATGGTCAAACCAGAAGTGACTTTCAATTTGAAGGTCCCTTGAACTGGAGATGAAATTTGAAAATTTTTATCTTTCGAAATTGCTGAGATAATCCATTTGAACAGGTATACGGGGACACCCGTTATAGTAATATAATAATATTACTCCCTCGTGAACACTCAAGTGTACCCAAAGGCATCACTTGTGCGGGTAGAGAACGGCTATAACTATTATTTGCCGCGGCTTACTGATGTTTTTGGTGGTGTATTCACTTTTCAGCTGTAGGAAAACCCGGAAAACTTACCGCACCACTCCGGGTAGTAGGTGCGCACTCTATACCTAAATGGATACAAATTGGGAGATTTTTATTTTTCAGAATTTTTTTTTGCTGAAATAAAAGTTGGTGCATCATTCAAATGTTATGAGTTATCACTGGCGTATCAGTAAATGAAAAAATCCAAATATCTCAAAAAACGAGCACCAAGATAAATGCAAAGGAAAAATGCTGACTACGGTCGAAAGTACCCTTCCCTCCACACATTTTCACGATGTGGAAATATCAGGCATATATATGATAGAAAATAACTACTTCCCCGTACGGAAATTAAATTTCGTATCACATCCATTCGTGCAATATTCCTCAAGGAGGACGCTATTGCAAGTGCTGTTTGTAATAAAGCCTATGAATATTATCCTTCGTTTTGTTGGGAATCAATACCTGCATACATGCATATTTCGAGTTTTTTTTGTCTCATCAGTGCAAGGATAGGCCAGACAACGATAGAGTCGTTTTGTTCCACAAAATTCACGATAATATTCAGAAGCCCTATAATATTCCCCTATGAATGAAGAAAGCAAGACTTACAATAAGTCAATCACAGCGCCAACCGCGAGGAAAAAACAAAACAGCATTCCTCGGTATCACAAACTCCAGAAAGAGTGAATGCATTACATCGAACAAAGTTCGAAAAAGATGTATCCTTCTCGATATCAATTGAATGAAAAAGCTATAAGGTTTTTCAATGTTTAATCTTGGTCCCCCAACTTTAATCTCGGGAGTCCGACTTTAATCTCGTGGGTCTGACTTTAATCTCGTGGGTCCGACATCAATCTCAGGGGACCGACTTCAATCTCCGGGGTCCGACTTTAAATTTCGGGGGGCCGACTTTATTCTCTCGGTTGCAAGTTTTTTCTAGGGATGTATGTGTTTGGATACTTCACTTCATATTTGAATGCCGTTAACATATTTGCAATTTTGAACAGGGGCGTTCGGCAAATAGGTACCCCTAATCGCCCCTCACCAACTTTTATGCCACTGGATTGAAACAGTTTTTTTCTGCTTTTTCTGAATTATCAATACTTCATATACAAAAAAAGGATAAGTTTTGTTATCAAAATTGTGTGCGTGCGTGATATGAACAATGTTGATGATTTTGATAGAAGTTGCTATTATTTGTCGAAAATTAGTTCGAAAAAACGAAAGCTCCGACCCCTGTCGACTAACATTCGCTTTTACAGAAAACAGCCCTAAAATGTTTCCGATCGCGAACATTTTTAATTTTCGAAATACTTTATTTTTGTTATTGGTGTCGGACGGACAGACGGACAGACGGACAGACGGACAGACGGACAGACGGACAGACGGACAGACGGACAGACGGACAGACGGACAGACGGACAGACGGACAGACGGACAGACGGACAGACGGACAGACGGACAGACGGACAGACGGACAGACGGACAGACGGACAGACGGACAGACGGACAGACGGACAGACGGACAGACGGACAGACGGACAGACGGACAGACGGACAGACGGACAGACGGACAGACGGACAGACGGACAGACGGACAGACGGACAGACGGACAGACGGACAGACGGACAGACGGACAGACGGACAGACGGACAGACGGACAGACGGACAGACGGACAGACGGACAGACGGACAGACGGACAGACGGACAGATGGACATGAAATCAGAGTTTTCTGCTCGGGACGTTTTTTCAACCGACTCGAGCAGATGGCCCACCTACCGTTAGGTATTAGGCCCTTGGCTACCGTCCATCTAACGAGTGCCCTGCCAGGGGAACCCATCCCATCATCCACTTCTCCAAAAATTAGCGGGTGCCGGTACATTGTGCCCTTTACCTTGTTTTACATTTTGTTCCTTAATTTTAGTTTAACATTATTTTCCTCCGCTTTGTCCGTCGATCTTGGGGGCTTCTTCTATGAACGTGCTACTTTGCTTGTGTTTCGTCCTCAATATTAGTTTTAAGTCATTTAATAAATATATTCAAAATTCTATTAATTATCAAGTTACCTCGTATTTTGAATGGCAACGATAGCATAGAAGATGTTTCCTTTTTTCGCGGTTCTTATCGCGTACTGTAAAAAATGAAGTTAAGAGTTTTTTTTGCGCCTCGCGCTCAATGAGTCTGATACAGAAAAAGCAGAATCGATTTATTGGCGAACAAGTTCGGAACTCCAATTACTTTACATAGTTATATTACTGTGCAGTGTTATGCATGATATTGATATTCACGTCGTGGTGTGTGCAACAATATTGAAGTCAAGTCAAATATTAGGAAGCTCTGGCAGGCCTACCCATCGTCACCTGGAAGGACTACGCCGACGCCCAAACAGAGAAAAGTAAGATTCGAAGGCTTAATTTTTTTTTACTCGTTCGTATAATAGTAATAATTATTGTGAGTCGATTGATTTTCGTAATTACAGTCCATAATTCGTTTGGGTTAATTCAGCTTGTCTTATTCGTCGTCTAGTATCATCTCGTTATCCCAGGTGTTTAGGTGTTACAGTGTTGTTCTGTCTAGTAGTTTTCTGTCTGTGTATGTTGGTGTGTATGCTATGTTCTTGTTCAATAGTGATGTTTTAAATGTTTCTCTGGCGTTTTGTCTTTGTGTAATCGTGCAATGATGTATTATGTGGGTCGTGTTTTCTTCTTCCTGCTGCCCGCACTGGCAGATGCCATCCGTCTCCCTCAGTCTGAAGCGTTTGTAGTAAGCGCCTGTGTTTCCGTGCCCTGTTATTATTTGTGTTGTTTTCCAAGAGAGTGCTATGCGTTTTGTGTCTGTGGTGGGGAAGAAGCTATATGTGCTTCTGCCTGTTTGTGAAGTGTTCCAGTGTTGTTGTCATGTTTGTTTCTTGTGTGTGTGTTTTATTGTTTTCAGTTCTTTTCGTGTTTTGTGTGTAGTGTGGATTTCTTCATCTTCTAGATGTGTTTTGACCGTTTCTTCTGCTTTTCTTATGCCTTGGTGTGTACGCTGTGTGTGTGTTATGTGTATTTTTTGGCCTTGATCGTGTTTTGTTTGTATGAGTTTTTGTATCTTGTTTACTGTGCTATCTGTTGTTTTTGTGTTGTGTATTCGTGCTATGGCCCTTTTGGAATCTGTGTGTGTTTCTGTCTGTTATTTTTATGTTTTTTGCTGCTTCGTAGATGGCGAGTGTTTCAGTGTCGTGTATGTCTTTGCCATTTGACGTGCGTTTCCCGTGCAGTGTCCACGTTTCGTGGTTTCTGGTTTTTGCAACGCCAAATGCCCTGTGTTCGTGTTCGTTTTGAGTGGCGTCAGTGTATATGTGTATTTTGCACTCTCTTGGTTTGTCTAGTGCTCTGTGTTGTGTCGATGGGTGTGGTTTTTCTTGTGGTTTTATGTGATTTTGGTGTATGTCTTCTTTGTATGTTTTACTGTGTTGGGCTTCTACCTCCGCTTCGACTTGCAACGGGACTACACCAGCCAGTACGTGCAGCGCGTCTGTCGGTGCTGTCCTGTAGGCATTCGTGATGGCCAAAAGAAAAGGTCTTTCCATCGCCCTAAGGTGCTTGATGATGCGGGGGTCTTTGGCTCGCTGACCCCATACCTTAGCGGCATACATGATCAGCGGCTTGACTGCTCTCTCATAGATGGTCCTGAGTATTTCCCTGTCCGCTCTCCATTCTCTTCCCGCCACCACGAAGAGCCTGTTTGCTATGTCTTGAGTTTTAGAGCGTAGTGATTTTACGTGTTCCACCCAGAGTAACTTCCGATCTATGACGAGGCCTAGGTATTTTATTGAGTCTTTGTTTGTCGTTGTGCGTTCGTCGAGTTTTATGTTAGGTATTATCATGTCAGTTGTCCCTGGTATGTACATCGTCTCCGTTTTATCCTTGTTGTATGTGAGTTTGTTTTTAGCCGCCCAAGCCTTGCATCCAGTCCATGCCTTTTGCCATCTCTTCTCAATTTGAGTTTTCGTTCTTCCTGCGATTACAAAGACTTGGTTGTCCGCGAAGGCTTGTGCGGCTATCGTATTGTCTTTATCAGTGGAGGTGTCCACAGCCTCAATCCATCCTTCCATTACTACCGTCCAGAAGATCGGTCCCAGGCTTGAGCCCTGTGGGCACCCCCTTTCCGTTTGTACTGTCACCTGTCCGCTTGTGACTTTCCTCCCTTTCAGGAAGTCCGTGCACAAGCTGACAAGGTTGTCCGGTGTTTTGAGCGTGTTGAGTGTGTGCTGTATGTTTGGTATCCAGGTTGTGTTGAAAGCGTTTGTGATGTCTAGTGTAATGATCTGTGTGTGTAGTTTTTTGTTTTTGTTGTTCTGTATGTTACGTGTCATGTGTTGTATAGCGTCTGTTGTGTTCAACGTCTTCCTGAATCTGAACTGACGCTTGTCGATTTTGTTGTTTGTCTCCAGGAAGTACGTTAATCTATTTGTGAGGAGCTTGTCGAGAAGCTTGCCAAGCGTCGGCAGCAGCGATATCGGTCGTTGACCCTTTCCCTTTTTAGGAATCCACACGATACTCGCTTCCTTCCACCTGTCCGGAAACCTCCCTTCGCTCAGTGCCAAGTTGAAGATTTCCAGCAGGTGTTCCCCCAGTGTGTCCACGATGTATCGTGCCGATTCATTTGGTATTCCGTCTGCTGCCGCCGCTTTGTTGGGTTTCAGGTCGTTTGCTGTCTCGGCAAGTTCCTCAAGTGTGAAAGGTGTGTCGTTTTGTGTAGGTGTTCTGTGTATCTGTAGGTTCCTGTTTATGTTTGTGTGTATATCCTCGTTTGGTGTGTCTTTGGGGAAGTATTGGTGTATGAGTTCTGTGTGTGTTTCTTGCTCTGTGTTTGTCCATGTTCCGTCGTTTCGTTGTATTGTGTTCATTTGTGTTCGTTCTTTTTTTCTGCATCTTAGGAGTTTGTAGGCAAGACCCCACGGATCACTTTGTGTGTTGTCTGTAATGTATTTTTGTATTGATTCTCTTTTTGTCTGTTTCAGTTGTGTCTTATATTTTCTTTTTGATTCTTCATATTTTCTTTTCTTTTCTTCGTCTTGTCTGTCTTGTTGCCATATTTTCCTATCTTTGTTTGTCTTACTTCGGCTTTCCTTCAATGCCTCATTCCACCAGACTTGATTTTGTCGATTCGTTGCTCTCCGCTCTGGGATCGCGTCCGCACAAGCTATTTCGCATGCGCGCTGTAAAGCGTTTGTGAGTAAATTTATGTGTCTCGAGTCTGATGGACTGTAGCTTGTCAGCTTGCGCTTGAATTTTTGCCAGTCTGCTCTTTTGACGTCGTAGCTTTGTTTCGTGTCTTGTGGTTGTCTCTTGTGTCCTGTGTTGTACGTCACATATCTATGGTCGCTTAATGTCTCTTCTTCACTAACTGTCCAGTCCTGTATAGTTATGTCTTTTGTTATTGTTATGTCCACCCAGCTTTGTCCCCTGTTGCTATGTCTGTCCTGTCGTTTTCTATTATGTATCCGTTCGTTACCACCCAGTCCATTATTTCCTCCCCTCTATTGTCTGTCTCTTGTCCCCCCCATACCATGTTTTTTGCATTTAAATCCCCTGCTAATATAACTTTGCCCCTAATTTTGCTGAGTGGACTCTTGATTTTGTTGAAACGTGAATTTACTTGTCCCCCTGGTTCGTCGTAGATGGTTATTATGGTAAGTTTTTGTTCCCCTGTTCCTATTTGAATCGTCGTTGTATTTTCGTCTGTCATATCACTTATTGTTATTGAGTTTTTCAGTTTTTTGTTTATTAGTATGCCTGTTTTTGAGTTTTCATTATGCCTTATTAATTGGTGTGTTTCCGTGTGTGTTGTCTTCTTATTTATTTCTTGTATCAGAACTATGTTTATGTTGTTGTCCTTTATCGTCTGTATGAGTTGGTCCGTGGCAGCCTTGCCCTTGCCTATGTTTATTTGTAGCACGTTCATAGTTTCCGTTTTGTTATATTTTTTATGACGTAGTTCGGTAATTTATGTACCCCCTCGATATCTGAATTTTGCGTATGTATACTGGGCAATTTATATCCTTTGCCTCGTGCCTTCTCGGTACGAGTTTCATGGCTTCACAATTTACGCAATTTGGCTGCTCTTCTTTACATTCCTTCCCCTCGTGCTTTTTGCCGCATCTATAACATTTTGGTTCGTCCTTGCAATGTTTCACTACGTGTCCGAACCTGCTGCATCTGAAGAACATCGCTAGCCGTACGTATTTCTTCACTCGAACGGAGATTAGATCTATGCTGACCTCTTCCATGGCTATCAGCGTCCTAAATATACCTGGCGAAGTCTGTATGATGCAGTTTTCCCTCCTGGGATTTCTACATGGTCTCTTGTGGATGACCTTGATCGCGTTCCTTACGTGTTCCTCTCCATGTGTGTTTATGAGCGTGTCGTTCTCGTTGATCAAGGCTTCTAGAATCTCGTCCTCGTTCAGCCCCGTTTCGATTCCCGTCAGCATGATCATCGGTTCGTTTCTGCCCATGTGTCTCGTCTGAAGCTGCTCATTCTTTTTGAGTTCGTCATGTACTTTTGCTATCTGCTCCTGGTCTTTTGCCTCCACTATTATAGCTCCGCTCGCCGTGTGCCTAATACTCCTCAATCCTCCTGTTTCTTTGTTCTTCAGGGTTTCCTTCACCGACTGTAGCGTAATTTTTGAATCCTTGTTCTCGGGTATCCTGACTATTATTTCGTGTTTTTTCGTTTGTGGTGAAGTCCATTGTGCCAGTTGTGTTCTTTGTGTTGGCGATCTGGTGGTCATCGCTGCGTATGTCGGTCCAGTCTGTGTCGGTTTTTGTAGCGCATATGTGTCCTGGTTCAAAGGTGATTGTGTTTGGAATAGTGCCCTGGGTTCGGGTACTTGTAGTAACGGTGTGTGGTGTGTCCATTGGGTTGAAGATGTTTGTTGCTGTGTCCTTTGGTTTGTCGATTGCGTTGTTTCCAGTTGTGGGAATTGTTCCCTGGTTTGTCTGTTATATTGGGCTCTGGTCCTCCAAAGTTGAATTTGCCCGTTCAACTTTGCGTTGGCCACCTGTAGTTTTCCCAGCTTCCTGATGGTTCTAGTCAGTTTGCCCATAATCTCCTTACCACGGCCTGGTCTGGCTTTGAGATTTTTCCGTTTCTTTCGTTTGCAATCCTGTCGTCGATTCTGCTAACCGCGGAAATGATGTCTTCCATGTCCTGGTCCTCTTCGTCAATGTTGACCATTTGTTCTTGTTTTGTGTTTTCTTCCTGTGTTGGTCCTGTTGCTCCTTCTTCCTCTTCTTCATTTTCGTTTTCACTGCCTTCTGCTACCTCTATGTGTTGGAAAGTTTGGTCCAGGTTAGCTTCGTCTTTCTTAGGCTTCTTGCTGGCGTGTTCAGTCTCTTGCGGTGGTGTCCTTGCAACTTTGTTGCTGCGTTCCATCATTCTCTGTTCCTCTAATCTTTCCGTTTGTGTCCTGAGTTGTTCTGTTTCCATCGATTCAGTGGTTTTCCCTGCTGTTCCTCCTTGTTCTCGTTGGTCCATGTTTGTTTTCCAATGGAAAGTGTTGTGAACTGTCTATTTTCTTGTGTGTGTGAGTGTCTGATCAAAACTAATTTTGAAAATTTTCAACGAAAAATTTTCTATTTCCGAAAAATTTGAAAATTTTTCCAAGTCCACTTTTTAAAAATCTTCAGTTATTTCGTAAATAACACGAGTCGCTGGTTTGGCTAAGTCCACAAAATTGAATATTTTGCGAAAAACTTTATTGACTTGCGATATTTCACGGAATTTCAAGGCGCTCGTCTGATTTCTGTACTCCTGATACAAATTTTATTGAAAACTATCCGATTTTCACATTTCCGGGCGCGTTGGACGCGTGATTTTTGTGCTAATGAAAAATGCTATATGTGTTTTTGTCTTATTAAAAAAATGGCTGTCCTAAGACCAAAAAAAACTGTTGTCTTCACTAACAATATTCAAATTCACTTTGTCTATCACACTAAACTGGATTGTTTAAAGTCAATGTCTTACCAGTTAATGCTGTTTCTCCCTGCTCCAGGCTTTTCCCCTTCGGGACTCCTTGACAGCTACCACTCTACCACTTACCGCACACTTTACTTTTCACTTACACTTTTTCAAAAAACTTATATCCACTTTCAACTTATAATTTTTTGAAAAATGTGTATTTTTTCGATATATGGATTTCGTTCCTAGTAACTATGGGTCTAACTATAAAAATAAAAAAATTAGGCCCCCTGTGGTGTCGGCTGGAAGGCCCTAGTATAAACGCAATCAGACATAATCGTAGCCAAAGTTGAGAAAATGTTCGGATACAATTATATTTTGTTCAAGAAATTGACAATATAAATGAAATTACATTTATTTTCATAGCATGCGACTTGAGAAAACGTGTCCTATTTTTTAAGAAGTTGCATAATGTGCTGCCTACATTTAGGGGCATCACTCTTTCAATCCTATATACAGCTCGCTAATACTAGAAGTTTTTATGTGTTTTAATTGACTAAATTTGTGTAAATAGACCAAATAAAGTCTTACGTAAATAAAAATTTTATTGTAATTCAATTAAACCAAGAAGTTTAAGTTTTCTTCTCAAAACGCACGTGTATGTTATGAGATCTCATTACGTGCATGTTATGGTTAAATGTCATTTACAAGGAATGTTGACAGTGCGATTTTTGACGTTTACAGACATTGGCGTAGAAAAAGACTTTTTGATATATCTCAATGACCGCTTCTGAAAAGTAAATATCGCCAAAGTCAAGAAAAACGATGTCTGTTGGTATATTTTGATCGGATGTCGTTGTCTAATCGTTTAAGCACTGTAAATGATCGATGGTGGTGGAATTACCTCTAAAGAAATCATATTATTCTGATGGTATAATTGCTTGTTTATGTTAGAAATAAATTAATCAAATTCTAGACGTGGAGATCGTGTGGTAATCTTCCAGGAATTTTGATTCTTCATGCATCTTCTAGAGTATTTTTTTGTGATTTATGATTAACACTATTTCGGAATTTGACCATGATTTATGAGGATTTATTTGGCACACTTAACCGTGGGAGTTCATATCTAAAGAGACAGTTAGGGTCCAGAATATTTTTTCGAAAGTAGTATCAACGTCATCATATGAATTCAGAATGTGACCCAATCGATGGTGGACAGTTCGTCAAATAGATCATCGAAATCGATTATTTTGAAAATTGTAGTGCCTTATTTGTATTGAATAGCTGAGTTTATTATTATATGTGATCCGATAATAAAACAGGTGGTATAATTTCATGTCCTGTGATATTTTTTTCACCAGTAGGTATGTTATTAGAGAAACATGAAAACAATAATAATGATAACTTACATATGCATTTGAATGGAATGGATATAGGAAATGTACAGAAATTCGTTTATCTGGGTATAACTATTGACAATCAGTTGAAATTAAAAGAACATTCTAAGCAGGTTATCAAAAAAATAGCATACAAAGTCAAATACCTGAGAAGATGTTCTCCGTATCTCAGACAGGTGCAGTGTTCCAAATTAATGATATACAATACGATAATTCTACCACATTTCAATTATTGTTTGACCATTTTGTATTGTCTAAATCAAAATGAGATGAACAGACTTCAAAAAAATGCAGAATCGTACTATACTATGCGAATAATTATAAAATGTTCGAGAACAACACAGATAGCATATATGTTGCAGGCCCTTCAATGGCTGCCAGTGAAGAAACTCTTTGAATATCAAGCAATGATTTTCATTTTTGAGGTCAAAATTGGTATGGTATCTCTAGATTATTATATATGACTGAAATACATGAGTATAATACAAGAAATAAAAACAATATAAAAGTGGAAAGATATAAAAAATGTACGCATAATTCTCTATTTTATAAAGAAACTGATAATTTTAATGACTTCCCCCAAGAAATTAAATCAAGTGGTTCATTAAATAAATTTAAGCGACGACTGAAAGACTATACCTCTTGAAAAATTAGTCAATTTTTTATTAATGTAGTTTTATGCATATATTTATATGTATGTATAAGTATTTTTAACCAGTGATTGAAATTTTTTATTTTCAATTTGATTTCATTTATATAAGTCACTGTATTTACTTTTGTAAATGAAATAGTTTTCAACTAAATAAAGAGAAATACATAATTGGTAAAAGTAAGCCAAGTTGATTTAATGACATGTTATATCAAAATACTGGCCATTTCAAAATATTCTTTTATGACGTCTATAATTTTTAAATCGCTGACCTAAATAGAAGTCGTCAAAGTGACCATTTCATTTTCATTTAGGTAACTTCATATTCTGAATTGTGAGTTATCCAAATAATACGGAATATCCTATTTAACGAGCGTTTTTTTCATTTTCTACAACATAAACCTAAAGAAACTTCATTCACTATGGCAAACACCACGATAATATTCAAAATCCCTGTATGATAGTGGTGAAGAAATCCGCCCCCTGTATACCGCATAAAAATGTGTGTTCATTACATTCCCATATCCATGATATGGCATTCCTGTGTATTCATCGTGACAACAGTGTATATATGTGGCATACGTGTGTAATGGTGATATTCCAAGTCATACTCCTGGACTGATCTGGCATACGTGTGTATCAATCCAAAAGCGTATGTGTGTGGCATACGTGTGTGTGTGTGTGTGATGCTCATATCACAAGTCTTGTTCTTGGACTGGCATACGTGTGTATATATCACAAAAGTGTATATTTGTGGCATACATGTGTGATGGTATTATTCCAAGTCTTGTTCCTGGACTGATCTGGCATACGTGTGTATCAATCTAAAAGCGTATGTATGTGGCATACGTGTGTGATGCTCATATTCCAAGTCTTGTTCTTAGACTGATTTGGCATACGGGTATATTCATCACAAAAGTGTATATTTGTAGCATACATGTGTGATGGTATTATTCCAAGTCTTATTCCTGGACTGATGTGGCATACGTGTGTAAAGGTGATATTCCAAGTCTTGCTCCTGGACTGATCTGGCATACGTGTGTATTCATCACATTGCTGCATATATGTGGCTCAGTTCACCACAATAGTTTTTTTGCCATATCTTTATTTGTAGGAAGGGTATACATGAATGATTTAAATACGCATGTCGGTCGAAGTCATCTACATTACCCGATGTCAGAATTAGCAATGATGCCACAAATGCCTCTCATGCATGGTCGCCACTAATATGGCCATACGCGTATATGTGTGTTCCTCTGTTCGTATGATGTCCTGTTTGTGCGTTCCTCTGTTCGTGCTTTCCTCTGTTGGTGCGTTCCTCTGTCTGTATGTTCGTGTGTTTCTCTGTTCGTGTATTCGTATGTTCCTCTCTTCCTGTATTCCTTTGTTCATGTGTTCCTGTGTTCATGTCTTCCTCTGTTCGTATCTTCCCCTGTTCGTGTGCTTTTCTGTTCGTTTTTTCCTGTTTGTGTGCTCATGTGTTCGTAAGTAAGCGCTCTCTATTAGTGTGTTCCTCTGTTTGAATATTTGTGATCCTGTTTTTGTCTGTTTCTCTGTTTGTGTGCTCCTATGTTCGTATGCAAGTATGTTCCTCTATTAGTGTGTTGCCCTGTTCGTATGTTCGTGTATTATTCTGTTCGTATGTTCCTCTCTTCATGTGTTTCTTTGTTCATGTGTTCCTCTTTTCATGTGTCTCTCTGTTCATGTTTGTGTATTTCTCTGTTCATGCGTTCCTCTGTTCGTGCATCCCTCTGTCTGTATGTTCGTTTGTTTCTGTGTTTGTATATTCCTCTCTTCCTGTGTTCCTTCGTTCATGTGTTCTTCTTTTTCTGTGTATCTCTGTTCATGTTCGTGTATTTCCCTGTTCGTGTTTTTTTGTTAGGGTTTTTTTCTGTCCGTGTGCTCATGTATTAGTGTTTTACTCCGTTTGAATATTTGTGTTCTTGTGTTTTCCTGTTATTTTTTTCGTGTGCTCCTGTGTTCGTATGTAAGTGTGTTCCTCTATTAGTAGAAATCTGATACCTTTCGTTTAAACTTTTTAACCTTGACATAAGCTATCAAACCCGTATCAGACATATAAAACGTGTTGAGACTTGTTTGAAATCGGAAATATGATATCGAAAATTTCCAGGTATCCAACATGTGCAGTTATTTACCTTGAAATTGATAATTGAACCCATATTGAATTTCACACATGTAACCGGAAGCGTGAAGTCAACACTTTCCAGATAATTTGATATCTGACACGTGCACTTGAAATAGGTCACTGAACCTTTATTGAATTTCCTTGATCTCTTTAGACATGTAACCGGAAACATGACGTCAGCACATTTTAGGTAATTGGATATCTGACACGTGCACTTGAAATAGGTTATTGAACCCATCCAACTTGTTAAGACTTGTTTGTAACCGGAAACATCCGTATTGAATTCCGCTGATCTGTCTAGACATGACGTCAGCACATTCCAGGTAATTTGATATCTCACACGTGCACTTGGAAGAGGTCATTTAACCCGTATTATATTTCGCTGATCTGCCTAAATATGTAACCGGAAACATCCCTAATTGGATTTTGCTGATCTGTCTAGACATGTAACCGGAAGCATGACGTCAGCACATTTCAAGTATTTCGATATCTGACCCGTGCACTTGAATTAGGTCATTGAACCCATCTCAGATCTATTTTACTTGTCTAGACATGTAACCGAAAACATGACGTCAGCACATTCCAGGTATTTCGATATCTGACACGTGCACTTTAAATAGTTCATTGAACCCATCTCAGATTTCTTTTACTTGTCTAGACATGTAACCGGAAACATGACGTCATTGAATTCCCGGAAATGACCTTTGAACTCCTCTCATAGCTCTCTCATAGGTTTTGACCTTGAATCCTTTTGCTCTCTCATAGGATTTCATCCTAAATCCTTTTGCTCTCTCATATCTACTATACTGTTGTATCTTGAGGGTGTGCAGCTGGTTGACTGAAATAAAATAACAATTTTAGCAACAACAATTTTTTTTTCAAGCAATGCACCAATCATACCTCACGATTACATACGATCTTACCCGAAAGTGGTAATAAAGGAACATTAACCCTCGCCTGTAAATGTCTGCTTCTAATTCAAAGTATTCTTCGTTTGAAATTCAATTTCGCGTAGGCACATGACAATATAATCTTTACTTCAGCTGCCATAAGATTCAATACGAGTGGGATATATTTAAGGACCCCACACTTCTCTTATGAAATATGGCCTTCGGTTGAATTCCTTGAAAATTCAGTATGTATGTTGTAGTATTCGATCACCTTCTAAAAAGTGTCCATTGACTCACCAGGATTCTATGACTAGTTTTTGAGATGTGGGGTGTTGAAGTTTGAAGTGGCCATTTTTATTCCATTATTTTGTATGCTATCAGAAGATTCAATAACTTTTTTTTTCTGGCAGACACCACTCATTGTAAACAAAATTAAAATATCGAGAAGAATGTGCAATGTGTTCCACAATTGGAAATATATTCAGGTAGTATTGGTATTGATGGTAAGCAGTAGGGCAAAGTTCCATCTTCTATCCACTAACAAGTGTCAACTTCAGTGGGACATACATGTGCTCATTTGCTACTTGAATTGAATTATTGTAACCTGTAAATAATATGTAAATAAACACTTTTCTATTCTATTCTATCCTTATCTATTCTATTCTATTCTATTCTATTCTATTCTATTCTATTCTATTCTATCCTATCCTATCCTATTCTATTCTATTCTTTTCTACAAAGCGACCGAAAACTATCTTCTTTCTTGACTAATCAGTGGTCGACTATTTCAGGAACATGAATAACATTTTCTCAGCATCAACAAGACATTCTAATAGTGTCGTTGATGGATATCAAATATTTCGTTCATGTCTTGCATATCCAAGAAATCACAATACACTCGCGACATGTGCGCTAGTATGGCTAACGTTCTTTTGATCCGGACTTACAAGTACACTAATATCCCCTTACTGGAAATTCTTCGATATCTCCTTCATCGTTAAACACTACTCACAACAAATATTTTGTTTCATTCCTAAATCTTAAATGTATGCTGCATCGTAAAAAATTGGGTTCTTCATGCAATTCATCAAATTCCAATTTATTCAATTCTTCCCTCTGTAGAGTATCTTGGATATATGTCGCTTATAAAAGAGCATGATAAATTCCTGTTTGGTATTTCAATTGTTGTAAATTCAAGTGAGGAATTTCAGGGACATGCTGATGATTCGAAGAATCCACCGACCAGGTCTCAAATGAAGATTTCCAGCTTCAACACAGGCTTGAACTATGTGTTCACCTGTTGTGATTTTTCTAGTATTTCTCTGGCCAACTCAACAGTTCCTGACATGTTTATTGGAATATGAATTCGATTCATCAAACCACCAGTTTTTCTTATATCTTACATGTCTTCGAGACGAGAACTCTAGTACTCTACTTGTCCCACAATTCTGTTTTCAATTTCGTGTTTTCGATAAACTTCGATGAATATTGTTTCGTACCTACAAATAGTAGGCTGTATGGAAATATCAAATAGATATGCCTACATTAAAATCGGGTCAATGTTTGTTGTTGTGACATTTGTACCAGGTACAGTGTACCAGGTACAGAGGATTGAACCCAGATAGCTAATTGGTGTTAGCGATAATTTTCGGATATAAATGCTCTCAATTTTATAATTTTTATTCATTGTTAATTTGTATGCACAGTGCCGATGATAACCAAGAAGTTTGAAACAGCTGTCCACTGTTTACGTTTTTCGGTGAGTATGATTTGTGAAATTGAGAACATTATATTTTTGTTTTTCCTTATATCTTACATGTCTTCGAGACGAGAACTCTAGTACTCTACTTGTCCCACAATTCTGTTTTCAATTTCGTGTTTTCGATAAACTTCGATGAATATTGTTTCGTACCTACAAATAGTAGGCTGTATGGAAATATCAAATAGATATGCCTACATTAAAATCGGGTCAATGTTTGTTGTTGTGACATTTGTACCAGGTACAGTGTACCAGGTACAGAGGATTGAACCCAGATAGCTAATTGGTGTTAGCGAAAATTTTCGGATATAAATGCTCTCAGTTTTATAATTTTTATGTATTGTTAATTTGTATGCACAGTGCCGATGATAACCAAGAAGTTTGAAACAGCTGTCCACTGTTTACGTTTTTCGGTGAGTATGATTTGTGAAATTGAGAGCATTATATTTTTGTTTTTTCTTATATCTTACATGTCTTCGAGACGAGAACTCTAGTACTCTATATATTTATATTGGCCAGACTAACAGACGAGTAACTTCCAGAGTCTACGAACACGAACTTGCTGTGCGTCAGGCATCTTCCACTTCCGCACTTTATAAACATCGAGAAGACACAGGTCACAAAATAGACTTCAAAAACACAAAAACAATTTCCACCGAGAAAACTCTGCAAACCAGGATCATCCGAGAAGCCCTCGAGATAGAGAAGCGCCCCAATTGCCTCAACACTCGCGACGACGGACGTAGACTTCCCAATACCTGGAAGCCTCTCATTGCACGCATCAACTCATTTCCCACCAACCCAGTTCCCGCACATAGCTCACTTAGCGCCAACCAAGTTCCCGCACACAGCTCATCTAGCGCCAACTCAGTTCCCGCCCATAGTTCACCTCGCGCCAATACATTGCACACGGCCATTACAGCCACGTCCACTATAAATACAGTTCCTCAACCCACAATTCCTCAGTTCTCTCGAAGGAGTAGGCAGATTGAGACCTTAGAGAGAACCAGTGACGAGACATGGGGAGTAGGCAGATTGAGACCCCGACGTCAAGTCACAAAAACCGAACGTAATTAAACCTGGGGAGTAGGCAGATTGAGACCTCAGCGTAGAATTACGTTTCAACCATTTATAAATTTTCTTATTTTCTTTCTTTTTCAGTTCTTGAAAATGGCTCCAAAATCGGAGCCGAAACGTCGAATTTCAACAAATTCCAGACGCGGTTCAACCCGAACTTTTAGTTTTCATATATATATATATATATATGAAACAGGGATATGCTCTCGAGGGAAATTGTGAATAACAAGAAGAACAAGAAGGAACATTTTATTGGACTAAGCCCTCTAGTGAAAATGCAACCGTAGACACGTGTTTCGATCTTAAGGATCTCATCAGTACGGTGAAAGCAAGTGTAAGGATGTGCAACACTTGATTGCAGGTGAAACAACAAACAAACGGAGTCAACAAACAGGAAGCCAACCGCACATTTGTGGCTTCAGTCGGAACACCTCGTGTTTACAAGGCAAGAAACGACGTCGCCACGGAGGCAGCTATAGCTACCTGCGTGACATCCGAGTATGCATATCCCTGTTTCATTTATATTCCTGGACTCGGATGTCACGCAGGTAGCTATAGCTGCCTCCGTGGCGACGTCGTTTCTTGCCTTGTAAACACGAGGTGTTCCGACTGACGCCACAAATGTGCGGTTGGCTTCCTGTTTGTTGACTCCGTTCGTTTGTTGTTTCACCTGCAATCAAATGTTGCACATCCTTACACTTGCTTTCACCGTACTGATGAGATCCTTAAGATCGAAACACGTGTCTACGGTTGCATTTTCACTAAAGGGCTTAGTCCAATAAAATGTTCCTTCTTGTTATATATATATTCAGAATTGCTTTTCCAAAGAAATCGTACCCATTTCGAAATATACATTATGATACAAACATACTGAGCCATTTAGTGTCAACATTATTGAATCGCCCAGTATGAGATTACAAGTCGTGTATTATTTTCGATGAAGGTCAGTTCATCATATTCTGATACATGTTTCACTATAAAATATTATCGATGGCCTAAAAATTATTGTAAATCGATTAGGCTTATTTTACTTTGAATATTACCCTGTAGACTCAATCGTGATCGATTCACTGGTCACTTAATCGTGAATTTTTGCTTTAGTTCAAGTAAAAACGAAGGTTTCAATTTTTTAGCGATGACCGGAGTAATATTTTGGTAACGAACTAATTCCAAAGGGTAGACGAAAATAAAATACACAAATTTGTGATTAGTTCCTGTAATGGCGGGAAGTACCTATAAATGACAAGGCAGCTGCATGCAAACTGAGTTGAAAATCCATAAATTACTAGTCAGTCCAGCCTGACCTGACCAATCTAACGTAGACGGAATAACCATACAAAATGTTTAACGATATTAACAACTATACATTCAAAATTGTTATTAATCAGTTATGGTCGGATCGCTTATTGCGTGAATTTTACTGTAAAAGAATGATGGAACACCTGCTTTGACGATGAACTCATGACGTCATTTTCTAGACATAAAACAATTTATTTCGAGAAATTTGTTTTCATTGAAAGATTGACGTCATACCAGTTACTTGGGGGAATAAGCTATGAACTAACGATTTAATAAAAAAAACATCAAAATGCTCCAGAATTTAAACACCCAATATCTCGCATGACAGGCAAACAAAAAGTGAAAAGCAAATGGAGCTTTATTATTGAACTCACAATAAAAATATGTAGAACTTAACAACATGCAAATGAAATAAATCACAAGAATATCACAGGGGATTATGAGGTATTAATAACAAACGTTTTTCCCCCGAAAGGATAAAAACGATATATTTCATGTCTTGCCTAGGCTTGACCTGTGAGATTACGCCTTTCAATAACCCCCCAAGTAACACCAATGTCGTTAGACCCCGCGCCGTCTAGTTGCGCCATCCTCTCTCCGCTCGCCGCCCCCGAGCACGCAGGGGCCTTTGTGATTGCGCGAGAGTTCTTCAGTACCTTGAGATGATTAAGTCGTCAAGTAATTGTTGGGTCAAGCCTAGGCAAGACATGAAATATATCGTGTTTATCCCTTCGGGGGAAAAACGTTTGTTATTTCATGGTCTGTGCCGTCGGCTTGACCTGTGAGAAGTGTTTGGTTTCTGACGACGCGGGGAAGCGTACTGCGAAGAAAAATATTATAATGTGCGTGTTGTTGGATATAGTAAGTGTCAGTTCAATAATGAGTATCTTAGAGAAAAAGGGTTTTAATGGATCCCAAGAGTGAATCAGAATAACAGAGCTTAGGTAAGATATCATAGGGTCTTAAAACTATCATTAACCAAACTATTCAGAGTCGTCTTGGTATGGATACTTGCTATTTCTTTGAAATGATGCTTCAACACATTACGGTCACTTCTCCAGTTACCGTTTTCTAAAATAAAGTCCACTGGAACGTTATAATCTCTTCTCGATGAGGCAACGGCCGATCTGATGCTTCCCGGTGGATAGTTAATGCCTATCTCAGAGAGAGTAGTTTTCACCCATCCGGCTATGACTGCCCTAGAGGCCGGGCGAACTCGATCTCGGACGGTAATGAATAAGGAATCAACAGGGGTGTCTCCTGCTTCTCTCCTGGATTTTGTTAAGGTAAGAAATGACTGGGTCCAGTATACAGGATCTAGTTTCTTGTTAGGTATTTTTGAAAGCTGCCAAGCTGATTGTCTGGTAGATCTGTTATCGGTTTTTGAACCGAAAACTGGCCAGAAAGCAACCGCCGTCTTTCTCAGCGACATGCGGTCTTTGTTAATTCTCAGCAAAGTTAGATCGTGTACTCGTCTGCCCGACGCTAGCAGCAAAAGGAGAGCAAGGTGACGAGATACCTGAAATATACTATCTTCCTCTATGATTACATTCTCCAGCCAATGAATAAGTTGCGTTATATCCCAAATCTGTTTCTTAACGGGTATAGGCTTCGCAAGCTCTATGGCTTTGATCATTCTTTTCACAATCGGGCTGTCAGAAATAGATTCGCTTTTTCCTGGGTTTGCCAAAGTTGCTATGGCTGATTTGTGTAGCTTGATGGTATTCGACGACAGCTTCCTGGTTCAGTGAAGGAAACTCAAATGCTGGGCTACTGTTACTGCTTCGGGCTCATTTTGTTTGAGACCTAGAGTCCAACACCTCTTCATCCATGTCCTCCAAGGGGCTGAGTAAGTGTTCAGAGAAGAGTTTCTCCAGGCTTTTTTTATTAAGCTACGGTCTTCTTCTGACCATTTTGACGTGATTTCTGACCACTTCGTATTTTCCAAGCCTCCAAACGTAATTTGCGGGCATTTGAAAGGTTGGACTGGGTCACCATGTCTTTCAGGTGGTGATGAACGTTCCGAATCTCGAAGGGTTGGTCCATTGCTCTGGATCTCAGATCCGCCCTCCAGAATACTTTTTCCCAGCGCGGTGCTATTAGAATGAAGGTACCCTTCGCTTTGTTCAGATGGGATAAAACTCGAGGGATCAGAGACGGAGGTGGGAACACCCATGCTAATCTGAATTCCCATATCCTGCTGAATGCATCGATGAAAAGGGCTTCCTTGTCCTTTACGTCTCGTGAGGCATATGCTGGAACCACTCTGGAAGCCTTCGTGGCGAAAAGGTCGATTTCTGGCGTTCCCCATTTCTGGAATATGATGTTGGATATTCTGTCTGACAGATGCTAGTCCGCCAGGTGTTTCTTTCGGGACAAACTGTCGGCCACATCGTTGTAAGTTCCTGGTATGTATTGGGGATGAACCTCGGCTTTCAGCCTCTGAGCTGATTCCAGCAGAAGAGAAACTAACCTCGTCAGATGCGGGGAACGCGTTCCTCCTTGGTTTTTTATATATGCCACCACAGTCCGGTTGTCTGATTTGAATTATGACTCTCTTGTTCATCAACAGGTCTGCTGATTGTCGGAATGATTGCACGACTATGTCTGACGCATCTTCGGTGATCAGCACTGTTTCGCGGCATGTGAAGAGTGGTGTACTCTTTTCTAAGTTCTGCATCCACAAAGAGCATTCTTGAAGGGCTGTTGACGGTAAAAGGAACTTTTTTCTCTGACGATGTTCTGGTAAGATTTTGGCCGCCATTTGAATCCCTCTGCAGTGTAGCCTTCCTAGAGGAATGGCAAAAGAAGCAAAATTTAGTTTGCCTAGTAAGCTTTTTGCAGATTGCCAACTCCATGTTTGGGTTAATAAGAGTCGGGATAAGTCTCTTCTTATAGATACGATCTTTTTTTTTGGAAGGCTCTTTGATCCGTTTGCTGTGTCCCAGACTACTCCTAAATATTCTAGACACTGGGTTGGATTGTTCAGGGATTTTTCTCGATTGATCATCCATCCTAGTTTTTCTAAAAATTCCATTGTTTCTCTGGCCTCGTCTCGAAGTTTGATAGGGTCCAGGTTTGCCAGGAGGAAATCGTCTAGATATACAATTACCCTTATATTCTTCCTCCTGAGTTGCAATGCCAGCCAGTTTGACACGCTGGCAAATGTTTGAGGTGCCGTTGTTAGGCCAAAAGGGAGGCATGAAAATTGATATATCTTGCCCCGATGGGTTAGGGAAAGGAACTTCTGGTGTTGGGTTCTTACTGGTATGTGGAAGTAAGCCTGGGATATATCGATTTTTACAAGAAAATCTCCTGGCTGTAGTAACTGAGGTACTCTGAAGTGGTTTAATAACCTGAATTTCTTTGGTAGCAGATGTCTGTTCAGTATTCGCAGGTTTATTGTAGGTCGTACACTCCCGTCTGATTTCGGTACTGGAAACATTATTGATATGAATCCTATCGTTGAGGTTGACTCCTCTAATATTCCCTGTTTTAGTAGAAAATGGATCTCTGAGTCCATTTTTTCCGTGTTGTACCTCTTTAAAGATATGTTTGAGAGGGAAGTTAGAGGAGGTTTTATGATAAAAGGTATTGAGTAACCCTTTATTACATTTAGAATATTTGATGGGGCTCCCTCCTCCTCCCAAATCTTTAAAAAGGAAAGGAGTCGTCCTCCTCTGAATGCCATGTCAGAGGCGTGGCTTACTGATTGCAGTTCCTTTTGTAAACTTGTCTCGTGCAGAAGATCGATTGTGACCCTGGTTGCTGCCTGACAAGCGTTTAGAATTCTCAAGCGCTTTACTGGTATTGGATTTACGTGAGTGGAAAGAGGATTTTGTCTTTTTCGTGATTTTTCCCGAATAGGAAGGTCCGCCCTGATACGGGGTTGAGAAGGTATTGTAACGCCTGGGTTGAAATGGTTTTCTGGCACTGGTACGAAATAAATTTTGATGAGAAGGTTGTTTTAGAAGTTCGGCCAGTTGTGTTTCACAGAATAGATGGGTTGTCGAGGGAGGGATTGCGTTGAGCAGTGCCGCTTGATATTCTTCTTTTGGTAACAAACCGTTTCTTCTCTGTTCTATGACTTCCGCTCTTCGCCCGCACGTATATTGCAAAATATCATCGGATATTCCCTTGAAAGATGATTCTCCAGTAAAGACATTCTTTAAATTTTCCCTCAAAAAGGGATGCTTGTTTGTCAAGCCTTTTAGTGCATCAGATAAAGCCTCTCTTTGCAGTAAAAGACCGTGAATGATCGTTCCTAAAGTGGAGTCCGTTTGAGTTAGTTGATCTAGGGATATACCTGAGGATGTGTATTTTGTGAAGACTGTGTTCACTTTGAGAGCGCTGAAAACTGGAGGCGCTTGTAACTTCCTCTGCACATCTGTGAATCTAATCTGTTTGAATGTCAACTCGCCCAGCCTCTGACATTCTGTACCTTGTCTCGCGATATGAGGTTTTGGAGCAGGGATAGCAGGTTCCTGTTCCTAAGTTTTTGGTGTCAAGTCAAATTCTTCCCCCATCGGTGATTCTGGAGGAGCCCATGATGTTGGTGAAGCGAGACGTGAGGAACTAGGGTCTTCAATTATTGGTACGTTCTCCTCATCTTCAAATGAGGAATATTCGTCTTCTGAATGGAAGGCTTAAGCGTCTTCCTTTTCAGGGTTGAATGTTTTCAAGAATGACTCGAACATAAGTTTCAATTCCTCTTGGCCCTTTTCCAGTTTGTCCAGTCTATTCTGCTTTTTTGGTTTCTGGGAAGATGAGTACGTCGATACGGAGATATTATCCTCCAGTTCCTCGTGTTCCAATGAAATTTCTTTACACGCTTCTGCTCTGCTTACTAGTAAAGGTTTAAGGTCTGATAATGCGGCTAACACCAGCTCGTTCTGTACAGCTGATCCACGTACTCGGGCAGCCAGGGATGAGGGGGCGATTATAAGCCCCACACAAAAAGGCCAATCTAATAGTTTTACTTTCATGTCCCTGTAAACTTTTTCAGGGAGTGAGTGGCAATCTGGAGTGAATGCTCAAGCTATGCCGACTGTTGGTAATGCAAACCTGATTTTGTTTAAAACCTGATGGTCCATTTCGCCGCCTAGCAACTCTTCTTTGGAGTGTACTAAAACATTCCATCCCTTCCATCCTTCTGGAATATGAGATATCGCCAGCTTCTTTATTCTTGAGAGGATTGAGTTGTCTCTAGGATCATCTGCTTCTCGGTCTAGGAGTGATCCCATAGAAACCATCCCTGACGGTGAACTCACCTAGAACAATGAAGTAGAGTCGTGACTTGTGTCGGGTCTATGCTATGTGGCTCAAACTGTTCGCACCATAAGCCTCATCCCTATGGCTCTTAGGCGGAGCCGTGCGGCTCTCAGATGAATTGAGCCGTTTGCTCCCGGAATCGAGCCGTGCGGCTCCCGGAATTGAGCCGTGCGGCTCCCGGAATTGAGCCGAGCGGCTCCCGGAATTGAGCCGTGCGGCTCTCGAATTTGAGCCGTGCGGCTCCCGAATTTGAGCCGTACGGCTCCCGTGATTGGTCCGTGCGGCTGCCGGATTTGGGCCGTGTGGCTTCCGCTTCGAGCCGTAGGCCTCAGACTCATACCGGTTAGGAAATAATGGTTCATCTGCATACACATCTAGTACAGGTTGTGTATACCTACTATATGAAGGAATTCTGTCGACTGCTAAACTGACACTTACTGAAAGAAATCAACTAACCATGTTTCAACACTGTTGATCAAAAATAATTTGATCTCGAACGAACACACGTCGTTGATTTTACACACTGTGACACTCGATGTTACTCGCTGGTTCATCGAAAGCGTACTGAAGAACTCTCGCGCAATCACAAAGGCCCCTGCGTGCTCGCGGGCGGCGAGCGGAGAGAGGATGACGCAACTAGACGGCGCGGGGACTAACGACATTGGTGTCACTTGGGGGGTTATTGAAAGGGGTAATCTCACAGGTCAAGCCGACGGCACAGACCATGAAATATGAAATAATGGTTCATCTGCATACACATCTAGTACAGGTTGTGTATACATACTATATGAAGGAATTCTGTCGACCGCTAAACTGACAGTTAGTGAAAGAAATTAACTTACCATATTTCAACACTGTCGATCAAAAATAATTTGATCTCGAACGAATACACGTCGTTGATTTTACACACTGTGACACTCTATGTTACTCGCTGGTTCATCGAAAGCGTACTGAAGAACTCTCGCGCAATCACAAAGGCCCCTGCGTGCTCGCGGGCAGCGAACGGAGAGAGGATGGCGCAACTAGACGGCGCGGGGACTAACGACATTGGTGTTACTTGGGGGGTTATTGAAAGGGGTAATCTCACAGGTCAAGCCGACGGCACAGACCATGAAATAGGAAATAATGGTTCATCTGCATACACATCTAGTACAGGTTGTGTATACATACTATATGAAGGAATTCTGTCGACTGCTAATCTGACACTTACTGGAAGAAATTAACTTACCATTTTTCAACACTGTCGATCAAAAATAATTTGATCTCGAACGAACACACGTCGTTGATTTTACACACTGTGACACTCGATGTTACTCGCTGGTTCATCGAAAGCGTACTGAAGAACTCTCGCGCAATCACAAAGGCTCCTGCGTGCTCGTGGGCGGCGAGCGGGGAGTGGATGGCGCAACTAGACGGCGCGGGGACTAACGACATTGGTGTTACTAGGGGGGTTATTGAAAGGGGTAATCTCACAGGTCAAGCCGACGGCACAGACCATGAAATATTGCATTTCTGCGACGATCAGTTTCATTCTGCCCTTCTCAGAAGACAGGCAATACCAGCTAACATCTCAGAGTAGATAACAAAACACATATCTTAATGATATGTTCGAAGAACTAATTAAATATAAAATGACCATTTTCATTTCCGTGGTTTCCGATAAAAAACAACTACTTATTTCCTTCGTTTTTTATTCTTACCGCTACCGCCACCGCTCACGGCTTGCCGATATAATAGTAATATGCATGTTACTGAATCCGTCCCCTTTTTCTTCTATTGTAATATGTTTTGCCGCCCTTTCATTTGGCCGAAAGTGATATTTTCACATATTCGTACTGCATAGAGGAATATTTCTGTTACATAGTTGTTGTATTGGAAAATTAAACTAAAAAAACGTGTCGACTTGAGATGTTTGAGAAAACATGCAATACGAAAAATACAAATAATTTTGGTTTGTATAACACGTTTTCTTCTTGTTGAAAACGAATCAAGGTTGAGTTGCATATCCAGACTGGTTGTTGAACCAATATCAACTACTCATTCAGAACTCTAGGGGGAGCGCATGGCCCCTCCTCAGATCCGCCAGTGGCGTGCCCTTCAGTGTAGGCTTTGAGATGCTGTAAGTCTGAGTCTTCAGGTGTTTGACTTTCCCTGCCTCCTATAAAGTTATGCAGGGTATCGATTATGGCGTATATTTGAAAGATATCGGGCCATCTCAGGACAGTTACTTTCGTTATTGATTGTTCTGTGGGCTCCAGAAGAAAATAGCGAAAAACCTGCATTTACCTTCTACCCAATCTCCGATCTATAGTCTAGTTCCTAAATTGTAGATAATAATAATAATAAATATATTTATTCAAGAGAGAAAAAAAACAAGAAAAACAATTCAGCAATGTACACTAATGTGAAATAAATACCAAAGGTCTCAATAAGTGTAAAACACTTGTTTTGAGATGAAAAGTATGAGTACCTATGAAAAATAATGAAAAAATATATCTGCAGTACAGTTAATATTAGAACAATCATTTTCACTTATACTAACTATGTAAGGATAAGAAACGTGATGTACAAATATAAATATAAAATATAAGATAGGATGGGTCGAACTATAAAAACATGTAAAATCAATAGGTATAGAATAAAGTAAAGATAAAAAGTGAAATAAGTAAATAAGTAAAATACAAATATAACAATATTAAAAGGTAAGATGCAATAGCATATTTCTAACTATAAAAACATATTGACACAAGATGAAATGAAACACAGTGGAATCAAACATTAAACATTCAAATAGAAATACTATTAAGGCTCACAATTGGTAATATAACCAGAGTGTCACATATGAAATATCAGATATATAGAAGTGATTGGAAACAAAGCATCACAAATAAAAATTACCATAGCAAAGAAAATTAATTTCAACTAAATTGGCAATAGTTTGTCGTGGTTGCGTGAAGATGCATACTTTCAATTCTTTTTTGAATACTAGTAAGTTACTGATTTTCTGTAGTGGTTGAGGAACAGTGTTGTACATTTTTGGAGCTATATATATGATCGCTGACCAATAGCTCTATGCATTTGCGGAACTAAGTGGTTATGTTTCTGTCGAGTTATGTGAGAATGACTGGGCAAATCGAATTTGTTTTTACTATAATATTTTATAATTATATTGTAGTAAAACATTTGACGAATAACAAACACACTTGCTTCAGAAAATAATCTATTTGATGGATATTTAAACTGCTTGAACATAATCAGTTTGAGAAATCTTCTTTGTAAGATCTCTAGTGGGCGAAGATGTGTCTTTAGTGTTCCTCCCCAGCTTATTTTACCATACCGAAGGAGACTCTCCACCAAAGCGTGGTACAGCACTTTCAGTTGGGGAAAAGGTAATATGTTTCTCAGATATTTGAATTTATATATTATCGTTCGTAATTTATTACAGACATAATTGATGTGTGCATCCCATCTGAGGTTAGTGTCTATAATTACTCCAAGATATTCAACGTTCTTCTCGGGAAGAATGATTTGTTGCTGTCCCATTGTTTCAATTGTAAGACTATTGAAGAACGGAGTATTGGAACGATTGCAACTGAACGGTAGGTAGTGAGTTTTTCCTAGATTGACAGTTAGTAGTTTGTGCTCTAGTCAATTTTTTATTGAAGGGAAATCAGATTCTACAGTAACCTTCAAGTCCTGCCAGGTTTTCGCCTTATAAAAGATCGCAGTATCATCAGCAAATCCTAGAATTTCTCCCTGACTCTTTATTGAAAACATGCCATTAATATGGTGGTCGGTGGATCAGCGGTCTAATGCACAGGCTGTTCGAAACTCCAGCATAGCGATAGTCGGTTCGAATCCGATGTAGGTACGAGTATTTTTCTCAGCTAATTTATATTGGATTCGATAGGCGGCCGCATGCCTTGTTGAAAAGCAAGTGTATTGTGAGTTGTCTAGATGCCAATCTCGTCTAGTGCTAGGTTGGAGTGCACACCGACCACCCGAGGTGGTGCTGTAGGTTTTCCGGGTTTTCCTACAGCTGAAAAGTGAATACATCACCTGAAACATCAGTAAGTCGCCCCGGAGCGCCACGGCAAATAATAATAATAGCCGTCCTCTACCCGCACAGGCTATGCCTTTGGGTACACTCAACGAGTGTTTATGAGGGAGTATTATTATTATTATTATTAATATATAGATTGAAGAGAATCGGGCCTAGAATGGTTCCTTGTGGAACTTCATACTCGATTCTCTTTTTATCACTGAGTACGTTATCTACTCTCACAGACTGAAATCTATTGGTTAGGTAGCTTTCGAAGAGATTTAGACAGTTATTTCTGATACCAATGTCTTCCAGAGTCTGCAGGAGTAGCGTGTGACTCACCGTATCAAATGCTTTTAACAAATCAATGAATACACAGAGGCTTGGCATATTTTCGTCTAGAGCAGAGGAGATCTTCGTCGTAAGTGCTAATAGGGCATCTTGCGTAGAGATTTTTTCCCTGAAACCAAACTGTTTCTCAGATATTACGTTGTATTTTGATATGAAGGCAGGTAGCCTCTTTTCAAGGATCATTTCAAAAATTATTGTTAAATGTGTAATCAGAGAGATTGGCCTGTAGTTCGAGATCTCGGTCTCTTCGCCCTTTTTGAAGATGGGTACAACAACAGCTTCTTTGAATGCTCTAGACCAAATTCCTCTTTCCAGACACATATTTATTATGATAGTTAGAGGTTCCTTGATGGCAAATTGATTTAATAGTTTTTGATTTTATGTCGTTTATACCAGCAGATTTCTTAGTTTTTGGTCCACAAATTATATTTTCGATTCTCTTACTATCTGTTGAAAGAAGAACAAACGAATTAATTGAAGTTTTTCTGTGAGGGGTATAATTGGGATCTTTAATTATTTTGTCTGCCATCTTTTTCCCGACCTGAGTATAAAATTTGTTGAACTCATCAGCTATTTGCTTTTTATCGTTCAGTGTTTCACCTAGGTTATTTTTTATTACTGTTATATTTCTTTAATTTTTTTTAGTTTTACTCATATCCTGTACTATTTTCCAAAGAGTTTTCGTATCTGATGTGTTATTATTTATAAGTTTTTGATAATAATTGAATTTTGTTTGTTTGATTAGATTCGTTTTGTAGTTTTTGTAATAGGTTTTTAGCTGTAGGTTATGAGGATCGTTTTGCAGATTTCTGAAAAGTCTGCTTTTTCTATCTGTCGATTTAACGAGTGCATTCGTTATCCAGGGGGCGATTTTAGTGTTTTTTCTTTTGATTCTTATGAAACTTATACTATCGTTAATAGCATGTGAAAGAAAGTCAATAAAGTCGTTTGTTGCGGCATTTGGACTAGTAGCGGCAAAGACCGGAATCCAACAAATATTCTGAAGGGTATGTTTTAGTTTCTCATGATTGAGATTTTTTTTAAAAGTGTCTTTATTTCTGATGTTTTTTTCATTGTTTATTACTATTTGCATTGCAGTAGTGTAGTGATCTGTGATATTAGTTTTTATTACCAAAGGCATAATGTGATCCTTAACATTTTTTTCTGATTTTATGAATATATGATCAATGCAAGAACTACTGTAATTGTGGACTCTTGTTTCATTATTAATGGCTGAAATATATCCAGACTCATTTAAGACATACAGGTAATCATTGCAGATATCATCATTCTTTAGGATATCGATATTTAAATCACCTACGTGGCATTATTAAGGTTACTATTTTGAAGGTATTCTTGTAAGTTTTGAGTATATTCGGTAGTATCTGTAGAAGGAGACCTATATGCTGCAGTTATAAACATTTTATTTTCGTTAAATTCAATTTTAATTTGGATGGTTTTGATATTACTTATTTCCAAAATTTCATAAGTGTAGTTTTAATGTGATTTGATGCGTAAAATAACGCCATCATTTTGGTTTAACTTTCCTTCGTTGTATACTAAATCATGTCCACCTATATTAAAATGCTCTGGGTTATGAACAATCCACGTTTCCGTCAACACAATACAATTAATAGTCGAGTTAATACTATTCAAAAAGATTTTAAATTCATCAAAGTTTTACTTACTTCGTATCGTAAAATGTTGAAATTTCTCTGATATTGGTTAAATTTGATTTAGTTCATTACAGTCTTGTAGGGTGAAAGTTTGTATTGCATCTATCTCAAAGTCACGAATGTATTGTTCCATATCAAAATCTGACTGTTTTGAATGAAAAGATAAAAACAATATAAGATTCTAAGATTCAAGAAGGGCTGGCGGATGTACTAATTGGGCTTACCCAAGTTTTTTGTCCCCATGTAGCACTTTTCGTGTTGATCTTTCTTGTATATTATGAAATCACAGTAAAAGAATAAAACATTTCTTCTGTAGCTCTATCTATTCTGGGTAGATCCTGGACGGGTTCTAACTTTTGTTTTGTCGTTGGTTTCTTTCACTAAAGATCTTTCTTCTTTTTTCTCTGGAACTGGTTTGGACGAGCTGGTTGTCGGCGTTGAAAGATGTTTTGTATTCCTTCCAGTTGTTGTTTCGATTTTTCCCGCTACTGGTCTATTTTGCGTAGGAGTATTAGGTTCAATAATCGATTTTACGGTGACTCATCGGTTGTACGATTCATAATTCATATGAAACAGGTCAAAATTTATGACAGAAATAAGCTAGGTACTTTGGTTTCAAATTAAGTTTTACTTCGCGACTTTCGTACATCCCCTCCGCACTTTCAAATTCCCGAAAACCCGAAAATGTACGAATAATGATATTATTTACAATTTAGGAATTAGACTATAGTTGAAAACTACAATTATATATGAATGAATGAAATAATTACATTTTGTTTGGAAATGAATTTTATGAAAATTATGGAATGTCAAAAATTCCGAGAGAAGGAATTCTCTTCCCAGGTGCCGCATTGACATAGGCGTTGGTATATTATTTTTCAGTGGTACTGTTTCAGTTACTTATTCCTAAGGCCGAGACACATTGGAATGTTTTTGGTTTTAATTTTTGTAATATTGGATTTTCTTGTAACAAGAAACTATTATTGCCATTATTATTCTGATCACGCCCCACAAACAATCTTGTTTGTAGAATTCAACCTTTATTGTTCAGTTCTGTTCTGAATCCTTGTTTCATTTCAATAATTGACATCCGAAATAGCATAACTTAAAACTTATTACATGAAACTTCCATTGTGTTTACGGATTTATAATAATAGCAATCGATCACCCCATGTAAAAGAAGAAACATGTTTTTCTACTCTGAGTAGACAATTATAAGGAACTTCGAAAAAGGTATCAGAGTCAAGACCTCTAAAATACAATTGAAATACAAATAATCATACACACGGTACGCCACTGATTTAGAAATAATATGAAAGGGGAAATCATTCGTCTTCAGATAAAGGCCCCCATACACCATTTACGTGAACTTAGCCACACTTTTCCATCCACGGTTTCAGACTTGAGGACCGCTGACATTGGGATGTAGCGTGAATTGCACACAGTGTTGCCAGATCAATAACAAATACGTCTCCCAATAATAGTTTGAAGCATTGTGATCTTTCGTCAAATTATAAGTCATCCATGATTTTGATTGGGGATAGAGATCAGGAAAATTTGAAGGTAATCAAAAACTGAAAAAGTCGAAGTGAAAATATTTTTGCCGAAATGAGCTACGAAATGAAGATAATAAATACTTATGTATACATAAATCATAAATCCAAACATATTTTAAGATATTTGAATTCTGGTTGCCAGTAACTTGTTATTTTCCTCACCAACACAACACTGCATATTGCTCTATACATTATTACATAATGATAACATGGTTATCAATTCGCGTATTAAGGAAAGTACGCGATAAAAAAAATTAATGTCGTTTGTTTTTAAAAGAGGAAATCTTTTGAGAAAGCATTCCTGAAATTTGAAATGAAAATCCCACATTGATGGAACTGGATTGAACAGGCTATGAAGCTGATGAAATTCGATAAATAGATGCGTTGCCATAAAACCGGCATTGTTGATTTTTGGAAGGCCGTCATGGTGATGGGATTGGCTATGAAATATCGATAAAGAGTTGGGCTGCCGGAAAACAAAAATTACTGCAAGGAAGAACACATCCAGAAACCTATAAAGCCGTTGTTATTTTTCTTTGAATGGCCGTCAGGATGACAAAAAAAAAAAAAAATTCTCGGACTATGAAATATCGATAAAGAGTCGCGCTGTCGGAAAACAAAAGATTCCACTGGAAAGAACACATTGTCAAACCTATGGAACTATTGTTATTTTTCTTTGAATGGCCGTCAGGGTGATATAAAAAAAATCAAATATTTTCCCGGGCTATGAAATATCGATAAAGTGTCACTGTCGGAAAACAAAAAATACCACAAGAAAGACCATGTTGAGAAACATATAAAACCATTAATATTTTTCTTTATATGGCCGTCAGGGTGATACATAAAAAATAAAATATTTTCTCGGGCTATGAAATATCGATGTAACTAAACTAGTGACTAAACAAAATTTATGTAATATTTTGATTTAGAATGTTCTCAGACTAGGAAAACTCCAGAAAGAGACGTGCTGTTACAAAAATAAAAATACCATTGAAAAGAGGACATCGAGTTATGCTTAGAAATTCTTTCAAATTTCTTTCGATTTGTCGAAAAAAAATTTAAACACATTAAATTAGATTTTTATTGGTCAAATTATTACACCTTAAATTCAAGTCAATGATATAAGTACATATAATATGAAATAGTTACAGTAGACACCTTATAATTATGGTATAGTGATAAATATCATAAATTGCCCTCGTTACAAGCACAAAATTCAAATTTTGGAGTTCATACATTGACAAAATCATTCAGTGAAGTTGAATTCAGACGTAGCATAGTAGGCATTCTCTTATAGGTGTTTTTCAGTTTCCTATTGAAATTTGTGTGGGTTGCATTTTTCATTGATTGGGGAAGTGAGTTATAGAGTGAAATGTATGAGTTACATCGCCTTGTTATTTCTAGTCTTTGGTTTGATACTTCAATATTATCTCTATTCCTAATATTATGAGAATGGTTGTTTCAGTTCTCATAATACCAGGAACAGAGATAATATGAAAACTCGAAAAGGAGACGCGCTGCCACTAATATTAAAATCCCATTGGAAACAGGACATCGAGTTGTACATAGAACATCTATCAGATTTCTTTGGACTCCCGTCAATATGACGAAAAAAAATTTAAGTATTTTTCCAGACTATAAAAACTCAAGAAGTAGACACGCTGCGACTGAAATAAAAACATCATTGGAAAGAGGACATCGAGTTGTGCATGAAACATCTTTCAGATTCCTTTGGACTCGCGTCAATATGACGAAACAAAATTAAAGAATTTTCCTAGACTATGAAACCTCAAGAAGGAGGCGCGCTGCTACTCAAATATAAATATCATTGGAAAGAGGACATCGAGTTGAATATAGAACATCTTTCAGATTTCTTTGGACTCCCGTCAATATGTCTAAAAGAAATTAAAGTATTTTCCTAGACTATAAAAACTCAAGAAGGAGGCGGGCTGCTACTAAAATAAAAATATCATTGGAAAGAGGACACCGAGTTGTACATAGAACATCTTTCAGATTTCTTTGGACTCCCGTCAATATGACGAAAAAAAATTAAAGTATTTTCCTAGACTATAAATCCTCAAGAAGGAGGCGCGCTGCTACTAAAATAAAAACATCATTGGAAAGAGGACATCGAGTTGTACATAGAACATCTTTCAGATTTCTTTGGACTCCCGTCAATATGTCGAAAATAATTAAAGTATTTTTCCAGACTAAAAAAACTCAAGAAGGAGACACGCTGCCACTGAATTAAAAACATCATTGGAAAGAGGACATCGAGTTGTGCATGACACATATTTCAGATTTCTTTGGACTCGCGTCAATATGACGAAAACAAATTGAAGTATGTTCCTAGACTATAAAAACTCAAGAAGGAGGCGCGCTGCTACTCAAATAAATATATCATTGGAAAGAGGACATCGAGTTGAATATAGAACATCTTTCAGGTTTCTTTGGACTCCCGTCAATATGACGAAAAAAAGTTAAAGTATTTTCCTAGACTATAAAAATCAAGCAGGAGGCACGCTGCTACTAAAATAAAAATATCATTGGAAAGAAGACATCGAGTTGTACATAGAACATCTTTCAGATTTCTTTGGACTCCCGTCAATATGTCTAAAAGAAATTAAAGTATTTTCCTAGACTATTAAAACTCAAGAAGGAGGCGCGCTGCTAGTAAAATAAAATTATTATTCGAAAGAGTACGTCGAGTTGTGCATGAAACATCTTTCAGATTTCTTTGGACTCCCGTCAATATGTCTAAATGAAATTGAAGTATGTTCCTAGACTATAAAAACTCAAGAAGGAGGCGCGCTGCTACTCAAATAAAAATATCATTGGAAAGAGGACATCGAGTTGAATATAGAACATCTTTCAGATTTCTTTGGACTCCCGTCAATATGACGAAAAAAAGTTAAAGTATTTTCCTAGACTATAAAAATCAAGCAGGAGGCACGCTGCTACTAAATTAAAAATATCATTGGAAAGAAGACATCGAGTTGTACATAGAACATCTTTCAGATTTCTTTGGACTCCCGTCAATATGTCTAAAAGAAATTAAAGTATTTTCCTAGACTATTAAAACTCAAGAAGGAGGCGCGCTGCTACTAAAATAAAATTATTATTCGAAAGAGTACGTCGAGTTGTGCATGAAACATCTTTCAGATTTCTTTGGACTCCCGTCAATATGTCTAAATGAAATTAAAGTATTTTCCTAGACTATAAAAACTCAAGAAGGAGGCGCGCTGCTACTAAAATAAAAATATCATTGGAAAGAGGACATCGAGTTGTACATAGAACATCTTTCAGATTTCTTTGGATCTCGTCAATATGTCGAAAAAACATTAAAGTATTTTTCCAGACTATAAAAACTCAAGAAGGAGACATGCCGATACTGAAATAAAAATAACCTTGGAAAGAGGACGTTGAGTTGTGCATGAAACATCTTTCAGATTTCATTGGACTCGCGTCAATATGACAAAAAAAATTAAAGTATTTTCCTAGACTATAAAAACTCAAGAAGGGGGCGCGCTGCTACTCAAATAAAATATCATTTGAAAGAGGACATCGAGTTGTACATAGAACATCTTTCAGATTTCTTTGGACTCCCGTCATTATGTGGAAAAAAAAATCAAGTATTTTCTTAGACTATAAAAACTCAAGAAGGAGGCGCGCTGATACTAAAATGAAAATACTATTGGAAAGAAGACCTCGAGTTGTACATAGAACATCTTTCAGATTTCTTTGGACTCCCGTCAATATGACGAAAAAAAATAAAGTATTTTCCTAGACTATAATAACTCAAGAAGGAGGCGCGCTGCTACTAAAATAAAAATATCATTGTAAAGAGGACATCGAGTTGTACATAGAACATTTTTCAGATTTCTTTGGACTCCCGTCAATATGACGAAAAAAATCAAGTATTTTCTTAGACTATAAAAACTCAAGAAGGAGGCGCGCTGATACTAAAATGAAAATACTATTGGAAAGAAGACCTCGAGTTGTACATAGAACATCTTTCAGATTTCTTTGGACTCCCGTCAATATGACGAAAAAAAATAAAGTATTTTCCTAGACTATAATAACTCAAGAAGGAGGCGCGCTGCTACTAAAACAAAAATATTATTCGAAAGAGTACGTCGAGTTGTGCATGAAACATCTTTCAGATTTCTTTGGACTCCCGTCAATATGTCGAAAAAACATTAATTAAAGTATTTTCCAGACTATATAAACTGAAGAAGGAGACACGCTGCCACTGAAATAAAAATACCATTGGAAAGAGGACATTGAGTTGTACATGAAACATCTTTCAGATTCCTTTGGACTAGCGTCAATATGACGAAAAAAATTAAAGTATTTTCCTAGACTATAAAAACTCAAGAAAGAGGCGCGCTGCAACTCAGATGAAAATATCATTGGAAAGAGGACATCGAGTTGAATATAGAACATCTTTCAGATTTCTTTGGACTCCCGTCAATATGTCGAAAAAATATTAAAATATTTTTCCAGACTATAAGAACTCAAGAAGGAGACACGCTGCCACTGAAATAAAAATATCATTGGAAAGAGGACGTTGAGTTGTGCATGAAACATCTTTCAGATTTCTTTGGACTCCCGTCAATAGGACGAAAAAAAATTAAGTATTTTCCTAGACTATAATAACTCAAGAAGGAGGCGCGCTGCTCCTAAAAGAATATCATTGGAAAGAGGACATTGAGTTGTACATAGAACAGCTTTCAGATTTCTTTCTTTGGACTCCCGTCAATATGACGATAAAAAATAAAGTATTTTCCTAGACTATAAAAACTCAAGAAGGAGGCGCGCTGCAACTAAAATAAAAATATCATTGGAAAGAGGACATCGAGTTGTACATAGAACATCTTTCAGATTTCTTTGGACTCCCGTCAATATGTCGAAAAAACATTAAAGTATTTTTCCAGACTATAAAAACTCAAGAAGGAGGCGCGCTGCTACTAAAATAAAAATATTATTCGAAAGAGTACGTCGAGTTGTGCATGAAACATCTCTCAAATTTCTTTGGACTCCCGTCAATATGACGAAAAAATATAAAGTATTTTCCTAGACTATAAAACCTCAAGAAGGAGGCGCGCTGCTACTAAAATAAAAATATCATTGGAAAGAGGACATCGAGTTGTACTTAGAACATCTTTCAGATTTCTTTGGACTCCCGTCAATATGACGAAAAAAAATAAAGTATTTTCCTAGACTGTAAAAACTCAAGAAGGAGGCGCGCTGCTACTCAAATAAAATATCATTTGAAAGAGGACATCGAGTTGTACATAGAACATCTTTCAGATTCCTTTGGACTCCCGTCAATATGTCGAAAAAAAAATTAAGTATTTTCCTAGACTATAAAAACTCAAGAAGGAGGCGCGCTGATACTAAAATGAAAATACTATTGGAAAGAGGACATCGAGTTGTACATAGAACATCTCTCAGATTTCTTTGGACTCCCGTCAATATGTCGAAAAAACATTAATTGAAGTATTTTTCCAGACTATAAAAACTGAAGAAGTAGACACGCTGCCACTGAAATTAAATTACCGTTGGAAAGAGGACATTGAGTTGTACATGAAACATCTTTCAGATTCCTTTGGACTCGCGTCAATATGACGAAAAAAATTAAAGTATTTTCCTAGACTATAAAAACTCAAGAAGGAGGCGCGCTGCTACTCAAATGAAAATATCATTGGAAAGAGGACATCGAGTTGTACATAGAACATTTTTCAGATTTCTTTGGACTCTCGTCAATATGACGAAAAAAAATTAAATCATTTTCCTAGACTATAAAAACTCAAGGAGGCTTGCTGCTACTAAAATAAAAATATCATTGGAAAGAGGACATCGAGTTGTACATAGAACATCTTTCAGATTTCTTTGGACTCCCGTCAATATGTCGAAAAAACATTAATTGAAGTATTTTTCCAGACTATAAAAACTGAAGAAGGAGACACGCTGCCACTGAAATAAAAATACCGTTGGAAAGAAGACATTAAGTTGTACATGAAACATCTTTCAGATTCCTTTAGACTCGCGTCAATATGACGAAAAAAATTAAAGTATTTTCCTAGACTATAAAAATTCAAGAAGGAGGCGCGCTGCTACTCAAATGAAAATATCATTGGAAAGAGGACATCGAGTTGAATATAGAACATCTTTCAGATTTCTTTGGACTCTCGTCAATATGTCGAAAAAACATTAAAGTATTTTTCCAGACTATAAAAACTCAAGAAGGAGACACGCTGCCACTGAAATAAAAATATCATTGGAAAGAGGACGTTGAGTTGTGCATGAAACATCTTTCAGATTTCTTTGGACTCCCGTCAGTATGACGAAAAAAAGTTAAAGTATTTTCCTAGACTATAAAAATCAAGAAGGAGGCGCGTTGCTACCAAAATAAAAATATCATTGGAAAGAGGACGTCGAGTTGTGCATGAAACATCTTTCAGATTTCATTGGACTCGCGTCAATATGACAAAAAAAATTAAAGTATTTTCCTAGACTATAAAAACTCAAGAAGGGGGCGCGCTGCTACTCAAATAAAATATCATTTGAAAGAGGACATCGAGTTGTACATAGAACATCTTTCAGATTTCTTTGGACTCCCGTCATTATGTGGAAAAAAAAATCAAGTATTTTCTTAGACTATAAAAACTCAAGAAGGAGGCGCGCTGATACTAAAATGAAAATACTATTGGAAAGAAGACCTCGAGTTGTACATAGAACATCTTTCAGATTTCTTTGGACTCCCGTCAATATGACGAAAAAAAATAAAGTATTTTCCTAGACTATAATAACTCAAGAAGGAGGCGCGCTGCTACTAAAATAAAAATATCATTGTAAAGAGGACATCGAGTTGTACATAGAACATTTTTCAGATTTCTTTGGACTCCCGTCAATATGACGAAAAAAATCAAGTATTTTCTTAGACTATAAAAACTCAAGAAGGAGGCGCGCTGATACTAAAATGAAAATACTATTGGAAAGAAGACCTCGAGTTGTACATAGAACATCTTTCAGATTTCTTTGGACTCCCGTCAATATGACGAAAAAAAATAAAGTATTTTCCTAGACTATAATAACTCAAGAAGGAGGCGCGCTGCTACTAAAACAAAAATATTATTCGAAAGAGTACGTCGAGTTGTGCATGAAACATCTTTCAGATTTCTTTGGACTCCCGTCAATATGTCGAAAAAACATTAATTAAAGTATTTTCCAGACTATATAAACTGAAGAAGGAGACACGCTGCCACTGAAATAAAAATACCATTGGAAAGAGGACATTGAGTTGTACATGAAACATCTTTCAGATTCCTTTGGACTAGCGTCAATATGACGAAAAAAATTAAAGTATTTTCCTAGACTATAAAAACTCAAGAAAGAGGCGCGCTGCAACTCAGATGAAAATATCATTGGAAAGAGGACATCGAGTTGAATATAGAACATCTTTCAGATTTCTTTGGACTCCCGTCAATATGTCGAAAAAATATTAAAATATTTTTCCAGACTATAAGAACTCAAGAAGGAGACACGCTGCCACTGAAATAAAAATATCATTGGAAAGAGGACGTTGAGTTGTGCATGAAACATCTTTCAGATTTCTTTGGACTCCCGTCAATAGGACGAAAAAAAATTAAGTATTTTCCTAGACTATAATAACTCAAGAAGGAGGCGCGCTGCTCCTAAAAGAATATCATTGGAAAGAGGACATTGAGTTGTACATAGAACAGCTTTCAGATTTCTTTCTTTGGACTCCCGTCAATATGACGATAAAAAATAAAGTATTTTCCTAGACTATAAAAACTCAAGAAGGAGGCGCGCTGCAACTAAAATAAAAATATCATTGGAAAGAGGACATCGAGTTGTACATAGAACATCTTTCAGATTTCTTTGGACTCCCGTCAATATGTCGAAAAAACATTAAAGTATTTTTCCAGACTATAAAAACTCAAGAAGGAGGCGCGCTGCTACTAAAATAAAAATATTATTCGAAAGAGTACGTCGAGTTGTGCATGAAACATCTCTCAAATTTCTTTGGACTCCCGTCAATATGACGAAAAAATATAAAGTATTTTCCTAGACTATAAAACCTCAAGAAGGAGGCGCGCTCCTACTAAAATAAAAATATCATTGGAAAGAGGACATCGAGTTGTACTTAGAACATCTTTCAGATTTCTTTGGACTCCCGTCAATATGACGAAAAAAAATAAAGTATTTTCCTAGACTGTAAAAACTCAAGAAGGAGGCGCGCTGCTACTCAAATAAAATATCATTTGAAAGAGGACATCGAGTTGTACATAGAACATCTTTCAGATTCCTTTGGACTCCCGTCAATATGTCGAAAAAAAAATTAAGTATTTTCCTAGACTATAAAAACTCAAGAAGGAGGCGCGCTGATACTAAAATGAAAATACTATTGGAAAGAGGACATCGAGTTGTACATAGAACATCTTTCAGATTTCTTTGGACTCCCGTCAATATGTCGAAAAAACATTAATTGAAGTATTTTTCCAGACTATAAAAACTGAAGAAGTAGACACGCTGCCACTGAAATTAAATTACCGTTGGAAAGAGGACATTGAGTTGTACATGAAACATCTTTCAGATTCCTTTGGACTCGCGTCAATATGACGAAAAAAATTAAAGTATTTTCCTAGACTATAAAAACTCAAGAAGGAGGCGCGCTGCTACTCAAATGAAAATATCATTGGAAAGAGGACATCGAGTTGTACATAGAACATTTTTCAGATTTCTTTGGACTCTCGTCAATATGACGAAAAAAAATTAAATCATTTTCCTAGACTATAAAAACTCAAGGAGGCTTGCTGCTACTAAAATAAAAATATCATTGGAAAGAGGACATCGAGTTGTACATAGAACATCTTTCAGATTTCTTTG
This sequence comes from Chrysolina americana, assembly GCA_958502065.1. Taxonomy (NCBI): domain Eukaryota; kingdom Metazoa; phylum Arthropoda; class Insecta; order Coleoptera; family Chrysomelidae; genus Chrysolina; species Chrysolina americana. The sequence continues at coordinate 19,526,360 of OY293420.1, read as the reverse complement.
GACTCCCGTCAATATGTCGAAAAAACATTAATTGAAGTATTTTTCCAGACTATAAAAACTGAAGAAGGAGACACGCTGCCACTGAAATAAAAATACCGTTGGAAAGAAGACATTAAGTTGTACATGAAACATCTTTCAGATTCCTTTAGACTCGCGTCAATATGACGAAAAAAATTAAAGTATTTTCCTAGACTATAAAAATTCAAGAAGGAGGCGCGCTGCTACTCAAATGAAAATATCATTGGAAAGAGGACATCGAGTTGAATATAGAACATCTTTCAGATTTCTTTGGACTCTCGTCAATATGTCGAAAAAACATTAAAGTATTTTTCCAGACTATAAAAACTCAAGAAGGAGACACGCTGCCACTGAAATAAAAATATCATTGGAAAGAGGACGTTGAGTTGTGCATGAAACATCTTTCAGATTTCTTTGGACTCCCGTCAGTGTGACGAAAAAAAGTTAAAGTATTTTCCTAGACTATAAAAATCAAGAAGGAGGCGCGTTGCTACCAAAATAAAAATATCATTGGAAAGAGGACGTCGAGTTGTGCATGAAACATCTTTCAGATTTCTTTGGACTCCCGTCAATAATGACGAAAAAAAATTATAGTATTTTCCTAGACTATAAAAACTCAAGAAGGAGGCGCGCTGCTACTAAAATAAAAATATCATTGGAAAGAGGGCGTCGAGTTGTCCGCCGATATGTCGAAAAAAGAATTTTCCCAGACTATGAAAACTCCGGAGGGAGACGCGCTGCCACAAAAATAAAAGAGGACACGGAGTTGTGCAAAGCCTTTCTGATCGTTTTGGATACCTATAGCGTAAAAAAATTTGCCCGAACTCTAACAATGGACTTTGTTCAATTCATGGTAAAATAAGACTGCGCTCCTGTATATTCGGAGAAATGTAGACGTGAAGGCATATTTTCTCAAAATAACAAATTTTTGAAACCATTGAAAATAGGATTCTTGTGTGAGCGAGCTCATGATCTATTTGAACCACTAGTAGTGCAAACACAAATCGCATACATCTCTGCTCGAACGCCCTTCTCTCACTATTTCGCATTTTTTATGGTACATTCTTGAGCAGTTGTGACATTTTGAGATGTAATCGTTGATCATTGCGATGGATCTACCACAAAACAAACATTTTTTTGTCATTACATCAGAAGTTTGTATAAGTTTCTTTTTAATATGATTCCTGTATTCAACAGTATTAATATCATTTCTCAGAGATTGTCTGTTGACCAACTTTTCGAAGAAATATAGAATGAATGGGCCACAGCTGAAACTGTCTTTTTGTCTATCATGACTCAGTAACTTACAAGTCCAACTATCGAGTCCTATCTCTTCGTTATTCAATTCGACGTGGTATTGCAAATATTCCAAAAATGTATTCAAATACGCCTGTGATTCTCTCAAAGTACTACCAAAAGGATTGAGAAAGATGAATTCTTTCTTGGAAATATCTACAATACATAAGCAGAAATGGTGAAGTCTCGGTTTTGGAGTCTCATCTGAATAATTTTGTAAAACCGGTAGTACCACTTTATCGCCGTTTATCTAGAAATGATTTATATCAGAATGGTTTTCACCATTAGAGTACAAAAAAATTCGAGTTGACAAAATACATGGAACCACCTGATATTCTTGGATATCGCTATTCATTATATTCAGATAGATAACGATCAGAAAATTTGTAAGCCACTGATTTGTGGACAGTATTTGAAAATCTCCACTGGTTATTTCATTCACAGTACATGGAAGTTTTTCAAAATGTGCAACGATATAATTTCTCCCAATATCTCTATAAAATTTGTCGTCATCGACTAGTCCATTGCTTAAGATATTCGTAGAGATGTCGCTCTTCCATTTATGCAAAATTGGTTTATTTGTAATACCTACCAAGTACGGTAGCATATAAAAATTGAAAAATCTCTCTATCTTTTGCAGCATGCATTCCCAAGCCTTTTTGTCCCTCGCTATTCTTTCAATTTTGATACCTCTGGAGGTATATATATACTATAAAGTCGCACCAGTCACTATTTGTGACTCCCAGAAGTCCTTGAATTTGAAATAAATAGTCATGAGAAGTTTTCAGTTTTCCGCTTTTTTTGTCGTAACATGGAAAGAGCCCTTCCTTTATAGCAATTTCAGGATCCATATTTCTAATTTTAAATGGGCACTTTATTTCTATAATTCCGTCTTCTCCGACTAACCCATCCGGCGAACCTGCAATAAACTGATGGTCTTCGTGAATTATCAAACCAGCGGTTTAACAATGTATGTTTCTCTCATTTTCGTATGCTATTCTCGCATTATTTTCATTATTTTTCCCGTGCCTCTGTTATTATATTCGGCTGTGTGATAATTTCCATAGCTAGATTTTCGAGAGTTGAATCTTTACTGCCTTTGACAACCTTACCAAAAAATGAGGCTGTTACTCTTTTTTGTCTCTCCTCGAACCATATTGGACAGTCAGACTGATTCCTTGTTTTTTTTTCAATATCGAGTATTTCCTCTAGTGATTTCTTATATTCTCTATTGAGAAACTCAATACAACGGGATTTTTCAGACAGGTGGTTAATTGCCGTCACTCCATCATAGACAGAAACAGATTTCGTCATTGCACCACTCTTCGATAGTAAACAAAATTTGCAGAAGTATGGATCGCTTTCAATTTTCGGAGGGTTTTTTTCACAACAAGCATGGACCCACCCTTCACATGTATCGCAGCCATACCATGTTGCTGTTTGGTCCAAAAATCCAACACCGCAGTAAAGGCAAGGATGAACGGTGTCATCTGGTGGATTTAAAGAGTTAAGAACTTTTGCCAATGAGCTGCCATTAAAATAAGTTTCCTTTACCTTCAATTTTTTCTGCCAATTTTCTTGCGATGCCAAACACTTGTCTGCAGAATCCTGTTTCCGTTTCGTGAACCTCTTGACACCTATATTTTTATTGTTGATTCCCAATATTTCCTCTTTGTATATGAAAAGAACGTACTTCCTTATTTTTCTCTCGACTCAGTTAGATTTTTGGCCCATATGCTTCTTGATGATAGAATTTTTCATTATACCGAAAAATCTTTCGATAGGAGCATTACTTTTTCGATTGTTATCCGATAATATTAATGTACTCCAAAGAGAGACGTAAGGCAGATATTTTTCCATTATTACGTCGGAATACTTATTGTTGAAATATTTATTTTTTGTGTATATATTTCCATTATCATGAAAAAGGTCTGTTCTCTGTTTGGAACTAGATTCTTGGAAAAATTTAAAAAACGGACCATTCCTGTATAAAGTGGTATCGGTGGATGCTGGTTCTGTTCTCAATTCATTATTTTTAGTCGATGAAATATTATCATAGTCTTCCAGAATATCTCCAGAATCGCAACATATATTCAGTAGTGAGTTGAGACAAGACACAAATTGGGGTGTTTCTGTTGGCGAATTCAAAATAATGTACAAATTTCTGAACCATTGACAAAATTTTATCCATCCGTTTATATTGAAAGCAGCGGCCATTATTTCTTTCCGAGTTTGAAACAACCTTGAACGAGAGATCGAGGTAATCTTTGAGTCCCATTGAATTCCAAGCGATAGGTATTGCGTTCAAGAAAGCAAAACTGAAGTCAGTCACCACGTTTTCGAATATGGGCCATTTTTTCGAATACGAAGACAAGCAGAAGGATTTAAATTTCAAGAACCAGGAAGCGATTGAGCCAGCATCATGTTCACTTGAAGATGTCAGAATGTCAATGTTTTTAAATCTTATTCTGGCTTCAGCCATTTTAGTATTAAAATAATTGAAATGAAAAATAAACAGGCCTATTAAAATTAACTGAAACTGTTCTAAATAATTACTAAAATGAACAATTCTCGAAAGAGTATAATGGATTGAACTACAAAGAAAGGACTAAAGGACACCCTATAACGACACAAGCAGTAGGTATGGATTGTACAAAATCAGACACAAAACGGTAACGGACGTCGCTACCACAGCTTAATAAACACACAGCTAGGAAACTCACCGTGGAGGGGGTAGTCAACGCAGATATTCGCGCACCCCCCACTTTTGGAGTAAAACCTATCAAATCAGTGGCAGGTATCGGGAATACGATTCATCCGAATTTATGAGCTCCATAGGCGTAGTCACGGATAGCTCGTGTTTTTATATTGTGTGTTGCTGTGTTGAGTTAAATCGTGTTTTCTGTTTGTTTTTGAAGTTGTGGGTGCATGGATATTTTTTTATAATTTGTAGTGCATATTATAATAATTATTGAAACATGGAAATGACATGTGCTGCCAGATTGTGTAAGAACAAAAGTTATAACTGTAACAAAAGTTTCTTCAGATTTCCCAGTGATGTTGCAAGGTGAGTAAATTTTTTGTCCTTTGTTGTGATATTCATAAAGTCTGAATGTTGTAATGAATAGTAGTAAAAACAGATGAAGTTGAAATCAGTATCATTGCATCAACTATTATTTGAATGATAATAATGAATATGATGTCTGCTCAAAAGGCGTATTTTCAAAAGTGTTGGTGTTTTGTGTCTTCATCTTTGGTGTTCTACTGCCTTTTTTGAATTGACTGTTATCAGCGATTTGAAGTCTTTCCTTTCAGAAACTAGCATGAATGCCCACATTTCTGGAAGGTGAATTAGAATAATTTTCGAAGTTACATATATTTTTTCTATGATAATTCAAACACGGCATTCGGTCATTCTTTTGGGACATTTTCGATATAGACTAAAATATGGATGTAAAAGAAAGGAGTAATTCTGAAATAAGCATATCATTGAAAGTGACAGGAAACAGATGTATCAGAATGATATTGAATACATTCTTGATTATTTTCAGAGCCAGAATTTGGGTTGTCAGTTGTGGCAGAGAAGATCTCTTCGAAAATTTGGGTAAATTGCATAGTAGTCACAGACTTTGCCAGGATCATTTTGAGGATAAAATGTTCATGAACCAAAACCGTGAACGACTGACTTCCAATGCGATTCTTACATTATTTCCCGTTCTTGAGGGATCTTCCAGAGGATCTCATTTAGACCACTCATACATACCTTTGTATGAGTTACCATGTTTGGACCAGGGAAAAAAAACAACTGTTCCTAAAATTGATATTTTACAAGACATAACAATTCCTCCCGGTAAGTGTGGTTTTTTGAAATATTCATTCTTATTCAAATTTCTTACAATAATTCAGAAAAGGTTTAAAACTTAATTAATATTGAAAGCGTTTTGTGATCCCTGTAATATTTAAACTTATCTATTTCTAATGTTCTACCTGAAATTAGTTTTAAATATTACAAAAACATCGGATTGAGTGCTAGGTATCAACTTTGGAATTTACAAGGTTGGTGTACCTGCTATGGGTTTCATTACATTAATAATTAGTAGTGTGGGATAAGTAAGATGTACATTGTAGCTTCCAGAAAATTTATTTTGAAAAATCAAGTAGGTGTTCTATAATTACCTGCCTAAAATCCTTAGATTTGATTGCCTAATGCAATGGTAAATGAATATTAGAAAGTATTTGAACATATTGATTTTTCAGTTGCCTTTTATCTGCATTTACTGATGTATCCCTTTTTGGTTTGTTCTGTACATATAAGATAAAAATGAAATGGTGCTGTAGGTTTTCCGGGTTTTCCTACAGCTGAAAAGTGAATACATCACCTAAAACATCAGTAAGTCGCCCCGGAGCGCCACGGCAAATAATAATAATAGCCGTCCTCTACCCGCACAGGCTATGCCTTTGGGTACACTCAACGAGTGTTTATGAGGGAGTATTATTATTATTATTCTTGTTAGAATTGGGAACTGAAACCATTTTTCAACAGAAAATTGAAACTTTAATTTTAAAACCACTAGTATGTCAAAATCTTTTCGAAATGGCCAATGAACTTCCTTTTCCACACCTATGTGACAGTTTTCCCAAGGAATATGCTGTAAAATTATATTTGAGGGTTCGGCTGTTTACACCTTGAAAAACATTAATAGGAACTTCAGGGACCAAAAATATATTAAAAATAAATTGATTATATTACGCAACCTGTAGTAATTAACCTATTTCAGGTACATGTATTTTATTATAATGAAGAATCTTGAAAGTATATCGTTTTTTATATATCCCTATCCATACTTAATATATAACCAATGCCTGTATACTTATTTCAACTTAAAAACCACCGAATATATACTGTTTGATAGTTATTGTTGGCAACGGTGGATCTATTGCATGATTTTCGTTCAACTGTATTTTTCTAAGTGTTTTAAGAATTCTAAAGTACGGTCCTGTCTGTTTCCCAGCAAATATTTCTAATTCTACCCTGACTTTTACGCCAGAATCGCACCTTCAAGGTCATTCCCGACCACTGCCTGATACTGGCTGAGTTTCCTAGCTGTGTGTTTATTAAGCTGTGTCGCTACTGTCGCTAGCGCTGGGGCGTGAACGATTTTATAAGGTGCACAGAGGAAATTAAGTGAGACATTGATCCTCATCTAACTCGTTAACAGATCATTTTATAGAAAAACTTTATTGGGAAAAAATGTGTATCTCATCGAAATCTACCGGAATGTGTGAAAAAAAATACATATTTCAATAGCTTTTAAATCGGACCAATAGGTACCTACATTGTGAAAATTGGTCATACTCCACTCGGTACTCCAACACTCAATCTCCACCATTTCTGTCTCTGTGCTGTAGATACATCAAGATACAAGTACACAAGTCGGCCTTTAAAGCACGGCACGATGCGAAGCGGAGTGCCTTCAACATTGCATCGTGACTTCAAAAACAATGCTAGAAATAAATTTTAGACCGGGATAATGTCTCTTTCTCCAATCCAGTTTGAAAAAATTGACATCTGCTGTCAAGAATTGTTAACAGGAAGGTTTATTTGATATTTCAATTGATAAAACTGGGAACTTGGCGTTGTTACCTAGCAACAAGCTTTTTGGCACAGCTTGTCATAATATGATAATAAATAGTCTTTATGCACTAGCGGGCGGTAGAGTACACTTTACCGCCCGGTTCGTCGGGCGTAAAGTGGCACTTTACCGCCCGTGGGCGCATCATGGCCCGCGGGCGGTAAAGTAGACAATATACTAAAATTGTCCATATATACCTACGCACATCATTTCACGGAAGACCTACTTCGAAACAATTGGAAATTTGCTTATGTTTAATTCAAAGTAGACTTTAACATCGAATAGTATGACCACAAAGAAGATGGTTTTCGATTCTTGGACTTCTCAAAAAACTATCCCAGTAATATATCTTCTGTAATCACCTTCACATTATTTTCATTGCGCCATTTTATGAACTCATTATACGTCTTTTCGTAAAGTTTCTTTGACTTTGTTGGTAGCAGTTCGAGTTTGGCACACTCTCAGCCAATTCCAAAATTTCCTTTGGTATGTATATATTATGTTCTTCATCTGATGATTCCATAATTTTCGTGTTTAGTTCACTCACGCACTTTTTCTGATAAACATGAAGATGACCGTTTACCTTGTTTATTGAATTTGTTGCTAGACAACAACCAGGTTGCTTAACAACGTCATAATTAGGTCTTTATGTTTTCCGATCACGGAACTTAGTTTTTAAAAAATTTATTTAACTCAAAAACTTTAATTAAGAACAAATAATACAATTAGATGTTTATTGCTCGAAGTCTATGTCTATTCTGAATGTTTCTGCGTTCCCATGAACCGAAGTTGAATACAACACCGTCTCGACGTGTTCCTGGAAATCTGCATAGGCAGCAATGCTTAGTTCAGCTATTCCCACGGGAAGGCATACATAACTCCTCCATCCCTTAGAAGGAACTCGAGGGTGGAACCACTTGAGTTTCGTTGATGGCCTGGTTGTTTGGTGGTTTGTTGGGGCTGAGTAGGCGAAGGATATCTTGTTTCCGGGTCACCACAAGATATACCACGACGAAGGCGGTTAGCGTCGCGACGCTCCATAGGGACCATCTGGAGTAATCCGGGCGAAGATTGATGAGGTCCAATGGGTCTTCCCGAATTTCGTCTAGTTGGAGCTCGTGCAGTTTGTCAAGGGAAACTTTCTCCAAGTTGAGTTTCTCGACTTGCAGGATTGGAATATGAATGTCCTTGATTTCTTCCAATGTGAGGGGGTGTCCTACAGTTGATCCTTTCTCGTTCCGGTAGGTGTATTTGGAAGTCCTCAGGGAGCATTTTGGTGGGACAATGAAGAGGTATACACCTTTCAGCACAGCGACATCGTTTTCCACACAGTTTGTCTGGAATTTTGTCTTGTTCGGAAAGATGCCTATGTAGTGGGCATCATTGATTTCCTCGATTATTTCCTGATTGATTTTGACTGGAATTTGATGGCATTTATCAGCAAAGGCATTGGAGGAAAGTAGTGACGTCACACAGTCTGGGTTGTCCTGGATGGGCAGAAGGTGATTCTTCTCGCACAGGAAATTTGGTTGTAGGTCAACGCACTCTTCGTTCTGGTACTGGTACATTTCGTTGCTTAGTGTTAGGTAGGAGGCAGGTGGGATAATAATTGATTGGTTTTGATTTGGAATTGAATAAAGGTGATAGTGATCGAAAGTTTCAGTGTGAACCAATGGAAAATCTAATGAAAATATAATTTTGTCCTCGATGGCGAAAACTTTGGTTTCAACAACACTATAATATTTGAGGTATTCCTTATTATCAAAAAGTAATTGAGAATGACTATGTGATAAGTAGAGTTCATCTATTATTGTTTTTAGATCGTCTGGAGAGGCGATACTGCGATGTAATGTTTTCAAGTTCGCAAATCCCATAGCATTTTCTGTTTCTGTTAGAAAATCTAGTAGAGAATCGAGATTGATTTTTATTTGATTCAATATTTCATGAATTTCCAAAAAATGTGCATAATTGAATTTTGTCTCGTTAAGTGCAATTCTCAACTCATTGATTTTGTCTCCTATCAGTTTTTGATTATCTGAAACTGAAGTCATTGTTTCGTTAATATTTTCCATCAATTTTGAAGCAATTGAAATTTGTTTATTGGTTTTTTTGATAATTCGATTTTGGTTTGATTCGAGTTCGGCTAGGTTGTGATATATTTCTTTCGCATCTTGCTCGTCTAGATTTCCGCTTATGAATATTACGAGGGAGCCAAGAGGAGCAATGAGGGCTCGTTTTGTGCGTTTATGGGGAAACAAGGATCTGAATTTGTGGTTAACATTTTTGACTTCGTATTCGAGGTGTTTATATGCGTTAAATAGGGCAATTCTATTGAAAGGGGTTGTATTATTTATTGTGACTTCTAATAGCTTATATTGATTGGTTATTGAGTTTATTTGGTTTTCTAATGGACTAAGTTGAATATAATGTAGGAAAGTATGGGAAGCTACTTTGATTCGTGCGGTTCCCATTTTAAAGGGAAGGATCCCTGGATTCGTCTGGAGGTTCTGGATTTGAACCTTCTGAGTCGCTGTCTGATGAAGTATCATCGACCTGTAACAGATTTTGGTCTGTCATTTTTCTTGGTGGTTTGAAAGATTGTTTGTGGTATGTATTTTGTGGGGTTGTCACAGTTAGGTCAGTGCTTTTGAGAATGTGTTCGGGTTTGTAGAGGGGAGCCGTTTTCGACTGTCTTTCGGGTGTTTTCATATATCCAATGGTTCCGGGTTCAAAATTTGGAGGGTCTTTTCGATTTTCGTTACGTTTTGAAATTATTTTTGATTTTTGATTTGACGTGTCCTCGTGAATTTTTCTATATATTTGGGAAATAGATTCTTTGTGTTCGTTCAATGTGGTATTGATTGGTTCGAATTCGGAATCAATATCGATTGGATCTTTTAGTTCTAGATGTCCAAACACTAGATCTATTGGTTTTAATTTTGTTGTTGAATGAAGACTATTATTATATGCAAGGACGGCGAATGTCAATTTTTCAAAGGGGTTCAGATTTGGTTTCGAGAGGTTGAGTGTTCTCATGTGTTCTATGAGAGTGGAGTGGAACCTTTCTACAATGGCATTGGAATTTGGATTATATGGAAGTGTATAATGCCAATTGATTCTATGCAGTTTCGCGAATTCTTTTAGAAGGTTTTGGGATAATTCGGTACCATTATCAGAGACGATATTTTCGGGGATTTTGAAAGTTGAAACGAACTGCAAAAGTGATTGATATACGTGTAGTGCGGAAAGACTGGGAATGATGTACGCTTGTCCAAATCTGGTAAAGCTGTCACAGATTGTTAAAGATATAGTACTGCCAAATTTGAAGGTATCAACGTGTATAGTTTCGAATGGTTTTATGGGAGTAGGCGTTAACTGTAGTTTGATCAAAGGTGGGTGACGTTCGTACTTAGATTGTTGACATATTGGACAATTATTGATAAATGTTCTTACGTCATCGTGTAACTTGGGCCAATAATATTTGGTTTTGAGTTCGGCAATGGTTTCGTGAATGCCTCGATGGTTGGTAACACCTTCATGTTGGGATTTGATGAGATTTTGTTGGCGATCTTCGTTCGTCACATCGAAGAGGAGTTTATGGGATTTGAAAAGCTTAAAGGAGGAATTTTTGAATGTTTGTGGTATGAACCTGCACATATCTTTATAGAGTACGTCTTCGGTATCATTTTGGAAGTAAAAGACGTAGGTACGTTTTGGAACACCAAATTCTTTCAGATGTTCAATAATTTGGGCTTGAAATGATTCGTTGGTAACATATAGATACCATCGGGTACGACATACTGAATTCCTAAATAGTTTTTTGGTTTCCATTCGAGGGTTTCGATCAACTTTAATTATCATTAATTGGCACAAAAAGTTATTGATTGGTTTGTCTGTGATGTGGATGTTCAATATTGGGTCTTCTGCACTTGTGTGAACAGTTTCGTTTTCGTCATTGTCATTGGGGTCAATTTGTCCTGCGTTCGATTCGTTATCCTGATTTTGAATATTTTCAGGTGTGTTATTTTCTGGGTCTCTGCTTGTGGATGGTCTTTCATTGTCTAGGACAGGGTTTTCGTTAAATTCCTGCATATGTCTCAATATGGGGAGTTCATTAGTCTGTCTGACAGTTTCATTAGGGTAGAGTTCGATTCTAGAAAGGGCATCAGCGTTCGTATTGATTTTCCCTTTTTTGTAAATAATTTGGTAATCAAACTCTTCAAGTTTCAGTCTCCAGCGAACCAATCGTGAATTGGGTTCTTTCAAAGACATCAACCACTGAAGGGGTTTGTGATCCGTAAAAATTTTGAATTTTCGGCCGAAAAGATAGGGCCTAAAATATTTGGTTGTCCAGACGATTGCAAAAAGTTCCTTCTCGATAGTCGAATAATTTTGTTCGGCATTGGAGAGGGTTCGTGATGCGTAGGCGATTGGTTTATCATGTCCTGGGGGGCCCTGGGACAATATAGCACCTAACGCTACGTTACTGGCGTCCGTGGTCAAATTGAACTCTTTTGTAAAATCGGGGTACTGCAAAATCGGGTCGTTCGATAGTAAGGTTTTGCAGTCCTCAAATGTCTTGATGTAGGTGGGGTCAGTTATATCGATTTTTGCTCCTTTCTTCAGTCGACTTGTAAAGGGTTTGGTGATTTTGGCAAAGTTATTTATGAATTTTCGATAGTAGCCCAGAAGACCAAGAAATCCTTTTATTTCTTTTGTCGTTTTGGGTATCGGATAATTCATGATGGCCTTGACCTTATCGGGATTTGGTTTTATTCCCTCTGTTGTTATCAGATGTCCCAGAAAGGAAACTTCCTTTTTCAGGAATTCTGATTTGTCGAGTTGGACTTTCAGATTGCTCTCACGCAGTTTCTGAAAAACTCTTTTAAGGTTGACCATGTGCTCTTGTAGCGAAGTGGAAAAAACGATGATGTCGTCCATGTAGACGAAACAGATTTTGTTTTGTAGATCTTTCAAGACGTTGTCCATTACTCTCTGGAAAGTTGCTGGAGCTCCTTTCAAACCAAACGGCATGCGAAGGTACTCGTAGTGGCCGTTCTCTACGTTGAAAGCTGTTTTCTTTACATCATCAGGGTACATCTCGATCTGATGGAACCCACTTGCCAAATCAAGGGTAGAAAAGTACATACATCTACCCAATTTGTCAAGGATGTCCGATATATTTGGAATCGGATATCGATCATCGATGGTTTTCTCGTTGATTTTTCTGTAGTCCACTACTATACGCCATTTCTTCTTGCCAGAGGCATCCGCCTTCTTTGGAACTATCCAAATTGGCGAGGACCAAGGTGAATCGCTTGGTCGAATAATGCCTTGACGAAGCATATCGTCAATTTGTTTTTCGACTTCCGGTTTATGAATAAACGGATAGCGATAAGACTTTGTAAAAATTGGGACTTCATCGGTGGTCCTAATTTTGTGTTTCACTTGGTTCGTGAAAGTCAGCTTTGAATTTTCGCGGTGAAATATGTCTGAAAATGATAGGCACAATTTCTCAACGTGGTGTCTTTCTTCAGAATTCATGTGTTGAGTTCGTATAAGCTGTGTGATGTCTGATTTGAATATATTCGAAGGGGTGTTATGATCGATTGAAGCATGGTACAATTCGAATTGGTCGGGATGAAAAGTTTTCACAGGGACAGGTTCATAAAGGAAAATCTCTTGTATTTCACCTGTATCATTCCGAATTTCGACAGGGGCATAGCCGTTTCGAGAGGTTGTCAAACCTTCGCGAATTCGGCATTCAAATAATTTTGTTTCGATAATCGTGATGTCACCGTTTGGTATTGTTACAGGAATTTTGATTGATTCGATTGTAAATGGTTCTATACGAGCATAAAAGAGTAATTTCTTTTTGCTTTCATAGTGCGCCAGAGGAAGCTCTGATTCAGGTGTTTTTAAACTTGAATTTTCCAAATCTAATTGAACATCTAAGTTTTTCAATGTATCATAACCAATCAATCCATCAAAGAAGTGATGAAATTTAAACAAATAAAATTTTATAGTTTTCTCAGTGTGGAATTCCTGAAAGGCTGGTATTTCAGCGCAAAAATCTTTCGAAGTGGTCTGAAATATTGAGCTGATTGTAAACGGTTCTTTTCTGATAAAATCGGGAAAATAATTTTCGGCAATTTCGGGATTCAAAAAGCTTTTAGTCGCTCCTGTGTCAATCAAAAGTTTCAGGGGTGGATCTGAAATTTGAATGTATGGGAGGTCCTTTCGATCGTAAATAGAATGTATTTCTATGAAATTTTTTCGTGATGGTCGATTTCCTGAAAATTTTGGTCCTGTGAGGAACTTTGATCGATTTGGGTATCGATTGGATATTGATTATTGACATATTCAGGTTGGATTTGGTCATAGTTCATATTTTCGTAAAAATCAAATTCATTGGAGGAACAGGGTTGATTTTGGTAGCAAAAATCATTTTGAGAGTAATATTCATTTTGGAAGGGTATTGATTCTTCCTGGTAATGGGGATTATCAAAATTGTAAAGTTCTTCTGCAATGAAATTTGGTCGATTGGGGTTTTGGTATGGTCTAGTATTGGGTTGACGAGAAGTGGTGGCTTGTGAAATGCCACTCATAGGTGTTGGCTTGGGGCGATTGAAATGGTTTTGGTTATTTGGTCTCCAAACGTTGGTTGAGCCTCTTGGATTGCCAAATACTTGACGATTTGTGAAGAATTTTTGGGGTTCTGCCGGTCTCGGCTGAATATTTATTGGGCCGCGTGGAAATGAGGGATTATGCATTTGGGGTTTGAAATTTTGAAAATTGGGGTTAGGAGTTGCGTATTGGCGAAAATTGGACAATTGATTTGGGTGATTGGGTCTTTGAGGTTGCCTAATTTTCGATTTATCACTGTTATTCGGTTTTTGGAGATGCCGAATATTATTTTCGGAAATAATATATTGCCTAGCTTCTGCCATAGTTGATGGTTTCATAGCACGAATAATTGATCCTAAAGGTTCTTTCAGTCCAGCTAAGAATATTTTAAGAGCATGAGTATTGTAAAAGGTTTTCTTCACCGTTTTAGTCGCAACTACATTTTCATGTGTATCTACATAGTTATGAAGATCACTTAAATTTGACATAACCGTTGTATAAAATTGTAATGATGGTTCATTGAAATTTTGTCTCAATTGATCTAAATCAAATAATAATCCATTTTCGTCTCTTTGGTCGCCAAAATGTGCGATTAGAGCATTTTTGACTGATAGCCAATCTTTATCAATGCAAATGCTATAAACTTCGCGAGCTTGACCTATCAATTTTGAATAAATTCCATAAATTATTGTAATATTTTGGACACAACTGATATTTTCGGGTGTTGGGTCCCAGTATGTAGTAATAATTGAATTAGCTGTTTCTAAAAATGATGAAAGTTCCAAAGGATTGCCGTCAAATTTTGGAACAATTTCCAAAAGTTTTGATTCAAATTTTGGAACTGGCATTTTGATATTTCTACTTATTGATAGCTTCGAAAGAAGTGCTTCTAATTCTATTGATTCGCGAGAACTATTTTCGAAAATCGAATTAGGTTTCGGCGAATTTCGTTCACTAAAAATTAACTCACAATCACTGTTTTCGGGAGATGGATCAGGACTAGAGGAGAATGACATAGACAAGATACAAGGAAAAGCAACTTACATTAGTACCACTGAGATGGCTGTTCTCATTTCTTTTCTTCTTTACTTTTTTGGCTTCTGCTTGATCTGCTACCCAGAGGGACTGTCCAGAAACGGAGGTTCTCTTGAATTAACAGTTGGAACTGACGGATTATTCACAACGAATATCCGTTCAAAATCCTACAACGACTGCGCCACTTTATGTTTTCCGATCACGGAACTTAGTTTTTAAAAAATTTATTTAACTCAAAAACTTTAATTAAGAACAAATAATACAATTAGATGTTTATTGCTCGAAGTCTATGTCTATTCTGAATGTTTCTTCGTTCCCATGAACCGAAGTTGAATACAACACCGTCTCGACGTGTTCCTGGAAATCTGCATAGGCAGCAATGCTTAGTTCAGCTATTCCCACGGGAAGGCATACATAACTAGGTGGGTATATACTGGGTATTCTGTGTACAATTTGAATAAATGAATCTATTTCAGTATACATAGATGATTATTACACGATAATTGCGATATAAATATATATACACAGTGTCCGCCAAAATCTTGGAACCATATGGAAAACATTTTAGTTTCTCAGAAAATGTCATCCTTCATAAAAGTTAGTTTCCCATGCTGTTCCAAGATTTTGGTGGACACTGTATAAACCGCTAGTGCATGAAATTTTGTACGTATCACGTGCGTAAAATGCGTTTATGGCCTTCGGCGTGTAATAGCCCGAAGGCGTTAGCCGCAGGCCATAAACGCCTACTTTACGCCCTTGATACATAAATAACTATTATTCAAGGCAGCCTGCCCTTACACTCAACCAAATTGACGTTTTCGCACGCTAGGCCGTGCATTTGAGAAGTATGATGCAGATAGGTATAATAAAAAATAGTGCTTCTTTCTCAAACTTTTAGGTAGTAGGTACTTTGAGAGAATCACATGTGTATTTAAATACATTATTGAAATATTTGCCATTCCACGTCAAATTGAAGAAGATCGATAGTTGGTCTTGTAAGTTACATTAGTTATGACAAAAGACCTGTTTTTAGAAAAATTGATCAAGTGACTGTCTGTGAGAAATAATAATAATAATACTCCCTCATAAACACTCGTTGAGTGTACCAAAAGGCATAGCCAGTGCGGGTAGAGGACGGCTATTATTATTATTTGCCGTGGCGCTCCGGGGCGACTTACTGATGTTTTAGGTGATGTATTCACTTTTCAGCTGTAGGAAAACCCGGAAAACCTACAGCACCACCTCGGGTGGTCGGTGGGCACTCCAAGCTAACACTAGACGAGATAGGCATCTAGACAAGTCACAATACACTTGCTTTTCAGCAAGGCATGCGGCCACCTATCGATCCGATATAAAGTAGTTGAGAAAAAATCTCGTACCTACATCGGATTCGAACCGACTATCGCTATGATGGAGTTTCGAACGGCCTGTGCATTAGACCGCTGATCCACCGACCACACCATGAAACAATATTATTGGATATAGAAATCATATTAGAACTAACATTATTCAGACTTCTATAATAACGAAAAAATGTTTGCTTTGTGATAATCAACGATATAGCTTTATAGAATATCACAACTGTTCCATAATGCACTACTGGTTGGTTCAAGCACCTCTTTAATCCTAATTCCACTGACTTAATTGATTTCCTATTTTGATGAAATTTGCCGTCTCAACTACATTTCTTCCGTATTTACAGAAGCATAGACTCACCATTTAAAATGTATTGAACAAACAAAATAAATCAGAAGTCTTGAAATATTCATATAATTTGTTCTTCAATGAATACATTCCAAAAATTGTATGTTGATAGCTCGTGGCTATTAGTTAACGGAATTTTACCGAAGAAGATTATGTTGGCGTGCATTTTATTATTGACACTACCAGAGTCATTTAACGTAGTTGTTACCGCTTTTGAAACCATGAGAAATGATAAGATCACCCTCGATTTCGTGAAAGGGCGGCTTTTAGACGATTAAGCAAAAAGGCGACATATAAATATTCATAGTGACAACCATAGTAATGCATTTGTATCCAAATTACAGAATAGAAGAAGTTAGATACGTTGTTTCGGTTGCAATGAATTTGGACATTGGCGAAATGAATGCCCAAAAGGGCCGAAGAATCGTGTTTCAAAAACAAAAATTATTTATTACCTAATATTATAAAATATCGTTTTTATTAACATTTTATCAATGAATATATAGATATAAACCTCTAACATTACTGTACAAATATGTCCTTTTACATTTATCCATGATTTTATTTATACTTTAAAGTGACAATATTCTATCTATATTTTACCTACAATTGTAACTATAAGTTCATCTATACTTTTGATTTTGACACAATCCTCTTTATACTTTGATTCTATCTCAAATATTAACAAATATTCTACATTTATTTATATTATTTAATTCTGGTTCTTCTCTAATTAACTATATATTTTAAATATTAAATTCTCATCTCCAGTACACAAATTTTATATATTAGATACTCTAAATAAGAATACACCAAAAAAAATTTTAACTGAATAAATCATAAATCTCAAGCACAGGCTAAATGCCTTAGTGAGAATCTCGGTTTATTGAATGTTCACCATTTAAAATTCATATGTACCTTTTATAATTTTGATATTTACTCAATAAACTATATATCATTATTATTATTATATTATCTACAGCAGAGGCAGAATATAATGTTCTTGCAACAACAATTACTGAGCGTATTTGGTTGAGAGGATTGATGAAAGAAATTAATAATTTGATAACAGATGCAACAATAATTTATGAAGATAACCAGTCATGTATCAAAATTGCTTCCGAGCATAGGAAGCATCAGAGATTGAAACATATAGATGTGAAATATCAGTTCATACGAGAGGCTCTGGATTCAGGTTAAATTATTTTGAAATATATTTCGTCACAAAACCAACTTGCTGACATTTTCACTAAGGGTTTATCTTTACATCTATTCAATTTTCATTTGCGTCAATTAGATTTGTCATGAACATAGATTAAGTGGGAGTGTTAAAATGTGCCTACGTACTATTATTGTAATCTATTTTCATGTATAGCCATGCGGTAAGCAGTATTACACGCTTGGGTGAAAGTATTGAGGAATATTTGATCGCCATCGTATTCTGGAATTATTGAAAATATTTCACTCAACTTGTAAGGTTCAACTTCAGGTGGGGGAATATTTTCTGCTTGAGCTTGAGCCATAGTTGGTTTGATAATAGAACTATTTTTTCGAAATATAACTCAATTGAAAATTAAAAATAACTAGATGATTCTTATAGTTGCTTACCAAAGAATGTCCATGCGGAGGATGAAATCCGGTTTCACAAGCGTTGCTCCGGAGGAAGTTAGCGTTCGCGTGTTCTTCTTCCGTTGAAAAGACCGTCCTTCCGTGGTTCTTTGATGTCGTGTTGTTCGTTGCTGGGGAGTTCAAGAATTCGTACGACTGCGCCAATTGTTATATCTCACTTTTTGTTTATAAGTTTTTAAAACAAGATTTTTAACTTTATTCAGATTGATACATGGAAAAGTAAAGTGACTGAGTAACAATTCAAATGAAACTAGTTATGATACTCGTAAATATTGTTGTCACGCTGCTGATCATAGCTAAATCAACAATTACTTGTGTCTCTTGGATCGTAAGCGCTGGCCCTGGGGTGATAGCGACTCAGCAGTTCTTTGAAGGTGACCCATAGTCTTGGGAACGTCGTCATTAAATTGGCATATAACAACTAACAACTCCCTCCATAAAGAAAGAGTTGGTGCCATGCAATAACTTTTGAAGTTGAATTTCTTCCATGTCGAAGGGTTCTTCTTGCATTTCTTCACGAAGACTTGGCCTTCTTCTTGGGAAGAATCTTGAAAATCCTCTCAGCGCCTTGAAAGGTCTATCAGGTGGAGGCGGTGAATCATTTGGTCCCGTCAGAGCCAATCTGGTTCTTCTTCTTTTACATTTGCAGAACTGGTAAAGGGTCAATAGGGATACAATTAAGGAAATTGTAAAATAGGTAAACAATGAGATGTTTTTCTTGACAAAGGGTTGTTCCAATAAAGGCACTACACTCAGTCTGAAGTTTTACAATTGAATTCTTGTAAATGATTTCAGTTCCTGTGTTTATATTGGGGCAATTCACGGTCACTTGTAAGGGTTCGGAAAGAATAACTAGCCAAATATTGTTCTCAAGTTTTTGAACATTATAGCCTTGGCTGAAAATCAAAGAACTTTGACAGTTTTGCGGAATGTCTTTAAAGTTTTTGAAAATTTGGGCTTCACAAATCAAGTTAGAGTCTATTGGATACGCGAACATGTCGGAACACAATTCTGTTTTATAGAAAAGTGGCTTACACGTACTTAAGTCCGTCACCGGTATGAACATTAAAGAATCATCATCTTTCGCGATGAATTTTTCAGAAATTGAAAGAATGTGATGGAGGCCAGTTCTGTTATCATATATCGGGATTGGATACAGTTGGTACAGGGTGTAGGTTTGAGGTTCCGTTATTGGGATTTTTAGGACGAATACTATGTTTGCATCCGTTTGAAATGCTTCCATTTCTATGATTTCGAGGTATTGTGCAATTTTGGAAAGTTTTGGTTGAAGTAGGACATTGATTCTTCTTAAGTTTTGAGATATTTCCTGCAATGCAGTGACCAAATGGTCAGGTGTCACAATTGAAGAGTGAATTATATTCAAACGCGCAAATGTCATTGAATCTATCATTCAAGAATCCGTTCGACTGCGCCAATTGTTATATCTCACTTTTTATTAAAATGGCAGAATCAAAAACACTACTTCGAACGTCAAAATAATATGGATAGCAGCGTTCGTGAGAGCTCTCGTTTCTTTTTTGTTTCATTCCAAAATACATCTTAATCAGCCTACTTGTTAATATTTTGGTTCGAATGATTATTGCAATGGAATGATTATTCTGAAGAGCACAAACATCGTCCATAGGTAGATATTAGAATATCTATGGACGATGGCACAGACCAAGTACGTTTATGTTCCTATTTAACCTAGAACCTACAGGATATAATTTATCTTTCCACATTATTTTTAATGTTATTTTTGCGTATGGCGATAATAGAGCAAGAGCAACTGTTATCAAGTGACGTATGGTTTCCTTAGCCAACTTTTCAATTTTTGGCTTTCATTTTGCTTCCACGGCCTACTCGGTGAATTTCAATAATAATTTTTTTCTGATCTAGTTTCTGGTTAGATACCAACTTGTGATATGTCATTAGAAAGGGAATTGAATGCTGAATAAAGCGAAAAAAAAATAGGGTTTCCATTTAAAATAAGAAAGTTGATGTTACTTCCGGTCAGACCGGAAGTTAACTTCGACATGTCAATATGCTCAAATTCTAGCTCTTATGTCATTATATCGACGCTCCAAATTTCACAAACCTACTTCATACAATAACTGAGATATTCCGTAGGCAATACTTCCGTAGCCACCCGGTATATGCCATGTAGTGGGAGTGGTTCACTCGGTCATTACTTGTACATTTGTTTGCGGTAAGTCCCAGAGGTTGTCGGTAAAAATGCCCCGAGTCAAATGAATTTCAATTATTTGTGTAGTTCACAAGTCACTTGTCGATGTGCTCCCACTATACTTGTCGGCTTGGCATGTCTATTTATGTAGATTTTAGCTTCTGTCGCGTGTGCGTGGTTCATATTTCTCTAGAGTTTTTTTTATGAAGTGGTCTCAAAAAACAGTTTTTGAATTTTCTCAAGCTGTACCAAAATGAGACAGTCATACAGCAACCAGGCATCCATAAAATAAAAAACTTGATTAACGATGTCTGGCTTCACATCAGAAATGAAATATCAATCCAATGTACGGTTGCGGAAAAATAAACATAGAGAGAAGGTCGAGAGGCGACGAATCTTGCTATACTTTCCATGTACAAAAATATTGACGTACTTGCCAAATACAGGATTAATGGAAGCGCCATACTTGTCATATTGACTTCGAAACTTCGTGTTTTTGCCAAGTACGGAAATATTCGCGTACTTGCCAAATACACGAGTAGTGGGAGTCCGCCTTAAGCTGAATAAGAAACTGAAACAATACTACGCGGCAACCGGAAAGATAATTCCTTCTGGAAACTTTTTATGCCAGTCCAATTGGGATTAGGAATACGATAATGAAAATTTTTCAATAAGACAAGGGCACGCATGTCTTATGCAGGGATTTTGACCCTTGGGCTTGAAAACTGCATTACAATTCACTTCAATGAGTTATATTTCATTTAGTCCTCTATAGTACCAAACTCTGTTGAATACGTCTTCATAATTCCCTATAAAAAAAACAGTAGACCAGATTGAGTATATTATACGTGTAACCGTTCGTCGTCTAGATATCTACCAATCAGTAATGCGGTGACCACCTGTTGCCTGTTGTTCGGCAGTCTGGCCTTATTTAAAAAAAGAAGCACAGTAGCGAACCGTGTATAATATTTGTTACACTTCCTGTTGAACTGAGTGTTTTGAAAACCTATTTTTGTGAAATCTCTAGTCTATAGTGTTTTTTGTACTTTAATATTTGTGTATTTGAATTTCATATCGATGTAGAAGATACGTTATGAAAATCTATTTTAACGTTTATACTAAAACTGTAAAGTTGATTTTCACACTTCTAGATTACAAAACCGAGACATATGTTTCGCCAATACAATGGCTTCTTCGAGCAGAAGTATACTGAGTTACTTACAATATCCTTCTTTTATATTTCAAAAACATTATTTGAATTGAAAACTCGCAGAAAATTATACTTTTGAACACAATTTTGAAATACTACATCTAGAAGGAAAAGGGTTGAAATTGAAACTGACTGAAAGTTTGAAAATTGATAAAGAGAAATAATTCTAAAAACTTGATGAACGATCAAACAGAACTCAATATTTCCTCTCTACTTGATTTGTTTTGCCGTTATACTGGCTGAATGTAATTAATTATTGACAAACAATATTTGTTATTATAGAGTTATCCGAAATCAGGTATAAAACTGTCCCCAAATTGATTAATGTAATAGTAGGTCACACAGTATATTTCTACTTGAAGTATAAATTGTATTGGCAAAACATATGTCGCGGTTTTTAAAACTGAAAGTGTTGAAATCATCATTAGAGTTTTAGTATAAATGTTTGTGTATCAATTGTTGCAACATGGCATTTTTGAGACCATTCGAAGAACGTGAGGAACAAGACTCCGGATGAACAATGGGAATTTAAAAACAAAGATCTTCATGTTAAGACCGAAAGATAAATATACAGGCCGTTTCTTTTATCATGTGGTAACATTGCTATATTCTAAACCGTAATAGATACAAAGACGATTAAATGGGAAAAAATGTAACTATTGTGGTGAGCAGTACATTGGCCGGAGAAAACTTACCGGGACTTTCGCCCTTCCCGACTTATACAGGGAAAACTAAAAATGCTGTTTTCGGTTTTTTACGAATAGAATGGTTATTTCAGAAAATATAAAAAAATGACAGATGAAAGTTTTATTGCATTCAAAATGTACTAGAACTACGTGATGATGAATTTTTAATTAAACGTAAAAAATCGAAAACAGCATTTTTAGTTTTCCCTGTATAATTTGGGAAGGGCAAGAATCCCCGTAAATTTTCTATGACCAATTTACTGCTCACCACAATAGTTACCTTTTTTTCCCATTTAATCGTCTTTGTATCTTTACGGTTTAGAATATAGCAATGTTACCACATGATAAAAGAAACGGCCTGTATATAAAAATCTTAAAAAGTAAATGAACGACAAATGTGCTAATGAAATTTTTGCAAAGATATCTCATCTCACCAGTTTGGGGCGTTCAACTATTTACAGAGTGGTTGTAGATCATTCTCGTAAAAGAAAACGAAAAGATCAGAAATTAAACAACGATTATGAGACCACACAACATTTTCTTGGAAGGTAACTTTATGATCTCTATAAACAAAACGAAGTATACCTACCTTGGGATCAATCAAAAACAAATCATCTGATCATCCTGAATATATACAGTGTGTCCCGCTTTTCATGAATACACCCTAATCTCATACAGGGAAAACTAAAAATGCGGTTTTGGTTAATTACGAATATAATGGTTATTTCAGAAAATATAAAAATATTAAAGAGGAAAGTTTTATTGTATTCAAAATGTACTAGAAGAACGTAATGATAACGCGCATCACTACACCAGAAGTTAGAAAATACTTATTCAACAATCGATTAAACATACCTCTGGAAGTTGCCTGTTAGGAGGGTAAAGGGCTACAAATTCAGTGAATAAGTTGTAAACGACAAAAAGGTATTGAACTCTCCCTTGACTACGAATCAAGGGGCCATAGATATCTGTAACTACAGACCTTGGGAACAAGGATACCTTTGATATTTGACACATGTTACAGGTCAACTCTACCTATTTTATTTGGCGGTACACGTTCATCTACCACAGTTCTCCACGCATTGCAGTCCAAGTCTTGTAGAAACCAAAGTGACCAATGGCGGAATGGAAGTTTTTCACAAAAAGGGAAATGAGCGGTTTGGAAACACAGAAGAAAACTAAGCTCATCAGAACTATGTTTGTTTTATACTCCTTTGAAGTTTGGAGAAGAAACATACGTTGCAACTTTTCGTCTACAGCTAAAGACTCTTTGATTTTGACTAGCTTTTCATCCTGAGACTGATGGTATTCCATACGAGACAACACGTCCTGGAAAGAAGGTGGCAGTTTTCGACAATTGAAGAAGGTAAAACACTTATTTTCGGTTGTAGGTAAGCGAACACACGCATGTCTAGACAGTGCATCTGCTACCACATATTCACACCCCGGGATATGTTTTGCTTGAAAGGAAAACTCTTGTAGAGCTAGAGCCGATCGGGTGATCCTTAGTGATAGTGAGCGCCAGGTATTTAAATGAGTTATAGCCTTATGATGAACAATTGCATTCCCTAATAAATAAGTTCTCCATCTCTGAATAGCCCACAATGCTTAGAGGACTCCTTTTTTGAACGCATAGTAGCGCCTTTCACGTTCTGAGAGTAACCATGATCCACATGCGACCAGTTGTCTCTGGGTATCCACTAGCCATAAGAAAACTGCAGCAATGCCTATGTCACTGGCATCTGACTGTAAATTCAAGGGTAACTTTGAATCAGGATGGTAAAGAAGAACTTTTTGTTGCAGGTGAGTTTTGACATTTCGAAACGAGGATTTCTCATCAGATCCCTATCTCCACCTAATAATTTTTTAAAGGTTAAAGGTGCAATAACTACTTAAAAATTATAAGTGAAAATCATATCGTACTGAGAAACACACAGAAACTTTAGAACTTCTTTGGTATTTTGTGGGCGACGGCAATCGATTATTGCCTGAATGCGCTGAGGATCTGGACACACGTTACTGGGACTCAAAACATGATCCAAATAAGGAATTTCACTCTGAAAGAATCGACATTCTTATATTCTCAGAGTGAGTCTTCTCTTTCAGACGATGAAATACAATTTGCAAGTGTCGCAATTTTTCTTTTATTGAAGAACTTATAAAAAGGATATCATCTACATAGGCAACAACAAACCTCTTGCTTTCGTCTCCCAGAATAAGTTCCAGGCAACTTGTGGAAGCACTTGCCGCTGTTTGAATTCCAAAAGGAAGTACGCAAAAAGTGTACGTTTTGGTTCCTACCGTATACTGTTGTTCTGCGTTCGGGTGACTTTGCCAGTCGCCATGAGTTAGATCGAGTGAGCTGAGTATGGTTTTGCCCGACATCATTTTATTAATTTCATCGATTGGCCGGGGGACCTCAAAGTATGGTTCCATGACCGAGTTCACTCCTTTTTTACCGGAGTCATTATTGGTTAAACATATTTGGTTGGGCAAGGTTTTACTACTACACAAGCTACCATTTTAGTTATTTCCCTTTGGACCGTTTCCCGACGTGCAACCGCAATGGGGTAGGGCCTTACAATAAAATCTTGTCTGTCAGCCTTATGGAATGAAGATATTCAGAAGTGCGACCAAGTTTGTCAGAAGAAAGGCAAGCATACTCTTCCATCAAATTTTATGAAGATATTTTTGCTTTTTTCTGATAGGGAACCTACATCGGTAACTTTGAAGGACTCATATTTGTTTCTTACTTGTATAGAGCGCCACGGCAAACAATTAGGTCGAAAAATAATTTCAGCTTTGATATTTGAAATGCATTGCAAAGTGGTTCTTGTAGAAAACTTTGCCAAGTATTAAACAGATATAATTCAATGGTCCTAGGAGGCAGTAGTTGTTTTCTGTTGAATACTTGCCGAAGACCATACCTATTGTATAGGTTTTTTTTGCGGAAAATTGGATTACGTAATCCACCATATTTCATTATTAGTTTTATGGTCTTCCGTCAAGTAGTGTCGCCCCTCTTTCATGAGGTTTCTGGCTTCATATTGAAGTCGACACGAAGTCGGAGTGCATTTTAAACTGGAACCCAGAGATGGCGCTGAATTCATACTTCAGTGTTTATCTCAGGGATTTCCAATTAGGATGAAAGGATTTTTCGATTCAATTGGGTCGAACTAGCCTTCGCTGGTGATTGGCAATGACCATGAAACCGGTACGGAGGTGTTCCCCCAATTAAGTCGAAAAATAATTTCAGCTTTGATATTTGAAATGCATTGCAAAGTGGTTCTTGTAGAAAACTTTGCCAAGTATTAAACAGATATAATTCAATGGTCGTAGGGGGCAGTAGTTGTTTTCTGTTGAATACTTGCTGACGACTTTACCTATTGTATAGGTTTTTTTTGCGGAAGATTGGATTACGTAATCCACCATATTTCATTATTAGTTTTATGGTCTTCCGTCAATTAGTGTCGCCCCTCTTTCATGAGGTTTCTGGCTTCATATTGAAGTCGACACGTAGTCGGAGTGCATTTTAAACTGGAACCCAGAGATGGCGCTGAATTCATACTTCAGTGTTTGTCTCAGGGATTTTCAATTAGGATGAAAGGATTTTTCGATTCAATTGGGTCGAACTAGCCTTCGCTGATGATTGGCAATGACCATGAAACCGGTACAGAGGTGTTCCCCCAATTAAGTCGAAAAATAATTTCAGCTTCGATATTTGAAATGCATTGCAAAGTGGTTCTTGTAGAAAACTTTGCCAAGTATTAAACAGATATAATTCAATGGTCGTAGGGGGCAGTAGTTGTTTTCTGTTGAATACTTGCCGACGACCATACCTATTGTATAGGTTTTTTTTTGCGGAAAATTGGATTACGTAATCCACCATATTTCATTATTAGTTTTTTTTACTGGACTTAAAGTATAAAACATATAAAATCTGCAGACGTAGGGTTGTCTATTATTTACCTGGACGTACTACTGGGTTGCCAGGTACTATAAACAATTACTTTCACTTGATTGAAAAATAGAAACAAAATTATATCAGCATAAGCGCTGTTTTATTGTGAACAGGTTGACATAGGGTTTTCTGCAAAAAATTTGGTCCTAATAGAGGTTTGCGAATATTAAATATTAAAATTTCAACGCGTATGGAAATGAGTGACAGAGAAATCCGAGGTATAATGTGTAATAATAAAGGACCGAACATTGCAGTCGTGTCTGATGGGACCCTGAATATAAGAAAGTGCGAATGCTCGATACGTGAAATTGAATTCAAATAAAAAAAAATAATGAAAACCACAAAAAGGTAGAAACTGAATAACAACAAGAAAGCAGGCAAGAGGTCCTTCAAAAAATTATTTTACAAATTATTTGTTTGATAAAAATTAATTCAACGAACGTTAAAATTGTGCTATTTCGAATTCTATTAGATGATAATGGAAATAATCATATAATATGTACTTACTGAATTCTCTGTAAGAAAAATTTTAAATTCTCCATTTCATATCATAAGTTGTGGTCAGTGGATCAGCGGTCTAACGCACAGGCCGTTCGAAACTCCAGCATCGGTTCGAGCCCGATGTAGGTACAAGAGAATTTTTCTCTTCTACTTTATATCGGATCGATAGGCGACCGCATGCCTTGTTGAAAAGCAAGTGTATTGTGGGTTATCTAGATGCCAATCTCGTCTGGTGCTAGCTTGGAGGCACACCGACCACTTGAGTTGGTGCTGTAGTTTTTCCGGGTTTTCCTACAGTTGAAAAGTGAATAGGCCACCAAAAATCAGTAAGTCTCCCCCGGAGCGCCACGGCAAATAATAATAATAGCCGTCCTCTACCCGCACAGGCTATGCCTTTGGGTATACTCAATGAGTTTTATGAGGGAGTATTATTATTATTATTAATATTATTTATTTTCTAAAACTGTTACTTTTTAGTAACACGTGGTATGGTAACCAAAATAATCGAGTGCTGCTTTAGTTAGTTCAGAACAATTTTTAAAAGTTTCATCAGTGAAATCACCTAAAGAATCGTCCGAGCCACACATAAAACACTTTTTAGCCATTTTTTATCACAACGATACAGAATAAAATGTGTTTTCGATGCAGTGTAATATTATAGTCATTAGCAACTCCAAAATAACGCGTATTGTTTACAAAATGCAGGGTAGTAGGGGTACCTCTACCCTCCATAGTTTACGTACCGAGCGTGCATATTCAGGGTCCCATCAAACACGACTTCAATGTTAGGTCCTTTATTATTACACAGTATACTTACCTTGGATCTCTCTGTCACTCATTTCCACACGCGTTGAAATTTAATTCTATAAAATTGCAAAGCAAACCTCTATTAGGACCGAATTTATGTGACCGAATAGGTGATAAGAGCAAAATAATTAATAAAATTTAAAAACTAATTGAAAAAAAATATAAAATAATATCAATTAGGAAGTGAGTTGAGAATATCACGTTTGAATTGTGAAAATGACAAAAAGAAAATATCAACATTCGGCATATTATTTATGCTCCTATACATTGCTGTTATAGGCGAGTTGAAGTTATGCAGAGTGTTTGGAACGGGTATGTAAAATGTGTTATATGAGCGTGATGAGATTCGAGGTATATTGAAAGTCATTTGTGACATTATGGTTGAACAATCTATTTGATTATGTATATATGTATCTATATATAGTTATAGCCTCTAGAATATATATGTACAATGTTTTTTGAAAAAAGCAAATTTCAAAATTTTTTTCTGAACATCCTCAATATCCATGATGTATTTAGTATGGGAAGGGTTCCAAACAACACTGCAATACTCAAGTTTGCTTCTGACTAAAGATAAGTAGATGCTTTTCAAAGAGCCAAATGACTTAAAGTCTTTACAGTTTCGTATAAAAAAGCCCAAATTTTTCATAGAAGCAGTAATGATGTGTTCAATATGATTTGAGAACGTGAGTTTTTGATCAAAAATAACTCCCAAGTCCTTTGATTCAGTGATTCGCAATAGAGTATTATCATCTAGTTTATAATTATATGTGAGTGGAACAATTTTACGAGTGAAAGTCATAACTTTACATTTGTTAATATTCAAGTAGAGTTTATTCTGAAAGCACCAGTTACCTAGAGAATTCAAATGTTCCTGCAGGGCAAAGTAGTCTATTTCATCCTTTATTTCTCTAAAAATCTTCATATCGTCAGCAAATAATAGTTTATTGGAGCGAATATGATAAGCGATATCATTAATAAATATGAGGAATAATAAGGGACCAAGATATTACCCCTGAGGAACACCGGACGATGCTGTGAAGCAGGAAGAGTTTATTCCATCACACTCAACATATAGATCCCGTTCAGTTAGGTATGAATTTAGGAGTAACTGAATATTTGGAGATATGCCAAAGCTAAACAACTTCTTCAGTAGTTAAGGATGCGACACGCTATCAAATGCTTCACTGAAGTCTGTAAAGATTACATCCACCTTATTCCTACGATCAAGGAAATCCGAGACGAATTGTGAAAAAATGCCGAGGTTAGATGCAGTGTGTCTAGCCTTGGCAAAGCCATGCTGAAAGTTAGATAGAGAAGAACGGACATGATTGTATATAAGGTCAGAAAGTATAATCTCGAATATTTTTGAGAAAACTGATATAATGACTATTGGTCTATAGTTTTCAACATGGCTGATATTACCGAATTTAAGAACAGGACATACATACTCCGGATAGTTTTCAAATCTTAGGATAATAATTTTTTTGTAAGGCAATATTGAGAATGATATGTAGTGGTTCGGCCAGAACGTTTATGTGATTTTTGACAATTTTAACAGGAATACCATCAGGGCCACATGTGAATTTATATTTGAGTTTTTTTGCGGCATTATTGATTTGTTCCTTAGTGATGGTTGAAAGATTCAAGAAGTGGTGACTTGGCATCATTGACTGTTCACTCATATCTACTGTATTAACATCATCTTGAATATAAACACTACTGAAGTGAGCTGCAAAACGATTGACTATTGAGAGAGATGAAGAAAGTGTGGTATTGTTATGGATCATTTCTCCTGGTATACGAGATCTATTTTTCTTCGAGTTGATATAGTTCCAAAACCCGCGAGGATTTTGTTTGAGCATTTCTTCAGATCTCTCAACGTATAACTTATAGTCAGTTACTATGCCTAATTTAATAATTATTCTAACATTTTTTACTCGTTCTAAATAGAAAAGGTATTTGGTTTTTTTGTACATTTTCAGATAATGTTTTTTTGATTTGATTTTGTTAATAGTACATTTGCTGAACCACATAGGGAACGTACGTGATATCAAGAACCATATTGGAGTTGCCAAGTAACTTCATTCCTCGAAGTGTCCAAATGTCATTAAAGGATTCTAAAATGTTCCTTGTAAAATTTCATTACCTAACATTATCTAATACTCAAACATACGGGAATTCGTCCAGACAGATAACTATTATCACGATATGGTGTCTTTCTAAATTCATGTCACCGACGGCCTTTGAAGGTCATTTCCACCGATACATCACAGAGGAGTCGTATCTACCTGGAAAAGTGTCAGTCACTGAACTGGACTGGGACTCCGATGATTAGAAATGTTTCATAGCATCGAAATGTTTCGAGAATGTGACGTCATATTCGAACGTTAGAAATGGGAAGCATAGTACCGATATTTCGAATATGACGTCACATTTCGATTCTATAAAACATTTCTAATCATCGGAGTCCGAGTGCAGAACAGCTGTTCTCTGACAATAGGCAGCGCTGAAGATACAAATAATTGGAGGGGGTATAGATAATGAAAGATGCGAAATGGCGGTGAATATATCCAAAGGAAACACACTACGGAAGAAATAAAGTTTCAATAACAATTAGATTTCATTAAGGTAGGCAAATTCAAGCATCAGTCTAATAAATATAAATCGAATTCAATTTTATAACAGAAACTCTGAATAGTTGATAGTGGAAAAATGGAAAAATGATGTTAAAACTTTCTAATAATAATTTAATTTTATTTGGTATTTCTAGGGTGCCAAAAGTTTTCAATAAATGCAATTTTGAAAGTTTCATATCTCGCAGAAAAATCAGAAAAAGCATTCCACCATAATTTGGAAGAATTTTGAAACAGCTAATTAAAAATAAATACTCTACCAAATTATGCTCCAATCAGATCTATACTTCTTTCCAGATATTGTAAAAAATCTAACGATTGTAACTTGTTTACATTTCCAAAAGAGGCAAGCAGATTTCTTAACACACTGAGAGAAAAGGTATCTGTTCTTTGAGATTAAACCTCGCCTAAATTTTGAATGAAATGTACACCAGTGGGGTCTTCTAGTACTATTTTGATGGCTATAATTGAAATTATTCTCCCTATATGTACTGAAATTAATTGAATAATTTCTAGTTCGCTGCTGCAATATTGATAAAACAACTTGAGTAATAAGGGGAGTCAGATCTTGTGCCGATTTGAAAAGCTGGGAGTTGTTGCTAGCTGCATTTTCTCTTTGCTGCACATCCGGTGGAGCTAAGTTGGAGGTCAAGCCAAAATAACGCGTGGTCTCTCTCTCTCTCTCTGTATTTATTGGACCTTGCTTCCCATTGGCGCACTTGTCCAGCACTCTCCCCACTACGTAGGGATCCGCCCTACCCCAGCCTGGTTACTGGCGTGAGTAGTGGGGAATCTTGCTCAAGGCAATGCCTCCACCCAAAAAAAAATGTAAAAAAATAGTTTTCTGTTGATTGCACGTTTAACCACGGTTAAAAAACTGTAGTGTACGGCAGACGTCACAAATACTTAAAAATTGGGTGATTGCACGTACTAAAGACGGCAGACATCACAACACAAACTACACTATAACATTCACACACATGTACTTGACTTGAGACACGAGAACGCCGTCAGTCCTCCACCATTGCCGGAAGTAGAAATTTAAATATGATAACGCGTGGTCCCCTAAAGAGAATTTTGCCATGCATCGAAAGTTCGACCTATTTTCCGCCAGAGTTGATTAGGAGGTGAGCGAACTCTGGGTAGTTCTTGATCTGATATCGTATTGTTTACCACGTCTATGATGGGTGTGCGATTTCTCAAGGGAGCAGCTTTAGGCACTGCCCTTTGTGATTGCTCGTTCAAGTTACTATTGAATTGAAGATGCCCTTCCATTTTGGAAGTAATTTTAACGGTCCTTCCTTGTACGTTTTCAGGTGACTCGCTTTCATCCAGCGTTCCATTATGCAATCTTTCATAGTTCACATATTTTCGAGCCCTCAGGTTGTAATCGTTTGGAGTATGTTGCATTATGGAGATCCAAGATGAGTGTGAAGTACTAAAATCACCCCTACTTGTTGATCCCTACGTTTTGCCAAAATTCTTTCTCAGGGTAAATTTATGGGTTAGCTGATTCATGAAATAAAAATACCAGTGCTTCTTTCGACTCTCTAGGATACGAAGGAGTGCATGAATTGTTTCCCAATAACTAAAATTGTTGAATATAGTTATAAATATATACCAACCTAAAATATACAATTCGTGTATTTTTTGAATAAAACAAGATTAAACAAGGAAAACCTAGAATGTCCTGGAGTAATTGTTTAAGGGGTTTCTTTGCTGAAGGAAAACCTACCTAAACTTGACTTAGCACCAATATACGAAAGAATTGATTCTAACCACTCGGCTACCTGACATTCGGACCTTGTTATTTCGGATAATATCGAACTGGCGACTGGTCGCACACCACGGATGGTCTACCTACCTTTCGTTGCATTGTTGTGTACTGCGAGGAAGATTCTGTGGGTGTTTCGATCTGTGTTCGACGAATTCCAGTGTGTTTGTTATTTTTGTATTTTCTGTGTGTGTTTAATTGTTTTGAGTTCTTTCTTTGTTTTGTATGTGTTGTGTGTTTCCTCATAGTTCATGTATTCTTTGGCTGTTCTTTCCGCAATTTCTCACCTTCTCGTGTTCTGAATGTGTGTATGATGATTATTTATTGCCCACTGTTGTGTTTTTCTTGGATAATATTCTGGATGTTGTCAATCATGCTATCCTTTTCACTCTTATTTTCGATTCTTTGTTTTTGTTTGGAATCTGTGTAAAGTTTTGTGTGTCTGTCTGTTATTCTTATGTGTTCTGCTGGCGTGTTGCATGGCTAGTGTTTCAGTGTGGTGTATGTCCTTGCCATTCGGCGCACGTTTTACAGATGTTTCCCATGTTTGATGGTTCCTTGTTTTCGCCACGCCGAATGCTCGGTGTTCTTGTTCGTTTGAGGTGGCATCTGTGTAAATGTGTGTTTTGCTCTCCCTGATATTTTTTGTTTCCTATGTTTTTGTGCCGGGTGTGGTTCGTCTGTGTGTTTTATTTTGGTTTTTATGTGGTCCTCTCTGTATGTTTGTACTCTACTTCCGTTTTGACCTGTAGTATATGTAGTGTGTCCGTTGGCCCTCGTGATGACCAGCAGGAAAGGTCGTTCATTTGCCCGCAGATGTTTTATTATTCTTGAGTTCCTGGCTCCTTGTCCTCAAAATTGTGAGACGTATAGAACCAGGTGCTTGAACGCTCTCTCCAGTATCATCCTTAAGATTTCTTCGTCCGTTCCCTATTCTCTGCCGGCCACCACGAAGAGCCTATTCGCGCTTGCCTGTGTTTTGCTCTCATGAGTTTGACATGTTCAACCCAGAGCAACTTTCCGTCTATCGCCAATCCTTGGTAATTGTTTCTTTATTCTGTGTCGTGTGATCGTCAATTTTTTTCGTTGGTGAGTTATGTCGTTATTCCTGATATGAACATTATTTCTGTCTTTTCTAGGTTTTATGTCAGTTTGTTTCATGCCACCCAGGCGCTGCATCCGATCCAGATCTTATTCCACAAGTATTCACTTACCGAGTATTTTATTCGCCATGATACTTTTGTATTTATCCCAAATCTATTTATTCTAACTGTTTAAATACTGCTTCATTGTTCATGTTATTATTGTTTTTCGTATAAAATTGTTCTATCGTTGTGTTTAATGTACTCTGTAATTTGTGTAAATAAATTTATTATTTTTTTTTTGGAGGGCGCGCTGGTTCATTTATCCCAATAAACACTCCCCACGCCGTGGGGAAAGTGACTACTGGGTCCGAGAATCATGTGCTCTGAGCAGGCGGAGTGAAGCAAGAATTACGGCCTTCTGCATTCGTCCGACTAAGATTTCTGCCATATCATGGCAAGCTATATGATTTTTATGATTTTTAAGTTTGAGAGCAGTGTGTCCATTATTCCACCAAGGACCCTTATTATCAGAACCACCATTTTGACATGATGGTTTTGATAAAGCCTGCGGAGTTCAAAGAGTATATCTCGATATCCAGTCCGTTTTCCCTCCTGTTTTCAGACGATGTTCGTTTCGCCAAGAGCTGAAAACTTAATGACGAAAATCGTCCTACTTTGATGATCGACGAGGTCTACATCAGGCTTGTTGGCTTGTATTTGCCTGAGGCTGGAGAATGAGTAGTTCTAATAGATTCAGCACTTCTCATTCTCCACAACGGACTCAATATCCCCCGGAGCATAAGGCATCACCAGTGTCTCGTCTACACCGTACAAGTGTCGTAGATGGTTGTACAACACTCGTATGGCCGCGTTATGCCTGTGGATTTAGGCTGAGACCGCATAAGCTGGACAAGCTGACAGCAACATTATGGTCTCAGCTGCCCCACGTCAGGGACCTCACGCGACTACAGTAGACGAGGGTGTTGAAGACACCATCCTGGCAGGCCATTATGAATCTCTCGGTTTCCGACTTCAGCCCACTTGACCTGAGAGAAGTGAAGGTCATGTTTCTTGAAGAAGACCCCATGCATTGGCTTATCCTTGTGTAGCTTTAGGAGCCTGTGACACTCCGCAGCTTTCACGTGGGCTTTTTGCTGAACGGGTTCCAACTTGGCAAGTTTGGGTTCGTCCATTCAGTGTCGAATAGAAAACCGAGTTCATCGCCTGCACAGTTTGCTGCCTTGAAAAGAAATGCTCCAATCCCTGCTTTTTTGTGATCGCATACCAAACAGAGGAGGGGATCTGAACTCCTGATGACTTCACAGGCTCCATCCAGTACCATTCTGTTATGTAGACACTCCAAACTCAAAAGTGGGGGTCTTTCCCTCATTTATCGTGACTAGGTTTAGCGTGTTTATCCACTCCACCAGATATTCGCCTCTCAGATCTGTATGTCTGGAATTCTAAAGGGTCGACTTGTCGTTAAAGTCCCCAGCGATTATGTAGTTCTTTTTTTGCCTGGCATGCTGCATGACTTCGTCTATGTATAGCTTGTATTGTGTAAGCGTCGTATTTGGGGAGATATAACAGTTGTATAGTGTCCAGTTTTCAAAATCTAAGCATATAAATCCGTGTCCCCTCCTTTTATACCGCAGTTTTTCGTGATGCAAAGAGTAGCCGTGTCCGCATTCAGATCCTTCATCCATGCCTGGTTGTTTTTAACTAATGCTTTGTTTGGCTCTTGTATAATGAGAATATCTGTCATTTTGTCTATAACTGTTTTTTTTAATATGTGGTATGCGTCCTTTCTTCTATCGGTATTGAGTTGCATTATTTTTATTCCTATTACGAGTCTTTTGAGAGACCTTCCTCCTCTTGGGCCGTAGAGAGTTCGACTTCATGCTGTTGTGTCGTGAAGTCTAATAGTGATCTTAGTGCACCCAGGCTCTCCTTGGCTCCTTCACTTACTCTATCCGCTTCTCGGTTTATATTTTGCGCCCTGATGTTTCTTGCCCTTTCCCTCTCCTCTTCTCTCGCTCTCCTTAGGGCAGCCTTGAATGAGGGGCATTTGGACGTCCCTGTGCTGTGACCTTGTTCCCTGCATATTGGGCAATATTCCGTCTCTTTGCATTCCGTGGCTTTGTGATCTGTTCTCGAGCATTTATAGCAGCAGCTTGACCTGTCCTGCCCATTGCACCTTTCTCGTGTGTGCCTGTAGCTCCAGCACCTAGTACATTTAGCTACTCTTAATCTCTTCTCTGCCTGGCATCTGGCCAATCCTATTTTGATGTATTTCTTGCTCATAATGTTTTCCGCAACATTGCCAGGTATATTCAGAGTAACTGCGAGGGTATCGTTCGGTAGCGGCCTAGTGTCACTGATCCTACAATCGTCGTTCCATCCTTCTATCTCTCTTTGTAGCGCGTCGCTGATCTCTTCCCTGGTAGTGTCCAGCATAATCCCTCTAATGTGCACAGTGTCCGTGTTCTGACTGACCCCGACGTTTTTGGTCTTAATGTCCCCCTCTTTTCTGAGGGTTTCGCTTATTTTTTCCAGGGCATCTCTGTCCTTGTCTAGGGTCAGTATTAACTTTCCGTCTCTTGTGCTTTGTACACCCCTTATAGCCTTTGCGTACTCAGTTCCTCCAATTTTGTTTCTCACCGTGCCTAGGACCTCTCTGAAGCTCTTCTTGCCATCGGTTACTATCATTCCGTAAGTCGGTCTCTCCTTTGGTTGTTCTCCTTGGGTTCCTTTGGTTGGCGAGTATATATCCACCATAGTTTGTGTTCCATGGAAAATCATTTCCGTCATTTTCCTTGGCATTTCTGTGGTGATTCCGCTAATCTGGTGGATGCATATTCTTTTGTTTAGGCAGGTTTCTGTCCTCACTTTTACTAGCCCATCCCATATCCCTCGATGAGTTCCATTGTGGTGTATTTTTAAAATTTTCTTGACCGTTTCCTTGTCCTGGCCTCTCACTCTTACGATTTATTCTATCACCTCCAGGGGCTTCCTTAGTTCTCCGATTTCTGGGTACCTATCCCTGTACATCCTTTGTATGCCGTTTGTCATTTCCGGATCTTTTGGCTCAACTAGAACTACCTTCACTGTTTTTTCCTCCGCGTCTAGGGGGCTGCTGGTTTTTATTTCAGTGTTTTAGAAGATATCTTCCCTCCATATCTTATCTTTCATTTCCTCGTAGACCTGGTATTCCCCCGTTCCGACCAGGTCGTCTATCTCAAGGTTATTACAGGTGCACGCACACGTGCATACATTTTTCCTGTTCAAGGCTTCTTGGCCTTTGTGTTGATCTTTCTCTATTTCCTGTATTCTTCTGTAGGTCATCCTGGCCGTTTGACTCATTTTCTCAATGATCTCCTTAATCGTTTCTCCGCCCTCCTGTAGGTTGCCAGCTTCTTCGCTAGCATCTATTATTTGCTTAAGGCCCTCTCTTATATCGTCTACGTTGATAGGGCTTCCTATAGGACTTTCTAGCCTCATTCTCTTTAAGGGATTCCTGGTGTTTCCAAGTGTGCTCCCACCCGTAACAATAACATTGTCATTTGGGAACCTAACCTAACCTAACCTAACCTAACCTAACCTAACCTAACCTAACCTAACCTAACCTAACCTAAACAAACCTAACCTAACCTTACCTAACCTAACCTAACCTAACCTAACCTAACCTAACCTAACCTAACCTAACCTAACCTAACCTAACCTAACCTAAACTAACCTAACCTAACCTAACCCAACCTGGAAAATTTTTGAAAATTTTTCCTAGTCCTCATGTTAGGTTAGGTCCTTCGGGCCGGATAAATTTCTAAAATCCTCATAACTCGAGAACCGTTGGTCGTAGAAAGCAAAAAAGGACATATTCGGATTCATCTCCAAGAGATCTCTCTAAAACGTCCATTTTTGAACAGAGGTTGGCTCGTTTTCAAATTTTTCAAAAATTGAAATCGTCATAACTCCGTTACGAGTTCCTCAAACAAAAAAATTAAGAATCATTTTTGGAATCGTCTCGACGAGATCTACACATTCCCTCTATTTTCGAACAAAGGTTAGCTCGTTGAGCACCTTTAAAAAAAAAAATCGATATTTCGAAAACGACACTAAAACCTGTCTAAACGTCTTTTTCGACCTCGAAAACATAAGATAAAACTCTTTTTTGGGTAGGTCGCTAGTTTGTTGCCTATAACCTAACCCAACCTAACCTAACCTAACCTAACCAAACCTAACCTAACCCAACCTAACCTAACCTAACCTAACCTAACTTAACCTAACCTAACCTAACCTTTTTTTTTTTCAGATTCTGAAATCCCTCATGGACACCAGCCGCCCAGTTTCTATCACGAACTCTTACCGACTAAAACCTACTCGAGCCCCCCTATCCCCACCCGGAACTGTCTTGTGGACATACCTTCAGGTGGGGCGGCGTTTTCTGTTGGTTCTGTTCTACTTGCTCTCTTATGCTTTTGCTTGCATTTGGAGTTCCCTTTTTTCCGACTCCTTTTGGCGCATAATTTGCCGTAGGAATTCGAAACCAGCGTTCCATTTCTCCCTACTGCTAACCATATGACTGACAAGATTTTCCGGGGTAGGTTCCTCTCCGGTGATGGATTCGAGGCTTGTCCTCTCCCGATTCCACCTGTCACACTTGAAGATCGTATGATATGGGTCATCCCGTGCTGGGCTGTATATACAACCCTCATCCAAGGATTTACCTATTTTAAAGGTATAGGACTTGAAAGAGCCATGAGCACTTAGCGCTTGGCTGACGTATAGTCAGTTTTTCTGTAGGGACAATTTATCCATGGTCCAAGTTCCGGTATGAGCCGTTTTGTCCACTGGGCCTTACTGGTGTTATTATCCCACTGAGTTTACCATCGTACCATGGTCATGTTTCTTTGTTGCTGTTTTAACAGCCTGGACACTTCCGGTGCGTTAGCTATGGGCCGATCCCTTTAGCACTCCCTGCGTCAATTCCATTCTATGATCTCCAGAACATAATGCTCGATCTGTCAGGTAGCTTGAGATGACCCTTATTAGTTGATCGATCGCTTATGTGTATGCGACCCAGTGCTTGTATAATCAGGTGTCACCTTGCCCTATTGAACGCATTCTTGATGTCAATGGTAATTACTGCCGCCCATGTCCTGCGATTCCTGTTTCCGCACTCCATTACGTAAAGTATTGCCCCCACTGTTGACATTCCCGCCCTGAACCCGAATTGGGTATCTGCAAGCCCCGACTTATCCTCTATTTCACCCACCAATCTAGCTTTGAACAGGTATTCAAGGATCTTCCCGGGACCATCTAAGAGACATATAGGTCTGTATTTGGTGGAGATGCGTGGATCCCCTTTCGGGATCAGGATCGCCTTACCCTTTTTCCACTCGCTCGGAAAGATTCCATGGCTGTAGCACTCATTCATAAGATCCAGAAAGTTATTCGGAATCACCTCTATAGCCAATTTTACCTCCTCAGGCATTATTTTATCGGGTCCAGGGCTCCTTCCGATCTTTAGTTTATGCTTCGCCTCCATTAGTTCCTGCATCGAAAAAGGTTGTAACACTCCCTCGTATTCATTTCTGGCATCTACTACCCTGATTGTAGTTGGGAAGAGCTCTCTCAGAACCTCTTCCTTTTTTTGGTGTTCCATCTCGTATAGGGATCTGAACCCCTTAATCTCCCTCATGGCAATTTTATAACCCTGTCCCCAGGGATCATCCTCGAGCTTATCACAGAGTAGTCTCCACTCTTCCTTTTGTGCCTTATTTATCCCTTTTATCAGGGCCTGTCTCTGGTTCTTGTACACTCTGGTACACTCTGGCGTTCTGGTAAGTTCCCTTCTCGCAGTATTACAGGCTTTCCTTAACTGCGTTAGGTTATCATTCCACCAAACAGGTTGTACCCTGTATCCCTCTCCTTGGGCCGGGAGCAGGCTCATATTTTGAGCGCTCCTGATA
Organism: Chrysolina americana; assembly: GCA_958502065.1. Classification (NCBI taxonomy): domain Eukaryota; kingdom Metazoa; phylum Arthropoda; class Insecta; order Coleoptera; family Chrysomelidae; genus Chrysolina; species Chrysolina americana. Next base: position 19,487,601 of record OY293420.1, on the reverse strand, counting down.
GCTCTGGTAAGTCCTTGCGTGCTAATGGTGTTATGTCTGAGCATATGCATGGCATCGTTGAACACGTTAGCATCAATATATCTTTTTCGGTTCTGTACCATATTGTTATTTTTTTCAGATTCGAACTCAGCCTGAACCTAATGTACTTGTGGAGGATACCGCTCTTCTCCTGGGAGACTTTCCATTCTGCAATTTCCGATGCGATTCTGCTAGTGGATAGTGTGATGTCTATTGTAGTTGCCTGTAATGCCCTGACAAAGGTGGGCTCGTCACCCACGTTGTGCACTGTCATATCTCTCTCGTTTATCCAATCCTCTACGTATTTGCCCCTTGCGTTTGCTCTGCTCGACGTCCACAAATTCGATTTAGAGTTCAGATCCCCAGCTATGATTGCTTCCTTACCCCCATCCTGTACATGTTCTGCAAGTCTATCGATATATCGCTTAAATTCCTGTAGCGTGCAATTTGGTGTCACGTAAACGTTGTAGATAGCGTAGTTTTCGAAGTTGAGAACTGTGGAACCAGGCTCTGAGGAGTGGTTAATGACTCCACTGCGCCTATTCATACACCATATGGCCGTGTTTTCATTGGGGTCGGTTATCCATCTACTATCCCTGCGGATGGTGGCTCGGTTTGGTTCCTGGACGAGAACCAAATCTGCATCGCATTCCTCTGCCTTCTTTTGTAATAAGTGGTGGGCGTGTTTACGCCTATCCACGTTGATCTGCAGTATTCTCAGTTCTGTAAGTGATTTGCCTCGGAATCATCCGAGTCCTCCGAAACCACCGACCCGGTGGGCTCCACCTGTTCTTATTGGTCGTCCTTTTCATCTTCTACTGGGTTGAAGGCTCGCTCAAGTACTTCCCCAAGTGTCGTACCTCTGCCTTCTGCTGCGCCAAGGGCCTGCGATGCCCCAGCTTTATGTCCCTTCACCTCGCAAATGGGACAGTACTCCTCAGTTCTTGGCAATGTGTCCATTTTCGCCGCATCTATAACACCCACTACCCCTATCAGGCCCATCGCAGGTAGTTGCCTTATGCTCATAGCTCCAGCATTTTCCGCATTTATGTATCCGGAGCCACCTTTCGACCCTGCATCTCACAAGTCCAACCCTTACCTCTCTATTCAGTAGGGGGCTCACCAGTTCCCTTGGCAGGATCAGGGTAACCGCCGTTGTGTCATCCTGCAGCCTCCTAATGTTACTCCTCCTGCATTCACTGTTCCACTGCCCTGTAGCCACCCTGATGGCTTTCTCGATCTCCTCCTTAGTGACGCCGATCTCCATACCCCGCAAGTGTACTGCCTCCGTTCATCCGCTCCCAAGATTGGTTGCTTTCAGAGACCCCTCACCCTCTATAGCTGCTTTCAGTTCCTTGAGTGCTTCCGAATTTCTGTCTAGGGTAAGCAGAAGCTTACCTTGCCTCGTTTTTCGGATGTCCCTGATTGCCCTTATCGAGTCAGATGTCCCAACCGCCCCCTTAACTTTGCTGAGTACTTCGCTGTATGATTTTTCACCACCGCTTACGAGGACTCCGTAGGTATCCCTACTCCTGGTGTTATTGTATATAGCGGTGGTGTATATATCCACGCTGGTGCCACTGGTGTAGAAGATGGCTTCCACCATCCTCTGTAGCATCTCATTGGCAATCCCCTTTATGTGGTGTATACATACCCGTGGGTCGGCAATCGTTTCGCCTTTCTGTTTCTTTAACTTCTCCCATATACCCTCCTGGGAGCCATCATGCATGATCTTTATGATTTTCTTGCTGTAGATGGTGTTCGTAGCCCTTACTCTAGTAATTTTCTCCATTATTTCAAAATCATCCCCTATCTGCAGGAGTTCAGGAAATTTCTCCTTGAACAATTTTTGGACGCTGCTGTCCATACCAGGGTCTTCTTGCTACACTATGACCACTTTGACCACCGAGTCCTCTGTGCTGAGTGGATTGCCCACCTTAATGGCAGCATTGGTGAAGACGTCCTTTCCACATAACAGCTTGTCCAGCCTCTTAAATTCCTCATACTCCAGTGTGGGTTTGAGATCCTCCGGTTTACTCAGCTTGAAGGCCAGGCACTTGCAAATTCAGGTGCATGGGGTCCTGCTCATCCGTGTCTTCCATTAGTGCCAATCTTGCGCGAAGGGCTAGAGCTTTTATTTTTGCCATTCGCACATTTTCTTGCGCTAGTGCATTCTCTTCTCGCAGTTGCCTGACCGTCTCAGACTCTATTGCTTCGCGCTCTGTGCAGGTTCCGTAGTCTTGCCTCTCCTGGAAATTCACTACTGTCTCTCTTAGGATTGCTACTTCACGTTCTGCCATTTTGGCCCTAATCACAGCTGCCTCTTTTTTCTCCTTCAGTTTTTTGACTTTGTCAACCTCGGCCGTGTCCATTTCCCTCTCCCGCTCCTCCTTTACTTCTTTGAAGATATCTTCTACTTTATTCAAGAAGTTCCAAACCTAACCTAACCTAACCTAACCTAACCTTACCTAACTTAACCCAACCTAACCTAACCTGGAAAATTTTTGAAAATTTTTCCAAGTCCTCATGTTAGGTAAGGTCCTTCGGGCCGGATACATTTCTAAAATCCTCATAACTCGAGAACCGTTGGTCGTAGAGAGCAAAAAAGGACATATTCGGATTCCTCTCCAAGAGATCTCTATAAAACGTCCATTTTTGAATAAAGGTTAGCTCGTTTTCAAATTTTTCAAAAATTAAAATCGTTATAACTCCGTTATGAGTTCATCTAACAAAGGAATTTAAAATCATTTTTGGAATCATCTCGACGAGATCTACACATTCCCCCTATTTTCGAACAAAGGTTAGCTCGTTAATCACCTTTTTTCCCAAAAAATCGACATTTCGAAAACGTCACTAGAACTTGATCGAAACCTGTCTAAACGTCTTTTTCGACCTCGAAAACATAAAATAAAACTATTTTTTGGGTAGGTCGCTAGTTTTTTGCCTATAACCTAACCTAACCTAACCTAACCGAACCTAACCTAACCTAACCTAACCTTTTTTTTTTTTTTTGGTGGGGTAGTGCCGGACTCCTACCGGCTAAAACCACCCTTGCGCCCTCTTGAAATTGGAACCGTCTCATGGACATAACCTCAATTGCAAGCGGCGTGCTGCTGTTGTGCTTTTAAGTTGTTTTTGTACCCTACTATTGTGCCTATTGTGCCCGTAATCTTTCCTGTCTCTGGAATTCCCTCTCCTCGGCCTCTTTCCGTTTCATTACCGTGCGTATGAACTTTGCCGCCTTGGCCCATGCAGTTTTTGAGGTAATCATATATTCCATATTGCTTGTGAGATCGGATTGTATGCCTGCGTCCAATTCGAACTGAATCTCCGCTCCACCTTTCACATGAACAGATTGTGTGCTCGGCGTCGTCTTCCATTCGACAGTAAATGCATAGGCTATCTTCCGCTTTGCCAATCCTGAAAGTGAAGGTCCTGAAGGACCCATGTCCCGTCAGAAACTGTGTCAGGTAGTAATCGGTCCACCTGTGCCCACACTTCAACCATGCATCTATATCCGGGATAAGCCTCTTTGTCCACTGCGCATTTTGGGTGTTATTATCCCACCTGTCCTGCCAGTAGCCGATCGAGGTACTTCTTTCGTATGTTTTCCTGCGGGTGGTGACCTCTGCTAACTCTCCCAGTCGAGCCCTTTCTCTGGCCAAAAGGTCTATGGGGGAAATCCCAGCCACTACGCATATGGCCTCCGCCGAAACCGTTCTGTACGCCGATGCTACCCTTAAGAGCATTTTCCTCTGTGCTGACCCCAGCATCTTTCTATATTTATCAACGTCCAGAACCCATTTCCAAACCGGTGCGGCGTAGAGTAGAACGGACTGTACGACCCCGTACAGTAGCCGTCTCTTCTGACTGCTAGGCCCTTTCACATTAGGGAGAAGTTTGGTCAGTGCTGTAGTTTGTCTGTCCGCTCTTTCACATGCCCTTCTGATTTGCTCGTTATAGATGAGCTTGTCATCAATCCACACCCCTAAGTACTTCACGTACTTTTTCGAGGTAATCGTTATTCCATTGATCGTGAAGACTATGCCGTCCCTGTTCCTGGACCCCTTGGTGACGATTGCCTCGGTTTTGGCTGGTGCCATTTCTAGACCGTTTCGTCTCATCCAGTCCTCTATCTGTGTGAGGGCCACGTTTGCCCTTTCCACTAGGGTGTCCTTTTTGTCGGCCCGGACCGTCAGAGCAAGGTCATCCGCATACGCGGCTGTCTTGCAACCTTCTGGCAGTTCCAGACGCAGAACCTCATCGTATAAGACGTTCCAGAGCGTGGGACCAATTATGGAACCTTGGGGGAACCCCTGGTTTATTTCCTGTGAGAGCGTGCCGCATTTGATGTGTCTATCCGAGAGGTAGCAAGCCAGTAGGTTCCTTAGGTGCCCGCCAAGCCCTAGGTTCTGTAATCTGCTGTTTATCACCCCCCATTTGGCGGTGTTAAACGCGTTTTTGACGTCTATGAGAATGATAGCTCCCCAGACTGCGCCTCCATCTACTGCTGCCGATAGGACATATTTGATCGCTTCCACCGTTGACCTCTTGGGTCTAAAACCGAACTGAGTATCAGAGATACCTCTTTTTTCCGTTAATTCATTTTCCAACCTACTCTTCAGCAGTTGTTCGTACAGTTTTCCCATGATATCTATCAAACTGATAGGTCTCACTTTGCCTATGGTTTCCGCAGTATTGCCTCCAGGGATCAATATGACTGTCGACCTCTTCCATTCTGCAGGGAAGATTTCTTGTGAGAACAGCTCGTTCAGAAAGTGAAGAACTGTATCTGGGCAGAATTTCACGGCTAATTTGACCGCCTCTGGTAGAATCCCATCCGGGCCGGGTGCTTTCCTGGATTTTATCTTGGTAGCGGTCAACTGCAGCTCCTGTTCGGTAAATAGCGAAGGCGGTTCCTGGGGGACTCGTTGGTACGGGTTAGGGGAGTTATCCATTGGGAACAACTCCCTAACCTTCTCGTTCTTCACGCTCTGGTGTAGCACATAGGGGGTTCCAAAGTTCTTCATAGTCCCTGTGACTATTTGGTACCCCTGACCCCAAGGGTCTTCTTCCAGTCTGTTACAGAGTATATCCCATTGTTTCCTTTGGGAAGTTTTAATAGCGGCTCTGAAACTCCTCCTGGCCTCCTTGTAATTTGTTTCCAAATCCTCAATTATGTTGGGAATCTCCCGCTTCCCCCTTGCCCTGGTCACAAGCCTCTTAGCCCTGTTACATGTATCTCTCAATAGCGCAATGTCTTCACTCCACCAGATGGGCTGCGTCCTGCCTTGTCTTCCGCTCTCCTTGTCGATGCTTAAAGTCTGGGCGTCTTTTATGGCCTTAGCTAGTTCTTTGGCGTCCCTGATCCCCCTAGCAGAAAGCTATAGGGCGTCTCTAAAGGCTACCTGCAAAGCTGGCCTTTTCTGCCATTCCTTTTTGGGCGACGGCCTCTCTCTGTCATTCTTGAAGAGTATGTGTCTGTGGAGGCTGAGGGTGTTCTCATCCGACACCCGCCATTGACTTATGCTCCTGCTTATGCCCTGCGTTGAGATGGTGATATCTATATAAGACACTTGCGCCCCTCTGGTGAACGTCGGGATGTCGCCTTCGTTGTTTATCACCAGGTTCATCGTTTGCATCCACTCCTCCAGGTAACTTCCCCTCGCGTCAGTCCGTGGTGAGTTCCATGCCATTGACTTGGCATTAAAGTCTCCTGCAATCACTGCCTCCCTCTTAGAGTCCATGACATGCTGCATGATGTTGTCCACCTGCACTTCGAATTGGCTAATTGAAATATTCGGAGAAATGTAACAACTATATAATGACCAGTGCTCGAAGACAAGACATACGTACCCCGGCCCCGTTGCGTGTGTCACCACCCCGCATCCTGGGTTGACGCACAGTATCGCGCAACTTTTGCTCGTGTCGAGTATCCATCTAGTAGTTTTTTCTGTCATTCTTTTGTTAGGCTCCTGCACTAGGGTGATATCGATGTTTCTGTCCCCCACCACCTTTGCTAGTAAGAGATGGGCCGCCACCCTTCTATCTGCATTAAATTGTATCAGGTTTAGTGACATTATTCGAGGTGCGTGGGCTCCTCTGTCGCCTTCACTCGGTGCTCTTCGGTGTAGCTAAGACCCATCATCTGCGCTAGACAGCTGTAGGTTTCCTCCAGCGGTGCATTCTTTTCCGTCCTGAGTACATACATTTCTCCCCATTGACCGGGATCCTCACCTTCCCCTGCTTTCCTTGTATTATATTGTGGCTTCGGGCGTTCTTCACGTTGCGCCTTCCAATCCTCGAAGGTCAGGAATGTTGTATCTTTAGCAGTTTCGGCTTCTTCTACCATCGGTGTGCTTTCCCTGTAGGCACTGTCCCTTGGAATATCTATGTTCTTAGGGGCATCCTCACCAAGGCTGGGCCTTTCTCCTGTCCTGTTTGCCTTCCTCGCCATCTTGAGTGCCTCCTTAAATGCGGGGCAGCTTGTGTTCCCTGCTTTGTGACCCTTGCTTGCGCACACTGCTTCTCCCTATACAGTTTCTGAATACTTTGATTCATATCTGGGTCGTCGGGCTCCACGATGACTACCTTCACCGTTAAGTCTTCTGTTGCCAGCGGGTTGCCAATGACAATGCTGGTCTTTGCAAATACGGCTTGCTCCCATTTCAGGTTTTCAGCCTTCTTGAATTCCTCGTAATCCGTATAGGTTTTCCCCCAGAGTCGACAACCTTGATGCTGGGCACCTGCATGTGCACGTGCAGGCTCTCCTGTTTTGCAGCCCCTGGCTCGTTTCAGATTTGAGGTCGATTGCCTTCTCGCCTCGTTGCTTGTGTCCTCTAGCCCCAGTATGGGAAACTCCTGTATGTCCTGAGTCATTATTTGGCTCATGATGCTCCTCATCATTGCGGATAGCTCCTGTATATCTCCTGACATACCCGGATCGGCTCCTGTTTTCGTGGCCAGCTCCTTGGACACCGAGTCTGCGTGCTCCAATAATCTCTTGATGCAGAGCCCCGCATGCAGGGGTAAGGCTTATTCCCCGCCGGGTTGCCCGGTCCGGCGGGCATTGCTTGCGACACACTTGGTCACCCCTGTGCCATGCATCCCTGCGGCGCGATGGTGCTACACCGTTGGATTGGGGGATGCGGTGTCCCCCTCTGCCTCCAATGCCCCCGGCTTGGAACACTGAGAGCAGAAGAGGGACTGGGAGATGAGAGGACATAGCCGCCTCCACTATGCCCTGGTAGTGAGAAGAAAGAGAGACCCCTAGCCCTCGAATGCTCTAATAGCATCAGGGTCGGAAAAGAACAAGAGTTAGTCAAGAAAGACTGATAGATCATAGATGAAAGGTGGAAGGCGGATCCACTCAAGACAAGTTGAAGCAAAGTACGATCCGTTGTAGGAGAGCCGAAACCTTAAAGTGCAATGGGTACGGCCCACCCACGATAGGACATCGGAGTAGTAGCCACTCTCCGACGGCCGAACCTTAAAGTGCAATGGGTACGGCTCACCCACGGTAAAGACGTCGGGGTAGTAGCCACTCCCCGATGGCTCCGTTGTTTACTCCTTTATAGTTTAAAAATGAGTGCCCCCAAGCCCTACTAGGATACTCTAATACGGTTGAGTGCGGAAGATAACAAGAGTTGCACGAGTGTGTGCGATAGGATAGCTAAAAGTTTGTGACTTACCCAAGACTACATGAAACAAAGTAAGTCATGAGTGATATGTTCCTCCTCCTTTACCCTGGCTTGGAACAGACGTGATGAGCCTCCATGCACTCGCTATGTCCAACAAGGCCCCCACTTAGATATGAAAACCTCCTCTAACACAGCACATGATGTGACACTCACCACGGCGGAGTTAACCTAACCTAACCTAACCTAACCTAACCTAACCTAACCTAACCTAACCTTACCTGACCTTTTTTTTTTTTTTGTGAGGGGGTGGAAACGCTCATGCGCACTGGCCGCTTGGTATCCATCGCAAGGCAGTAGTGCCGGACTTTTACCGGCTAAAACCACCCCTAGCCCTCTCTCGCTCCCGGAATTGTCGTGAGACATGCCATCAGGTGCGAGCGGCTTATCGGATTCATTGTACTTTGTCTATTCTATTCTAGCCCTGTGATTGTCTTTCTTTTTTTTCTTTTCTCTCCATGATTTTTCGTATGGTGTTTGCCACGATTTTCCATGTGATTTGGTTTCTCATCATAATCTCCGCGATGTTACCTGGGTTTATGTTTTCGCCTATTTGCGTTTCGAGCTCGGTCCTTTCGCGGTGCCATCTGTTGCAACCAAAGATGGTGTATTCCGCAGTGTCCCGTTGCGCGCAGTATATGCAAGAGTCGTCTTCTGTTTTCTTGATCTTTAGAGTGTAGGCTCGGAAAGACCCGTGGCCTGAGAAGAATTGGGTAGTGTAGTAATTCAGTTCTCTGAAACTACAGCAGGTCCATGTTTTTATGTCGGGTATAAGGAGCTTTGTCCATTGGGCCACCGTTTGGGTACCGTTCCATCTTGTTTGCCATTGTCTTAATGTTTCCAGGTGTTCCCTGGTTCTGTTTTGTTCTCTGTCTCCTGCGCTCCGGTGGATCCTTGCCCTTTCTTCCACGAGGAGCTCGATTGGAGGTACCCCTGCCAAGACGCAGGTCGCCTCCAGCGACACTGTTTTATACGCTGCTATAGTTCTTAATAGCATACGGCGTTGCAGGCTTCCCATCACCTTTCTGTACTTTTTACCTTTGTAACCCTTTCTCACACTGGTGCCCCATACAACAGTATCGATTGGGTAACTCCGTATAGAAGTTGTTTCCTTGACGCACTGATCTTACTTGAATTTGGTAGGAGGCGTGAGAGCGCCGTCACCGATTTTTCTGATTTCTCTGTTGTTCTGCGTATGTTCTCGTTAAAGATGACTTTGTCGTCTAACCATATTCCCAGGTATTTTACAAACTTGCTGGGGTGTATGTCGGTGTTTCGAATCCTGAATACCACATCCTGGAACCATTTAAAATAATCGCCTCGGTCTTTTGTTCCGCAATTTCCAAGTAGTTTCCCTCCATCCATTCTAGTATCCTTTGGAGGCTGATGTTTGCTTTTTGCATCAGTTCCTGCTTATCCTTTGCTCTGACGACCAGTGCCAAGTTGTCAGCATAGGCCACCGTCGTGCATCTGCGAGGGAGATCCAGTCTAATAATGAAATATGGTGGATTACGTAATCCAATCTTCCGCAATGAAACCTATACGATAGGTAAAGTCGTCGGCAAGTATTCAAAAAAACAACTACTGCCCCCTACGACCATTGAATTATATTTGTTTAATACTTGGCAAAGTTTTCTACAAGAACCACTTTGCAATGCATCTCAAATATCAAAGCTGAAATTATTTTTCGATTTAATTGGGGGAACACCTCCGTACCGGTTTCATGGTCATTGCCAATCATCAGCGAAGGCTAGACCCAATTGAATCGAAAAATCCTTTCATCCTAATTGGAAATCCCTGAGACAAACACTGAGGTATGAATTCAGCGCCATCTGTGGATTCCAGTTTAAAATGCACTCCGACTACGTGTCGACTTCAACATGAAGCCAGAAACATCATGAAAGAGGGGCGACACCACTAGACGGAAGACCATAAAACTAATAATGAAATATGGTGGATTACGTAATCCAATCTTCCGCAAAATTATTGTATGGTCTTCCGTCAAGTAGTGTCGCCCCTTCTTTCTCGTAGAAAACTTTGCCAAGTATTAAACAAATATAATTCAATGGTCGTAGGGGGCAGTAGTTGTTTTTTGTTGAATACTTGCCGACGACTTTACCTATTGTATAGGTTTTATTGCGGAAGATTGGATTACGTAATCCACCATATTTCATTATTAGTTTTATGGTCTTCCGTCAAGTTCATGGAGATCCAGTCGTAGGACTGGGTCGTATAGTGTGTTCCACAGGGTCGGACCCAATACGGATTCCTGTGGAACACCCTGTGTCATATTTATGTGATTTTTTTCATCAATGTCTAAGAGACGTTCTTGAAAGTAGCTCCCTATGATTTTAATGAGATATGGGCTTATGCCCGTGTCTCTCATTTTATCCAAGATAAGACTCCAGACTGCTGTGTTGAAGGCATTTGCTACATCTATCATTATGACAGCTCCCCATTTTGCCTGTCTGTCTGTGGCTTCCTCAATTACTTGCTTTACGGCGTCCGTCGTTGATCGGCTTTTCCTAAAGCCGTACTGGCGCGCGCAGATGCCATTTTTTTTCTGTAGTTCTGATTCCAGGCGAGACTTTATGACTCGCTCCGTCAGTTTTTCAAGGGCGTCCAGGAGGCATATGGTTCTATATTTATTATTTCCTTGTTTGGGAATCAGTATCATTGCTGTTCCCTTCCATTCTGCCGGGAAGTTCTGTGTACTCATGATTTGCCTTACTACGACAAGGAGCGCGTTTGGTATCTCCTTCATGGCTTCCTTGATCGTTTCGGCCGCCAGGCCGTCTGGTCCCGGAGCTTTGCCGGACTTGAGTTTTTCACACGCGGCCGCTAGCTCTTTGTGTGTGACTTCCGGGGCTCGCAAATCCCTTCATCTATTTGCCAGTAATCGTCTTTTGCGGGAAACAGCTTTTTCACTATCTCATGTTTATGAGAGGGTTCTAGGTCGTAAGGGAGTCCGTGATTTTTAAGCTGTCTAGTCACCAGGCGGTATCCCTATCCCCATATGTCATCTTCTAAATCCTCGCGGGTTTGGTGCCATAATTCTTTTTTGACCTTGTAATAGCTTTCTTGAAGTCCGCCCTGGCAGCGTTGTATTCGGTTTCCAGCGTTTCAATATTTATTGAGTTCGCTTTCCTGGCTTGTGTCAGCTTTCTCCTGATACTGTTGCACGTTTCTTTGGTTCTTTGTGTGTCGGTATTCCACCAGTAGAGCTACGCGCGCGCGCTGGTAAGGTTTCGGGTGACGGCGGCTCCTTGCGCTATTTTTAATTGTCTAACCAGTTCTTCCGGCACGTTTTCCTCTGGATTGCAAGTCAGGGACAGAGCAGACCGAAGAATTCCTTTATCTATGTTATTTTTGGTTTTCAGCTGTGGTCTTTTTCCTCCTGCCTTATGGGCAACGTCCACTAATATGAAGTTGTGACAACTCAGAGAGTCTTCCTCCAGGACTTTCCAGTCGGTTATGAGTGTGCCAGTGAATTTGATATGAAGGTGATGTCTATGAATGATGCGCTTTTTCCTCTCGTGAAGGTGGTTTTGTCTCCTTTGTTTGCCACTGTAAGGTCTAGGGTAGCTAGCCAGTCAGCAATGTACTCTCCTCTCTGGTCTGAAAAGCTTGCGCCCCAAAGCGGGGAATTCGCATTTAGGTCTCCGAACAGGATGACTTTCTGTCTATCTCTTTCTACGCTTGCCATTACCTCATCGATATATTCCTTGAAGTTCTGTAGAGGAATGTTCGGAGAAACGTCGCAGTTATATAATACCCATTCATTTAGATAGATCTTTGTATAGCCCTTTTTGCATTCGTGTTTCTTTACACCAATATTTCTGTCCAGCAGATAGGTTGCCACGTTTTTTTCTTCGTCCGCGATCCATTATTTTGTTTTTGTTGGGCTCTTGCATACAGATTATGTCACATTTTAATCTCATTGCTGTCTCGAAAGCAGAGTCTTGTGCGGCCCTGCCTCTGTCCGCGTTAATCTGGAGTATTTTGAGTGGCATTTTAGAATAGGTGTGTAGTCTCTTCCGTCGCCGCCACTCGGGATTGCTCTTCTTGTTTCTTCTCTTTATTACTTGGGCTTTCAAGTTCTCCGGATATAATTTGCGTCAAAATGGAGTGGGTTTCATTGAGTTGCTCCCTGGTTGTCTTTCCTTCGATGCCGTAAAGGGGGGTACTCTCCCTTTTTACCCTGTCGCTTTGCATTTCTATATCTAGAAACTCGCTTTGTTCGCCAATTGATGCACTAGATGATTTCCTTGTTGTGCGTCCCATTTTTCGTCCCGACATAACTGCTTTGAGAGCCCTTTTGAAAGCAGGGCATTTCGTGCTGCCAGATCTATGGCCCTCTTCCTCGCATATTGGACAGAAGTCCTTTTCGCTACAGTCTATGGCCCTGTGGTCTGGCCCTCCGCATCTAAAACAGCAATTGCTTCTGTCCGGGCCATTGCATTCGCTTTTTTTATGTTCGTAACTCCAGCACTTAGGGCAGCTAGATATGTTTATCCTTTTCTCCATTTTGTTTGGCACCAGACCAATCCTCAGCTCGTCTCTTGTGAGGAGAATATTTGCCGATTCTCTTGGTAGGGTCAGCGTTACCGCCGCCGTATCGCTCTGTAGAATTCTGATTTCGCTGAGATCGCATGCCTCCTTTGGTACTCCTGTGGCCCTTGAGATGGCGTCAACTATCTCCTCCTTGGAGACTTCCCCCGTCATTCCCCTTAAGTGGATTAATTCCAAGTTGCTCCTTGCTTTAAGGTTCCTTATTTTGAGTGACCCCTCATCCTCGATTGCTCTCTTTAGTTTTTCAAGAGCCTCTGCGTCTTTTTCTATTGTAAGGAGAAGGTTTCCATCCCTTGTCTTTCTTATGCCTCTAATGGCCTTTGCTGCGTCGGTGCCTCCAACTGTAGATTCAACCGTGCCTAGGATGTCCCTGTAGGTCTTTTCTCCGCCACTGATAATCACCACATAGGTAGGGTCCACCTTGCTCTGGTTGGTGGTGGTGAAGATATTCACCATTGACCTCCTCCGTGAAAGACCGCCTCCGTCATTTTCGAAGTTTTTCGGTATTTATACCCCTCAGGTGGTGAATGCTCACCTGGCCATCCCCGTTAGTTTCTGCCCTCAGGTTGCGGAGCCTGTTCCATAGCCCTATTGGGGTGCCATCAAGCGTTATTTAGATGACTTTTCTTTTTGTGACGAGGCATGAGCCTTTCATCCTTGATGTCTGCTCCAGCACTTCCATGTCCCCATCCATTTGCATGAGCTCCGGGTACTTCTCTTTGTATAGTTTCTGGATACTGGAAGTCATCTCCGGGTCGTCCGGCTTTACGAGGACCACTTCCACCACCGAGTCCACGGTTTTTAGTGGGTTTCCCACGATGATCCCTGTGTTGCTGTATACGGGGGGTTCCCATCTCAGTTTTTCTAAAGCCTCGTAGGCATTGAAAGTGGAGGGGGTCCTCAGGTCCTCAGGTAACGTCAGCGTAGAGGCCGGGCATGTGCAGCCGCATGTGCATACCTTATCTGTTATGGGGTTTGTCTTGGTCCGGGGAGATATCGCATCCCTCGTGTTTTCTCCCTGTATTTCGGCGCCTGATGATAGAAAAGCCTGGAGCTCCTGTGTCAATATCTGACTCGTAATGCCCCTTAGCATACCGACTAGCTCTACAACTTCTTTCCCTGCGGCTGGATTATCTTTTGTTTTCATTGCTAGCTCTCTAGATACTGTTACGACGTGGCTAAGTAGTTTCCTCAGCTTTTCGCTCTGCCACCGTTTGTCCTTTAGATCCTGTCCTTCCCCGGTACTTTGCCTCTTTCTCTTTTTATCCTGTTTCTCCCTCCATTTGACGTCCACTACTCCTATGTTGGACGATTTAAGTTTCTTTTCTCTTTTGTCCTCACTCGGATCCGTCACTCCCGTTTCTGTGATGGAGTTTCTCCTTAAAGGGGGGGGGCTATGGTCCTTGTTGTGGCCCAAAGCTGGTTTCTTGGTTTTTTGTTTGTATGTATGTTTTCCATGCTGGTCCTATGAGTAGCTAGGGAAGTATTAGTCCGCCCCTGCAGAGACCCGCATGTAGGGGTAAGGCTATGTACGGCGGGAGACGCCATTTGCCCGTCGGCTCCGTTTGAGACCATGTATCGCCTGGCCATTTACCCCTCGGCACGGGTCGCATGACACCTTGGGTTGCGGATTTCTGGAAGGGTTTACTCCCTGGGCGAATTAGTCCTGGAATGGAAAGACCCGTAGCCCTCGAATGCTCTAATAGCGTCGGGGTCGGAAAAAACAAGAGTCTAGTTGGAGCAAAGTGTGATCCGTTGCTGGGAAGAGCCGGACGGTAGATGTGCGATGTCCGGATTTCCAGCTTTGGGCCACTCCTCCTTTTTCCGGGATCTGGTGCAAGTCCTTGGCAGAGATAACTTAACCTAACCTAACCTAACCTTACCTAACCTAACCTAACCTAACCTAACCTAACCTGACCTAACCTGTAAAATTTATGAAAAATTTTTTCAAGTTAGGTTAGGTCCTTCGGGCCAGATAAATTTCTAAAATCCTCATAACTCGAAAACCGTTGGTCGTAGAAAGCAAAAAAAGACATATTCGGATTTCTCTCCAAGAGATCTCTCTAAAATGTCTGTTTTTGAACAAAGGTTAGCTGGTTTTCAAATTTTTCAAAAATTAAAATCGTCATAACTCCGTTATGAGTTCCTCTAACAAAAAAATTAAAAATCATTTGTGGAATCGTCCCGACGAGATCTACACATTCCCCCTATTTTCGAACAAAGGATAGCTCGTAAAGCACCTTCTTTTCCAAAAAATCAATATCTCGAAAACGTCAAATAGAACTTGATCGAAACCTGTCTAAACGTCTTTTTCGACCTCGAAAACATAGGATAAAACTCTTCTTTGGGTAGGTCGCTAGTTTTTTGCCTATAACCTAACCTAACCTATCCTAACCTAACCTAACCTAACCTAACATAACCAAACCTGGAAAATTTTTGAAAATTTTTCCAAGTCCTCATGTTAGGTTAGGTCCTTCGGTCCGGATAAATTTCTAAAATCCTAATAACTCGAGAACCGTTGGTCGTAGAGAGCAAAAAAGGACATATTCGGATTCCTCTCCAAGAGATCTCTCTAAAACGTCCATTTTTGAACGAAGGTTAGCTCGTTTTAAAATTTTTCAAAAATTAAAATCGTCATAACTCCGTTATGAGTTCTTCTAACAAAAAAAATAAAAATCATTTTTGGAATCGTCTCGACGAGATCTACACATTTCCGCTATTTTCGAACAAAGGTTAGCTCGTTGGGCACCTTTTTTTTCCAAAAAAATCGATATTTCGAAAACGTCTCATAGAACTTGATCGACACCTGTCTAAACGTCTCTTTCGACCTCGAAAACATAAGATAAAACTCTTCTTTGGGTAGGTCGCTAGTTTTTTGTCATAACCTAACTTAACCTAACCTAACCTAACCTGGAAAATTTTTGAAAATTTTTCCAAGTCCTCATGTTAGATTAGGTCCTTCGTGCTGGATAAATTTCTAATATCCTCATAACTCGAGAACCGTTCGTCGTAGAGAGCAAAAAAGGACATATTTGGATTCATCTCCAAGAGATCTCTCTAAAACGTCCATTTTTGAACAAAGGTTAGCTCGTTTTCAAAATTTTCAGAAATTAAAATTGTCATAACTCCGTTATGAGTTCCTCTAAAAAAAAATTAAAAATCATTTTTGGAATCGTCTCGACGAGATCTACACATTCCCCCTATTTTCGAACAAAGGTCAGCTCGTAAAGCACCTTTTTTTTCAAAAACTCGATATCTCGAAAACGTCACATAGAACTTCATCGAAACCTGTCTGAACGTCTTTTTCGACCTCGAAAACATAAGTTAAAACTCTTCTTTGGGTAGGTCGCCAGTTTTTTGCCTATAACCTAACCTAACCTAACCTAACCTATCCTATCCTAACCTTACCTAACCTAACCTATCCTAACCTAACCTAACCTAACCTAACCTAACCTGGAAAATTATTGAAAATTTTTCTGAGTCCTCATGTTAGCTTATGTCCTTCGGGCCGGATAAATTTCTAAAATCCTCATAACTCGAGAACCGTTGGTCGTAGAGAGCAAAAAAGGACATATTCGGATTCCTCTCGTTTTAAAATTTTTCAAAAATTAAAATCGTCATAACTCCGATATGAGTTCCTCTAACAAAAAATTTAAATATCATTTATGGAATCGTCTCGACGAGATCTACACATTTCCCCTATTTTCGAACAAAGGTTAGCTCGTAAAGCATCTTTTTGTTCCAAAAAATCGATATCTTGAAAACGTCACATAGAACTTGATCGAAACCTGTCTAAACGTCTTTTTCGACCTCGAAAACATAAGATGAAACTCTGTTTTGGGTAAGTCGCTAGTTTATTGCCTATAACCTAACCTAACCTAACCTAACCTAACCTGGAAAATTTTTGAAAATATTTCCAAGTCCTCATGTTAACTTAGGTCCTTCGGGCCGGATAAATTTCTAAAATCCTCATAAATCGAGAACCGTTGGTCGTAGAGAGCAAAAAAGGACATATTCGGATTCCTCTAGAAGAGATCTCTCTATAACGTTAATTTTTGAAAAAATGTTAGCTCGTTTTCAAATTTTTCAAAAATTAAAATCGTCATAACTCCGATATGAGTTCTTCTAACAAAAAAATTAAAAATCATTTTTGGAATATTCTCGACGAGATCTACACAATCCCCCTATTTTCGAACAAAGGTTAGCTCGTAAAGCACCGTTTTGTTCCAAAAATTCGATATCTCGAAAACTTCACATAGAACTTGATCGAAACCTGTCTAAACGTCTTTTTCGACATCGAAAACATAAGATAAAACTCTTTTTTGGGTAGGTCGCTAGTTTTTTGCATATAACCTAACCAAACCTAACCTAACCTAACCTAACCTAACCTAACCTAACCTAACCTAACCTAACCTAACCTAACCTAACCTAACCTAACCTAACCTGCAAAATTTTTGAAAATTTTTCCAAGTCATGTTAGGTTAGGTCCTTCGGGCCGGATAAATTTCTAAAATCATCATAAATCGAGAACCGTTGGTCCTAGAGAGCAAAAAAGGAAATATTCGGATTCCTCTCGAAGAGATCTCTCTAAAACGTTCATTTTTTAACAAAGATTAGCTCGTTTTAAAATTTTTCAAAAATTAAAATCGTCATAACTCCGATATGAGTTCCTCTAACAAAAAAATTCAAAATCATATTTGGAATATTCTCGACGAGATCTACACATTCACCCTATTTTCGAACCAAGGTCAGCTCGTAAAGCACCTTTTTTTCCAAAAAATCGATATCTCGAGAACGTCACATAGAACTTGATCGAAACCTGTCTAAACGTCTTTTTCGACCTCGGAAACATAAGATAAAACTCTTCTTTGGGTAGGTCGCTAGTTTTTTGCCAATAACCGAACCTAACCCAACCTAACCTAACCTAACCTAACCTAACCTGGAAAATTTTTGAAAATTTTTCCAAGTTCCCATGTTAGGTAGGTTAGGTCCTTCGGGCCAGATAAATTTTTAAAATCCTCATAACTCAAGAACTGTTGGTCGTAGAGAGCAAAAAAGGACATATTCGGATTCCTCTAGAAGAGATCTCTCTATAACGTTAATTTTTGAAAAAATGTTAGCTCGTTTTCAAATTTTTCAAAAATTAAAATCGTCATAACTCCGATATGAGTTCTTCTAACAAAAAAATTAAAAATCATTTTTGGAATATTCTCGACGAGATCTACACAATCCCCCTATTTTCGAACAGAGGTTAGCTCGTAAAGCACCTTTTTGTTCCAAAAATTCTATATCTCGAAAACGTCACATAGAACTTGATCGAAACCTGTCTAAACGTCTTTTTCGACATCGAAAACATAAGATAAAACGCTTTTTTGGGTAGGTCGCTAGTTTTTTGCATATAACTTAACCAAACCTAACCTAACCTAACCTAACCTAACCTGGAAAATTTTTGAAAATTTTTCCAAGTCATGTTAGGTTAGGTCCTTCGGGCCGGATAAATATCTAAAATCATCATAAATCGAGAACCGTTGGTCGTAGAGAGCAAAAAAGGACATATTCGGATTCCTCTCGAAGAGATCTCTCTGAAACGTTCATTTTTGAACAAAGATTAGCTCGTTTTGAAATATTTCAAAAATTAAAATCGTCATAACTCCGATATGAGTTCCTCTAACAAAAAAATTCAAAATCATATTTGGAATATTCTCGACGAGATCTACACATTCACCCTATTTTCGAACCAAGGTCAGCTCGTAAAGCACCTTTTTTTCCAAAAAATCGATATCTCGAGAACGTCACATAGAACTTGATCGAAACCTGTCTAAACGTCTTTTTCGACCTCGGAAACATAAGATAAAACTCTTCTTTGGGTAGGTCGCTAGTTTTTTGCCAATAACCGAACCTAACCCAACCTAACCTAACCTAACCTAACCTGGAAAATTTTTGAAAATTTTTCCAAGTTCCCATGTTAGGTAGGTTAGGTCCTTCGGGCCAGATAAATTTTTAAAATCCTCATAACTCGAGAACTGTTGGTCGTAGAGAGCAAAAAAGACATATTCGGATTTCTCTCGAAGAGATCTCTCTAAAACGTTCATTTTTGAAAGAAGTTTAGTCCGTTTTCAAATTTTTCAAAAATTTAAATAGTCATAACTCCGAAATGAGTTCCTCTAACAAAAAAATAAAAAATCATTCTTGGAATCGTCTCGACGAGATCTACACATTCCCCCTATCTTCGAACATAGGTTAGCTCGCTAAGCACCTTTTTGTTCCAAAAAATCGATATCTCGTAAACGTCACATAGAACTTTATCGAAACCTGTCTAAACGTCTTTTTCGACCTCGAAAACATAAAATAAAACTCTTTTTTGGGTATGTCGCTAGTTTTTTGCATATAACCTAACCTAACCTAACCTAACCTAACCTTTTTCGACGTCGTGCCGGATTCCTACCGACTAAAACCTCCCCCCTTTTGCCCTGAAAGACCAACTCGGAAGGTCCGAGGCGGACATCGCTTCGAGTTGGCCGGCAAAGCTAGCTATCCTACCTATCTCTCAATTCCTTGGGATATGCGTTCATCCCTCTCTTTTTGCGCCATAATGTTATTTATAAGCTTACTTATACTTGCCCACCTGGCCCTGTTCTCACACATAATGCTTATTATGTTTCCTGTCGTCAGATTTGTACCAAGGGCTGTCTCCGTCCTTTGTCTCACCTGCGTCCATCTGATGCATCGCAGCACCGTATGTTCTGGTGTATCCCTCTCACCGCAGTATATGCATGCCTCATCCTCGGCCTTCCCTATGCGGAAGGTGTATGTCTTATAGGAGCCGTGCCCGGTCAGGAATTGAGTCAGGAAGTAGTTCAATTTTCGGAAGCCACACGCCAGCCAAACCTCGATTCTGGGAATGAGTGTTTTAGTCCACTGAGCCGTCTCTGTGTGCCTGTCCCATCTAGTCTGCCATCTCCCGATAGTTTTACTCCTCGCGTTTGCTAGAAGATCCCTGCGTTCCCGATTTACGTAGCCTTCTGCTCTCTCTTGGATGAGTAGATCCAGAGGGATAACGCCAGTTATCACGTACAAACCCTCCGTGGCCGCGGTGCGGTACGCACTTGCTATTCGCAACAGCATTCGCCTTTGCACTCTGGTAACCGTCCCGCGGTATAGATCTATACGCATTGCATTTTGCCAGATAGGTGCTCCGTACGTCAGTATGGACTGTACTACTCCATTTAGAACCGTTCTGCGCTGACTGCCCATGCCCGCGATGTTTGGCATTATCCGAGCTAGCGCCGCAGAAAGAGTCTCCGCTTTACGCACTGCTTCCCTCACATGCTGACCGAAGTACAGTTTGTCGTCCAGCCATATGCCAAGATATTTCATTTTCCTGGCTGGAGATATAGTCCTTCCGTTGATCCGGAAAGTTATTCCCTCGCGTTTCCTAGGGCCCTTCAGTATGATGGCCTCCGTCTTTTCCGGTGCCAGCTCTAATCTTTGTCGAGAGATCCAGTCGGCAATCGTCTGTATAGACTCGTTAGTTCTCGCTGTGGGTTCGTTGTCCGAATTGGCCTTTACTATGAGCACTAGATCATCTGCGTACGCTGCAGTTTGGCATCCTCTTGGTAATCTCAGCCTAAGTACGCCGTCGTACAATATATTCCATAGGCAGGGTCCGAGCACCGAACCCTGTGGCACCCCTTGGGTCAGCCTCATTTTTCTTTGGCCGATGAAGATTTCTCTATCGGCGAGGTAGCTCTTAATGATGTTCACGATATATTGGCTTATTCCTACTCTTCTGAGCTCTGCCAGTATGCGGCTCCAAACTGCTGTATTAAAAGCATTCCTAACATCAAATGCGATTGCGGCAGCCCACTTCTCATTGCCTCTGCTGACTGTATCGACGACCCACCTCGCAGCATCGATAGTGGACCTCTTCCTACGAAATCCATATTGATTCGCGGATAGCGCCCCTATTTCTTCCAATTCCCTCTCCAGCCGGGCTTTGATTAAGTGCTCGTACAGTTTGCCCAGTCCATCTAATAGACAGATTGTCCGAAACTTGCGGTTTTCCACGTTCTGTACCCCCTTTGGGATGAGTGTTATCCTAGCTCGCTTCCATTGAGTTGGAAAGCTTTGCAATCTAAGGAGGCTATTATAAACCTCCGTCACCCGTTCCGGGAGCGCAGCTACCGCCTCCTTCACAGCCTTCGCGGTAATGTTATCTGGTCCGGGAGACCTTCCAACTTTTAACCTGCTGGCAGCTTGTTTGACTTCGTCCATGGTGAACTCTTCGTCCTCCTCCAGTATCGCCACTTCGCTTCTGTTATCCTCGTCCTGTATCGTCGGAAAAAGTTCCTTAACAATTCTCCACTTTTCTTCCTCACAGATATTGTAGGGAGACGGAGGCTGTTTCAAGTGTCGAACAACTATTTTATACCCTTGACCGAAAGGGTCGTTTTCAAGTTCATCACAGATGTCTTTCCACTTCTCCCTTTTTGCCTTTCTTATCGCATTCCTTAGAAGGGATCTTGTGTGCCTATATATCCTGTCCCTTTCCAGAGCGTCTTCTCCCCGTGTTCTGGCCCTGGTTGCCGCTCTCCGTTGAATGTTGCATGCTGTGCGAAGGTTTTCTATCTCAGCGGACCACCAATAGGGCTGTTCCCGTTGCGGCCTTCTGCCTCTCCTCCCAGTGGCGAAAGTCTGCGCATTAAGTATCTTTTCTGCAATGTTGGAGGGGGACATATCGTTGGATATGGTTAACAGAGCTTCCTTGAAGGCTTCTCTATCCAGGGCTTGGTTTCCTTTTAATCTGATACACTACCCGGTTTTTCCTGTCTCCATGCTATAAGTGAGAAACCTGTGAAGGCTCAGTGACTCTTCATCTAGAACCTTCCAGCCCGTGACTTTGTTCGCGATCCTTTCGGACGAGATGGTCAAATCTATATAAGAGGTGCTTGTTCCTCTGACGAATGTGGGTTTCGCCCCGTCATTATGAATGATCATATTGAGAGATTGGATCCATTCCTCCACGTATTCGCCTTTTTGGTCCGTGCTGACTGATCCCCACGAAGGAGACTTGGCGTTCAAGTCACCGGCTATCAGGACTTCCCGGCTTTCTCTTCTTACGTCCCTCATGAGCCGATCAATATTTTCCTTGTATGTCTGCAGGGGCAGATTTGGTGACACGTAACAGTTATACAGGACCCAGTCCCGGATGGTGAGCTTCACATAGCCCTCATTCTTTCGGTGACACCGTACATCTATGTCCTTTGTTCTGCATATCACCGCTACGTCTACTCTATTGTCCGCGACCAGGCCCTGCCGGCCGACTATATCCTTATTTGGCTCCTGTAAAACAATGATGTCCACACCCAGCTTATCGGCTGTTGCGGTAGCCATGTCGTGCGCAGCTCTCGCTCTGCCGACATTGATCTGAAGTATTCGCATGCTTATCTCTGGTGGCCCCTGCCCCCCTGCCCTCAATTCTCGTTCCTTATCTCCAATGAGACGTCTGTACTTCGGGCACTTCATCTGGTCCGCCCTGTGACCTTCTTCTCCACAGCTCGCACATCTCCTATCATTATGCACTTGCAGTTTTTTTTTTTTTTTTTTGCTGGGTGGAAAATTCTTGATGAACACGCAGGTACTGGTTCCTCCTTTCCCTGGTAGTGTAGGACTCCGGCTAGATACCACCGTCTACCCACTAAAAACCACCCGTGCTTACTCAGGCCAGCCCGGAACTATCCACAGAACATATCATCAGGTGAGCCCAGCAATTTTAGTTATTAACGTTGTCCATCCCTATACAGCCTTTGAAACTCCCTCTCCTCTACTTCCTTACTGCGGAGTATTTTTTGTAGAAAGCTAGCTCCCCTCTTCCACGCTCTACTACTACTTATCATATTTGGGATGAGATTATCTGTAGTTAATCTCTCCCCTGTTTCCATCTCGTACTGGAGTCTCTCCTGTAACCATCTACCGCATACGAAGATGGTATGCTCGGCGTCATCCCGCTCCCCACAGTAGTCGCAGCTATCATTTGGGGCCTTGTTCATCTTGAAAGTGAACACTCTGAAGGAACCGTGGCCACTTAGAGCTTGGGTTACAAAGTAGTCCGGTGTCATGAATTTGCACAAAAGCCATGGTCTAATGTCTGGAATCAATTTCTTTGTCCATTTCGAGTCTTTCGTGTCGTTTTCCCATCTTCTTCGCCACTTTTCGTGCGTTATTTCTCAAGCCTGCCTCTTACTCCGCTCGTCTACTTGTTCCATGGCGTGCAGCGTGATTCGCTCCTCCACCAGGAGATCCACCGGCGGTATACCCGCTATAACACTTATCGCATTTGCAGATATGGTTCGGTATCCTGCTGCTACTCTCAATAGCATCTTTCTTTGCTTTGAGGTCAGGATTCTTTTATAAGTTTCTATCCCCATGGCTTGCCCCCATATCGGGGCTGCGTATAAGATGGTTGATTGTACGGCCCCGTATAAGGTGCGCCGCTTCAGAAAACCTGGCCCTCGTAGGTTAGGGAGGATCTTTGTTAAGGCCGTTATCTGCCTGTCGGCTTTTTGACATGATTGCCGGATATGCTCGTTATATATAAGTTTGTCGTCGAGCCACACTCCAAGATATTTAGCGAACTTTTTTGGAACTATTTGCGTTCCATCCAACGTAAAGAATATCCCTTCCCTTTTCCTTGGTCCCCTTACTATTATGGATTCGGTCTTTTCCGGGGCTATCTCTAGACCATTTTCGAGCATCCAGTTGCTTATGCTTGCGAGGGCTCTGTCCGCTCTTATCACAAGTTCTTCTTTTTTATCCGCCCCAACTACGAGAGCGAGGTCATCCGCATAGGCTGCTGTATAACAGTTCTCTGGCAGTGTTATCCTAAGCACCCCGTCGTACAGGACGTTCCATAAGGTAGGGCCCAGTACTGACCCCTGTGGGACCCCCTGTGTCAGATATTGTTCGTAGCTCCAACACTTCAAGTTTCTTTCACTCAGGTAATTTCTAATTACTCTCACAAGGTATTTCTCTACCCCGATCTCCGTCAACTTCTGCATGATCAGGTGCCATTTGGCCGTATTAAACGCGTTTCTAACATCAACAAGGATCAGCGCCACCCAAGTGCGTCCCATACTTGTAGCCCTCTTAATCACATACTCGACTGCATTTACCGTAGATCTTTTGTGTCTAAATCCAAACTGGTGTTCAGAAATTCCAACAAGCTCCTCCAGGTTCATCTCGAGCCGCGTTTTTAGCATGTACTCGTACAGCTTCCCCAAGCCGTCCAGCAATGAAATAGGCCTTACCTTGTGGTCTGCTTCAGTGGGTGGGCCTTTTGGTATCAGAACCACTTTTGCGAGTTTCCAAGGCTGGGGGAAAGTCCCCGTCTCTAGTGTCTCGTTAAGTAAAGTAGTGATTACTCCTAGGATAGTGTTTACGGCTAATTTTATAGCTTCAGATGTTATTCCATCAGGGCCAGGCGATTTTTTCCCTTTTAGTTTTTCCGCTGCGTTCGCGAGTTCTTCGACTGTGAAGAGCGGTGGGGTAGTCTCACTGTCTGCTAGTTCTATCGGGACCTCCAAGTCAGTGTTATGGGTTGGAAATAGTTTCTTAGTTAGCGATGTTCTGGTCTCTTGATCCAGGTCGTATGGCAATTTGAAGTTTTTTAGTTCTGACACTACTATTTTGTACCCTTGCCCCCACGGGTCATCTTCCAGTCTGTCACATAGCTGCCTCCAGTGCTCTCTTTTTGCAGTGTGTATCTCCGTCTTCAGGTTTTTTCGGAGCTGCTTGTGTTTATTATTCCGGGGTCTGTCTGGTTTGCTCTCATTCTTGACAGTCTCCTCCTGGTTTTGTTACACTGATCCCTAGCTTTTGATATCTGATTATTCCACCATATCGGCTGCGTTCTGGAAGGGGCTCCCCCTTCCACAGTAGTACCTGTCCTTTGGGAGTTTTTAATTGCCTGAGTAAGCTCTTCAATGTTGCCTATTCCGCGTTTGAGGATTTGCAGCGTGTTTGTAAAGAGGTCTTTTTTTATGTACCACGATCGGTGTTGTTCAGTTTTTCTCTTGCTACCGTCCCGATTAACTTCGAAACTGATATATCTGTGAAGGCTCAAGGTCTCCTCGGTGGACACCCGCCACCCAGAGATTTTATTTGCCATGCCCTCCGAACTGAAGGTAATATCTATAATAGAGGTTTGTGCTCCTCTAACAAAGGTTGGGGTATCCCCAGCGTTTTGGACTGTCATGTTCATTGAGTCCATCCATTCGACAAGATATTCTCCTCTAGAATCCGTGGTTGCAGAGTTCCACCGGGGGGATTTTGCGTTGAAGTCCCCCGCGAACAGTGCACTCACTTTCGAGTCCATGGCGTGTTGCAACATAGTGTCAATATTCCCTTTGTACTCCTCGATGGGTATATTTGGGAACCTAACCTAACCTAACCTAACCTAACCTAACCTAACCTAACCTAACCTAACCTAACCTAACCTAACCTAACCTAACCTAACCTAACCTAACCTAACCTAACCTAACCTAACCTAACCTAACCTAACCTAACCTAACCTAACCTAACCTAACCTAACCTAACCTAACCTAACCTAACCTAACCTAACCTAACCTAACCTTACCTAACCTAACCTAACCTATCCTAACCTAACCTAACCTAACCTAACCTAACCTAACCTGACCTAACCTGGAAAATTTTTGATTTTTTTTTAAATGTCCTCATGTTAACTTAGGTCCTTCGGGCTGGATAAATTTCTGAAATTCTCATAAATCGAGAACCGTTGGTCGAAGAGAGCAAAAAAGGGCATATTCGGATTCCTCTACAAGAGATCTCTCTAAAACGTCCATTTTTGAACAAAGGTTAGCTGGTTTTCAAATTTTTCAAAAATTAAAATCGTCATAACTCCGTTATGAGTTCCCCTAACAAAAAAATTAAAAATCATTTATGGAATCGACTCGACAAGATCTACACATTCCCCCTATTTTCGAACAAAGGTTAGCTCGTAAAGCACCTTTTTTTCCAAAAAATCGATATCTCGAAAACGTCACATAGAACTTGATAGAAACCTGTCTAAACGTCTTTTTCGACCTCGAAAACATAAGATAAAACTCTGCTTTGGGTATGTCGCTAGTTTTTTGCCTATAACCTAACCTAACCTAACCGAACCTAACCTAACCTAACCTAACCTAACCTAACCTAACCTGGAAAATTTTTGAAATTTTTCCAAGTCCCCATGTTAGGTTAGGTCCTTCGGGCCGGATAAATTTCTAAAATCCTTATAACTCGAGAATCGTTGGTCGTAGAGAGCAAAAAAGGACATATTCGGATTCCTCTCGAAGAGATCTCTCTAAAACGTTCATTTTTGAACAAAGGATAGCTCGTTTTTAAATTTTTCAAAAATTAAAATCGTCATAACTCCGTTATGAGTTCCTCTAACAAAGAAATTAAAAATCATTTATGGAATCGACTCGACGAGATCAACACATTCCCCCTATTTTCGAACAAAGGTTAGCTCGTTAAGCACCTTATTGTTCCAAAAAATCGATATCTCGAAAACGTCACATAGAACTTGATCGAAACCTGTCTAAACGTCTTTTTCGACCTCGAAAACATAAGATAAAACTCTTTTTTGGGTAGGTCGCTAGTTTTTTGCATATAACCTAACCTAACCTAACCTAACCTAACCTAACCTAACCTAACCTAACCTTACCTAACCTAACCTAACCTAACCTAACCTAACCCAACCTTACCCTACCTAACCTAATCTAACCTAACCTTACCTAACCTGACCTAACCTAGAAAATTTTTGAAAATTTTTATAAATGCCCTCATGTTAACTTAGGTCCTTCGGGCCGGATAAATTTCTAAAATTCTCATAAATCGAGAACCGTTGGTCGTAGAGAGCAAAAAGGGACATATTCGGATTCCTCTCCAAGAGATCTCTCTAAAACGTCAATTTTTGAACAAAGGTTGGCTGGTTTTAAAATTTTTCAAAAATTAAAATCGTGATAACTCCGTTATGAGTTCCTCTAACAAAAAAATTAAAAATCATTTATGGAATCGTCTCGACGAGATCAACACATTCCCCCTATTTTCGAACAAAGGTTAGCTCGTAAAGCACCCTTTTTTTCCAAAAAATCGAAATTTCGAAAATGTCACATAGAACTTGATCGAAACCTGTCTAAACGTCTTTTTCGACCTCGAAAACATAAGATAAAACTCTTCTTTGGGTAGGTCGCTAGTTTTTTGCTTATAACCTAACCTAACCTAACCTAACCGAACCTAACCTAACCTAACCTAACCTTTTTTATTTTTTTTCTTGGTGGGGTGGAAACCCTCATGGGCACTGACCGCTTGGTGTCCATCGCGAATCAGTAGTGTCAGACTCCTACTGACTAAAACCACCCCGTGCCCTTTCTTGTACCTGGAACATCCTGGTATAGATATATCATCAGGTACAAGCGGCATTCTCCTTTCGTCTTAACGTATTCCTCTATTCTGTAGTTCTCTCTCCTCCCTTTCCTTAGTGCTCATTACCCCGTAGATGTAGGTTGAGACATTTTCCCAGTTCTTTTTGCTTAGGAGCATAGGTGGTATCACGCTTCCAGTGGTAAGATCTATATCTACGTTTGCTTCGACTAGTGTCCTTTCTCTTTCCCATCTGGTGCATTGTAGGACCGTATGAGCTGGTATATCGTTTTGCCCGCAGTATACGCAGTTTTCATTTTTCGCCTTTCCTATCCTCTTAGTGAATGAGCCATGGCCAGACAGAAACTGGGTTAGAAAATAGTTTGTGCTTCTAAATTTGCACTCTAGCCATGGTCTTATTTGTGGGATTATTGTTTTAGTCCATTGACCCACTTCCTGGTTTGCGTCCCATTTATTTTGCCAGCGACTAATCGTTCTTTCTCTCTCTTCCGCCTTGATATTTTGTCCCTCTCGTCTCCTGTCGTATATCCTCTTACTCTCATCTGCTAGCAGATCAATGGGTATTACCCCGGTGATCACACATACCGCCTCTGCGGACACCGTGCGATATGCGCTAGCTACTCTCAGTAGCATTCTTCTTTGCACGCTTAGCAGTTTTTCTGGTACGTTCTTACGTCCATTACCCTTCTCCAGATTGGAGCTCCATAGAGCAGTGTGGACTGTACCACATTATATAATAGAATCCTTTTTTCGCCTTTGGGTCCTTTTATATTTGGCATTAGTCTAGTGAGAGCCTTTGCTTGTCTTTCTGCCTTCTCCACAGTGTATTTAACGTGTGTATTAAAAATCTGCTGCTTATCGTCAAGATATATTCCCAGACACTTAATGCTCCTTGTCGGTACTATTTGAATCCCCCCTAGTTCGAAGACTATATCTTCCCTTTGCCTCAGGCCCTTCATGATCACCGCTTCGGTTTTCATGGGTGCAATCTCTAGCTGATTTTCTAACATCCACTCTTCTATGTGACGCAGTGCTGCGTTTGCCTTTCTTGTTAGAGTTTGCTTGGTCTTTGCAGTAACTATGAGAGTGAGGTCATCCGCGTAGGCGACGGTATGGCATCCCTCCGGTAGTTCGAGTCTCAGAAGAGTGTCATACAGAATGTTCCATAGGGTAGGTCCCAGCACTGAGCCCTGTGGAACTCCCTGTGTCATTTCCATTTCTTCTTTTTCTACCCTTATCGAGCGGTCTCTAAGGTAACTTTTGATTGTGTTGCTTAGATATGGGCTAATTTCTATCTCTGTTAGTCTGTGAGCGATAATGCTCCACACGGCTGTGTTGAAGGCGTTCTTTAAGTCTACTGTAATAAGTACCGCCCATGGGAGATTTGTTCCCTGAACGTGTTTCAGCATGGTCTCTACGGCATCTTTGGTGGATTTGCCTTTTCTGAATCCAAACTGTGATTTGGAGAGACCTCCTTTTTCGTCCACCTCTTCCTCTATTCTCTGTCTAAGCATGTGCTCATATAGTTTACCAACCGAGTCAAGGAGACATATTGTCCTATATTTCCTTGGAATATCCTCCGCTCTCCCTTTGGGTATGAGGACAACGTTTGCGTTTTTTCAGGGCGCTGGGAATGTTTGTTGCCTGATGAGGTCGTTGAGGACATCTAATAGTTGGTCAGGTATTACTGCTATGGCTTGTCATTTGTGATACCATCTGGCCCGAGCGCTTTTCCTTTTTTAAGTTTTTTACCAGCTGCCTCTAATTCTTCTTTCGTAAATGGTATGTATTCGTTTGTTCTATTTGTTATCCAATCTTCGTCCGCGCTAATTGGGAAGAGCTCTCTCACGATTTCTATTTTTCTGGATTTGTCAATATCAAAAGGCGTTTCTGGATGTTTCATTTTTTTGGTGACAATTTTATATCCCTTGCCAAAGACGTCCTGGTCCACCTCTCTGCACATGTTTTCCCATTGCAGTTTCTTGGAGTTATTTATAGCCTTTTTATATTCTTTCCTCGTAGATTTATATTCTGCTTCCAATTGAAGTATTTGTCCTTCATTTTGTATCCGTGCAATTCTACTCCTTTGTAGCAGTCTTCTCGCAGCATGGCATCTTTTTCGGGTATTTGCAGTTTCCTCGTTCCACCAAAAGGGTTGTTCCTTATACCTACCTGGGTGCTTGCTAGTACTGGTTTTTTGAGCGCTGTTGATAGCCTCGATGAGTTTATTGCTATTGTTATCAATGGTGTGTGCCAGTATACTCAGAGTTTGTTGGAAAACTTCTTTATCAAAGGACACTGTACCTTTAAGTTCGCGGCTCTTTTTCTTACTATCGTCTATGTTGAAAAGAATGTGTTTATGGAGGCACAGTGATTCCTCGGGGGACACTTCCCAGTCCTTTATTCTGTGCGTGATACCATTGGTGGCGATCGTTACATCTATATAAGATTTGCTGTTACCCCTCTCGAAAGTTGGGGAATTTCCTCTGTTTTGAACGACTAGATCTCTCGATGAGATCCAATCTGCCCAGTGGGCCCCTTTGTGATTGGTCTCCGGGGCTCCCCACATGGGGGAGGCGGCGTTTATGTCACCAACGAGAACACATTCCCTTTTTCTATCCTCTAGCATTGTCATTATATTGTCATCGTCTCTCTCGTATGATTCAAGGTCAATGTTTGGCGAGATATAGCATGCGTAAAAATCAAAGTCCGGGAATTACAAGACAACAAAGCTCTATCGTGGATCACGTTTCTTATTCCGATGTTTTTATTAATACATTTGATGGCCACGTGTCCTCTCCTATAATTAATTAATTAATCCAGTCGCCGCCCTTAGTGATTTTCTTATTTAGTTCTGCCACCACGAGGAGGTCTATTTTTTGTTCATGTATTGTAACGTATACATTATCATGTGCTGCTCTGCCTCTGCCTAGATTGGTTTGCAGGACTTTTATGGTGTTATACTTTTTATTTGCATTACACATTTTTGTTGAAGTTTATGGCCCCCCCGTGGCCCCCTCCAAGGTTTCACTTAGAATTTCGATTGCTCGCTGCTCCTCTGTCATTGCTGCCGCACTTTGGGCTCCTGTGGTATTCATAGTGAGAGGAAGTGCGATCGTGTTTGACTTGGCACCATCCGTTGCCCTGACGCTATTCCTGTCCTTTGCTCTTTGCAAGGCCTCTCTGAAGGCCGGGCACTTGCTGGTTCCAACCCTGTGCCCTGTTTCCTCACAGACTGGGCAGGCTTCCTCCTCCGTACAGTCTTTAGCGGTGTGTTCTCCTTTACCACATTTGAAACATTCGTCTATCCTATCTGGCCCCTGGCAGTTATCTGTGGCTGAAACTCCAGCACTTAGGACACCTGGGGACGTATACCCTCTTCTCAGCTTTACATCGGACTAGCCCTATTCTAATGTTGTCCTTTCGGATAAGGGTCGTAGCGTCGCTCCGTGGCAGAGTGATAGTATCCGCCGCCATGTCATTCTGTAATATTCTTATGCTGCTCATGCTATATTTGCCGGACCAATTCCCTATTTCCTTTGCGATGCCGTCGGCAATCTCCTCTTCCGTGACGTTCCAGGGCATGCCTCTTAGGTGGATGATGTCCCTCGGCTCATCTCCCAGCCTCCTTGTCTTTGAGGTTCCCTGTCCTTCTAGAGCCTCCTTTAGGATGGTGCAGGCCGCTAGATCCCTATCTAGGGTTAGGAGCAGGTTTCCGCCTTTGGTGCTCCTCATTCCCCTGATCGCGTTTCCAGCTACGGTGCCTCCTATGGCGTTCGTGACCTTTCCTACGATATCCCGGTACGTCTTGCCAGTTTCACTTATCACCATTCCATTGGTGTCTTTCCCCACGCTACCTGGCTGTTTGGAGGTCGTGAAGATTTCGACCCTCGTGTCGCTACCATGAAATTGCCTCCGTCATCTTTTGCAGGGCTTCGATGCTCATCGTTTTAACGTGATGCATAAGGACCCTTCTGTCTTGGTTGGTTTCTTCCTTCAATTGCACAAGTCTCTCCCATAAGTCCCGTGGGGTACCGTCGTAAGCTATCTTTATGATTTTTTTGCGGGAGACGGCTCCAGTTCCTCTCACTCTCGTGGTCTGCTCCACAACTTCGAAGGTCTCAGCCAGTTGGGAAAGCTCCGGGAGCATTTTCCTGTATAATTTTCGGATACTGGTGTTCATCTCCGTTTCATCAGGTTCCGTGATGACCACTTTTACAGCCTCTCCTTCTATGGTTAGTGGGTTTCCCCTAGCAACCACTGTGTTGGTGAAGACCGGTTTTTCCCATTGTAGTAGCTGGGTCTTTTCGTATACATCATACTCTCTTGTTGCCTCCAGGTCTGTAGGAGACTTCAACCTGGACGCTGGACATGTACATACGCACGTACAGGCCGTCCCTTTGGCCTGAGGGTTTGGGGGCATGTCAGCGGTCATGTTCACCTCCGTTTCCGCCTGTGTTCCGGTGCTGGCATTTTGTGTGCACTTTGTGGTGGTGATGTCTCCAGTTTCGGTGTTCGGTGTAGCTCACTGCTTCTATGGAGGTTTTTCACTTCGTGGTCGATTTCCTTGGAGATAGCCTTTATCTCAACCTTGGTATTTACATTTTTCTTTATCAAAGCCATGAGTGTGGCTGTTTTTTTTGTCAGTGTTTCCACTGTCTTGTGCAGCCTGCTTATTTACTTACTCCTCTTTTGCTTCGGGGATGATTGCCTTTTTCTCTTTTTTTCTGGTTGCATATCTTCTTCCATATCTGTTCAGATGTTTTCTCCATCTGGCTCTTGAGTTGGTTTGGCCGGCCTGTCCTTCCACAGCTTGAAAATTGGGCTCTTATCCAAATCCTCGTCTATGAAACCCTTAAGTGACTCCTCATCGCCTGCCCTTGAGCCAGGAGTTACGTCACCTGGTCTCTGATGGGTCCCGACAGATTCTCCGTCCTCGATGGTTTCCCCTTTCTTGGTTGGCGTTTTCGCCAGGATGGGCTTTTTTGCAAAAGGGTTTGCCGTATCCTCCCAGCTATACGTTTTCGCTTCTTCTTCATCCTTTTTGTCGTCTGGCATTTGTTTGTGTTTTTGTTTGTGATCCATTTTGCTCCCACGAGTAGCTAGGGAAACGTGAGTCCACCTCTACAGAGCCCCGCATGGAGAGGTAAGGCTAGATACGGTGGGAGGGCGCCATTTCCCCACCGGCTCCGTACGCGACCATATGACGCCTGGCCATTCACCCCTCAGCACGGGTCGCTTAACACCTTGGGTTGCGGATTTTGGAAGGGTTTACTCCCTAAACCTAACCTAACCTAACCTAACCTAACCTAACCTAACCTAACCTAACCTAACCTAACCTAACCTAACCTAACCTAACCTAACCTAACCTAACCTAACCTAACCTAACCTAACATAACCTAACCTAACCTAACCTAACCTATCCTAACCTTACCTAACCTAACCTTTTTTTTTTTTTTTTTTTTTTTTTCTGTGGGGTGGAAATGCTACATGCACGCTGGCCGCTCGGTGTCCATCACGAGCCAACAGTGCCGGACTCCTACCGGCTAAAACCACCCCGGAGCCCGCCTGTACCCGGAGCTGTCCATAAGGATATTACAGGTACAGGTGACTTTTCTTGATACTATCATCTGTCTATCTCTCTGTGATCAACTCTGTCCTGGGCTTGACTTTCCCTCTCCTCTTTCTCCTTCGCCTTCATCACAGCCCGGAGGTACGTTACGCCTTCCTTCCATAGCCTACTGGTTTCCAGCATTGTTTGTACCAAGGTCCCTGGTGCTATGTTATCTCCAAATGAGATCTCGGTGCTCCTTCTCTCTGCATGCCACCTATTGCATCCGAAGACGGTGTGTTGCGGGTCATCTCTCTCTCCACAATATGTGCAGAGGTCGTCGCGGGACTTGCCTATTCTCATCGTATATGTTCTAAATGAACCATGTCCGGTAAGGGCCTGTGTGCTGTAATAATCCAGGGTCTTGTGTTTGCAATCCGTCCATGCTTGGATGTTGGGTATCAGGCGTTTCGTCCACTGCGCAGTCTCCTGGTTGTTTTCCCACCTTCTCTGCCATTCGTTTATGGTAGACTGTCTTTCATTCCTTTTGTCTTCCTCGTTTATTCTACCTATTTCATCAAGGCGCTGTCTTTCCTTGATGAGTAGGTCTATCGGTGGGGTGCCCGTTATGACACATATCGCGTCTGCTGAGGTGGTTCTGTATGCGGATGCAACCCGGATCAACATCCTCCTTTGTATTGCTATAATCATCTTACGGTATTTTGCCACGTCCACAACTCGTGCCCACACCGGTGCAGCGTATAGAAGCACGGATTGGACCACACCGTAAAGTACTCTCCTTTTATAGGCTCCTGGTCCTCTGATGTTTGGGAGAATCCTGGTCAAGGCGGCCACCTGTCTGTCCGCCTTCTCACAGATTTTCTTTACATGCTGATTGTATATCAGCTTGTCGTCTATCCAGACGCCTAGATATTTGATCGATTTCTTTGGTTCAATTGCTCTCCCGTTCATATCGAAGGACACTCCTGCCCTGTTTCTTGGTCCTTTAATGATTATCGCTTCCGTCTTTTCTACTGCGACTTCTAGGCCGTTATCTCTTACCCATTTGCTCACCTGGCTTAGCGCTCTGTTTGTCCTTTCTACCAGCTCTTCTTTCGTCCTGGCGTTGATGATCAACGCTAGGTCGTCTGCATATGCTACTGCACCACAGTTTGTCGGGAAGTCTAAACGTAGTACTCCGTCGTATAGGACATTCCACAGGGTCGGACCAAGGACCGAGCCCTGCGGGACTCCCTGCGACATTTCCTGCTTGTACCCTCTGATTTCGAGGCTTCTATCCGACAGATATGCTCGAATAGTGTTTGTGATGTACTTGCTTATTTCCATCTGTGATATCCTGTCAGTAATTCGTCCCCATTTGGCCGTGTTAAATGCGTTCTTGATATCCACCGCCACTATTGCTCCCCATGTTCTTGGGTCACTCCTGATCTTGTCCAGTACTTCTTTGGCGGCCGCGACTGTGGACTTGCCAGGTCTAAATCCGAACTGGTTCGTGCTAATGCCCCCCTTCTCGTCGAGTTCCCTTTCAAGCCTTGCCTTTATAAGGTGTTCGTACAGCTTTCCAATGGTGTCCAGGAGGCAAATGGTTCTGTATTTGGTCGCGTCCTTCGGGATCAGCACCACTCCTGCGGTTTTCCATCTCCTAGGGAAACCGTTTGTCCTGAGCAGATTGTTTAGGCAGCTGGCGAAGGTATCCGGTGCCACCGAGGCAGCGGTCTTTATGACCTCCGCCGCTATTCTGTCTGGCCCGGGTGCCTTCCTATTCTTCAGCTTAGTGGCCGCTTTTTCTATCTCTTCTATGGTGAAGGGTGGTGGGTTCTCATCTATGTCATGTGCTATTCTGTTGTGATTTACTGGCACTTCGTCCGTGTCTGGGAAGAGCTCCTTTATTACCTGTATCTTTTTCTGCTGATCTATGCTGTACGGGGTCCTTGGGCGGTTCAGGTCGCTCATTACTATTTTGTACCCCTGTCCCCAGGGGTCATCCTCCAGCTTATCGCACAGTGTTTTCCACTCCTCTTTCTTGGCCCTGTTAATGAGTTTCCTAAGTTCCCTGCGGCTTTCTTTATACTCTAACTCTGCTCCATCTACGGTCACCTGGTTGCGCCTCAGCCCTCTGAGTCTGGCAAGTCGTCTTTTGGCATGCTTGCACTCCTTCCACAAGCCATCTATTTCCGGATTCCACCAGACTGGCTGTGTCCTAGCCTCCTCCCGTGTGTTCGTTGTGCTAATATCACTGGCCTGTTTTAGCATATCTTGTAGCTCCCCGACATCTGCTCTGCCTGGGGCCAGCAGCGTGATTGCATTCCTCAGCATTTCCATATCTATGTACCTGTTGTTTTTCCAACCTACGGGTTCTAGGGCGTTTGCGTCCGCGATTTTGTATACTATGTAGCGATGGAGACTCAAGCTTTCGTCTTCCAGGACCTTCCACCCAGTTATCCTCCTGCCTATGTTCTTCGTGGATATAGTGATGTCAATGTATGACTTCTGATTCCCTCTCGAGAAGGTGGGAATATCGCCGCAGTTATGCACTGTCAGGTCCAGCGAGTCAATCCATTCAATGAGGTGCTGGCCCCTTGCGTCAGTGTATCCAGAATTCCATAAGTTTGCCTTTGCATTGAAGTCCCCGGCTATTATAGCCTCGACTCCGCCGTCTCTAACTCGCTGCACAATATCGTCAACGCGGCGTTTAAACTCTTCAAGGGTGGAGTTCGGAGAAACGTAGCAATTGTAGATTGACCACGTCCTAAAGGCCAAGCGGGTGAAGCCGTTACCAGTTGAGTGGCTAACTGCGCCACAGTTCTTATTCCTACAAAGGGTTGCGGTAGCCTCCTCCTGGTCCCTGATCCATTCCATGTTCTTTCTGATGTTTGTTTTATTTGGTTCTTGTGTCAGTATCAGGTCAGTTTTTATTTCAAGTGCCTTCTTCTGTATAAGTTGGTAGGCCCCTACCCTTCTATCCGTATTTATTTGCATAATTACTAGCTCTGCGCCGAGTGGACCACCGGGGGGGTTGTGCCGATAGTTTGGGAGCGCTGTTTAGGATTTCTTGTTCCCGCTGTTTTTTCTCTGGCCCTAGCTATTCGTAGGGCTTCTTTGAAAGCCGGGCACTTGCCACTTCCAACCCTGTGCCCTGTGTCCTTGCAGACCGGGCAGGCTTCCTCATCCGTGCAGTCACTGGTAGTGTGCTCTCCTTTGCCGCACTTGTAACAATTCTCTGCTCTATCCGGGCCATCACAGCTTTCTCTGGTGTGGCTAAAACTCCAACACCTTGAGCACCTGGGGACATGAACTCGCTTCTCTGCCTTGCATAGAACCATCCCGATCCTAATGCCCTCCTTTCCAATGAGGGTCGCCGCGTCAGACCTCGGTAAGGTGATCGTGACCGCCGCCGTATCATTTTTCGAGATTCTTATGTTGGTCATTTTGCATTCCTCAGTCCATCTGCCAGTTTCTCTTTCGATCGCCCCGGCAATCTCATCCTCCGTGACATTCCACGGCATCCCCCTCAGGTGGATGAGATCCCTTGGTTCTTCTCCCAGCCTCCTGGTCTTCAGGCCCCCCTGGCCGTGCAGGGCCTCCTTCAGGTTGGTGCAAGCCGCCGGGTCTTTTTTCAGGGTTAGGAGCAGATTCCCCTCCTTTGTGCTCCTCATCCCTCTGATCGCGCTTGCTGCCTCCGTTCCTCCTATGGCTTTACTAACCTTCCCCAGAATGTCACGGTATGACTTGCCAGCTTCGCTAATTACGATTCCGCAGGTATTTTTGTCCCTCCTGCTGCCTGCCTGCTGCTGGGAGTTCGTGAAGATTTCTACCCCTGTGCCTCTGTCATGGAATATCATCTCTGTCATCTTTTGAAGGGCGTCCACGCTCATAGTTTTAACTTGGTGTATGAGCACTCGTTTGTCTGTGCCGGTTTCATCCCTCAACTGCACTAGTTTTTTCCATAAGTCTCGTGGGGTTCCATCGTAGGCTAACTTGATAATTTTTTTACGTGAGACAGCTCCAGTTCCTCGCACTCTAGTGGTCTGCTCCACCACCTCGAAGTCCCCGGTCAGTTGTGAGAGCTCCGGGTACTTCTCTTTATACAGTTTCTGAATGCTGGTTTTCATCTCGGTGTCATCAGGTTCTGCTATGACCACCTTAGCTGCGTCTCCTTCTATCGTTAGTGGGTTTCCCACAGTAACCACTGTGTTTGTGAAGACCGATTCATGCCATTGCAATTGTTGGACCTTACAGTACACGTCGTACTCAGTTGTTGCCTCCAGCTCCTTTGGGGAGTTCAGTCTGGACGCTGGGCATGTACATACGCAGATGCACGCTACCCGCGCTACCCCCTGGGGATTTGTGGTTGGGGGTGCGTCTGGGGTCGTGTACTTCTCGGTTTCCGTCTGTGTTCCGGCGCTGATTTTATTCATGTCGTCGGGTTGGTGGTGCGTATCGGTGATGGTAGTGTCTTTAGGTGCCTCTGTGTCACTCAGTCCCATGAAGCGATCGCTTCTTTTTTTTAGGCTTCTAACTTCCTCATCTATTTCCCTGGAGATAGCTTTTATCTCGACCTTAGTGTTTACATTCCTCTTGATCAAGGTCACTAGTGTATTTGTTTTCCTCATCAGCTTCTCTATTGCCTTCTGCACTTTGCTCACCTCATCATTCCCCTTTTTAGTTGGAGATATCTGCCATTTCCTCTTTTTCTCCGGTTGCGTGACATCGTCATCCAGGTCTATCCAGGTGATCTCTCCCTCCGTACCTGGATCTGGCGCTGCCGACTTCTCCCCGAATACCTCCAAGCCTAGACTCTTGTTCGAGTCCTTATTTGAGACTCCGTCGGGTGTCCTTTCCCCTGCCCCCTCGCCAGGAGTTTCGTTACCTGGTCCCTGGGGGGTCATGGTTTCCTCTCTCTCTCTATCCTGTGTTCTGTTAACAGGCGGCGTGCGTCTCAAGGCCGGTTTTATAACGATCGGCTCTCTCCTGTTCTTTTCAAATTCCTTTTCCTCTTCCGTGAGTGCTTTATTATTAATATTTTCATTCATGCTCTTCCCACGAGTAGGGTCGTCCTATCTGTCCGGCCGGGCAGTGCGCCCTTACCCGGCTAAGGCTTGGTACAGCGGGGAGGCGCTATTTCCCCGCCGGCTCCGTTCGAGACCATGTGACGCCTGGCCATTCACCCCTCAGCACGGGTCGCGTGACACCTTGGGTTGCGGATTTTGGAAGGGTTTACTCCCTGAGCGAGATAGTGCTGAAATGGAATGACCCCTAGCCCTCGAATGCTCTAATAGCGTCGGGGTCGGAAATGAACAAGAGTTAGTCAAGAGAGACTGACAGATCATAGATAAAAAGGGGAAGGCGGATCCACCCAAGACAAGTTGAAGCAAAGTGCGGTCCGTTGCAGGAGAGCCGGAACCTGGAGTGCAATGGGTGCGGCTCACCCTTAGTGCAATGGGCACGGCTCACCAACGATAGACACCGGGACAGTAGCCACCGCTCGACGGCCGGCCCGTAAAGTGCAATGGGGACGCCAGGGACAGCAGCCACTTCCCGATGGTTGGATTTTTAAAGGTTAACTCCTTTGAAGTATAAAAATGAGTGCCCCCGGGCCCCACCGGAACGCCCCGATAGAGCAGAGTGCCCCCAAGCCCCACCAGAACGCCCCAGTAAAGCTGAGTGCGAAAGATAACAAGAGTTGCACGTGTGTGTGCGATAGGATAGCTATAAGTTTGTGACTTACCCAAGACTAGTTGAAACAAAGTAAGTCATGAGAGATATGTTCCTCCTCCTTTACCCTGGCTTGGAACAGACGCGATGAGACTCCATGCATTCACTATGTCGAACAAGGCCCCCACTAAGATATGAAAACCTCCTTTAACACAGCACACGATATGACTCTCACCGCGGCGGAGTTTACCTAACCTAACCTAACCTAACCTAACCTAACCTAACCTATACTAACCTAACCTAACCTAACCTAACCTAACCTAACCTAACCTAACCTAACCTAACCTAACCTAACCTTTTTTTTTTTTTTTTTTTTTTTTTTTGGTGGAGGTGAAAAACTCATGTTTCCCCTGCGCTTGTGGTCAATCACGTCAGGGGTATGCCGGACTCGAGTATATCCAATACCCGCCTACCAGCCAAAACCACCTCCTGCCTCTACTGTACTTGGAACTATCCGGGTGGATATTGCGTCAAGTACAGTTGGCGTCTGTCTACATGTGATTTTCAACCCGTCTCTGATGGTCCCTTTCTTCCTCTTCTTTTAGCTTCATTACCTGGCGTAGGAATGTTGTACCTCTTTTCCATTTTTGTCTGCTTGACAACATGTGGGCTATGATATTGTCTGGCGTTAGTCGCTCGTTCCACTCTGTCTCCACTTCCGTCCTGTGCTGTAGCCATCTGTCACAGTGGAAAATTGAATGAGCTGGGTCGTCCCTCTGCCCGCAGTAAATGCAGAGCTCATCTGTGGTTTTGTTGATTCTTTTGGTGTAGCTGCGGAAGCTCCCATGTCCGCTGAGGGCCTGCGTTATGTAATAGTCCATGCTTTTAAAGGGGCATTCCAGCCAAGGAGTTATTTCTGGAATCAGCCTTTTTGTCCACTGGGCCGTTCTGGTGTGGCCTTCCCACATTCTCTGCCATGTCCGCACTGTTTCCCGTCTTTCAGATTTTTTCGTGTCTGCGTTCACCTCATTTCTGTTATCCAGTCTAGCTCTTTCCTTTATCAGAAGGTCTATGGGCGGGGTGCTGGTAAGGATACAGATTGCCTCCTGTGACACCGTTCTGTATGCTGATGCCACCCTCAGTAGCATCTTTCTCTGAGATGCGAGTAGCATTTTTTTGTATGTCTCTACCGTGGTTACCCGTTCCCATACTGGGGCTGCGTACAGGATCACTGACAGTACTACTCCGTACAGGAGCTGTCTTTTCTGGTTATTAGGACCTCTGATATTTGGCAGTAATTTTGTGAGTGCCGTTGTTTGTCTATCCGCTTTGGCGCAGGTTTGTCTGACGTGCTCATTCCATATGTATTTGTCGTCTAGCCAAATCCCCAGGTACCTGACGTGTTTTTTTGGTGTTATTACTGTCCCTCGACATTGGAAATGGATTCCTTCCCTTTTCCTTGGTCCCCTGAGGATGATTGACTCCGTTTTTTGGGGTGCTACCTCTAAGCCGTTATGTGTCATCCAGTTTATTATGCTGTCTATGACGTGGTTTCCGTTTCTCATTAGTGCTTCTTTTTTTCATGCTTTGACCACCAGAACCAGGTCGTCTGCGTACGCTATTGTGTGGCACCCATGAGGGAGAGGTATCCTGAGGACTCCGTCGTACAATACGTTCCATAGCGTCGGTCCAAAGACCGAGCCCTGTGGGACCCCCTGCGTCATGTCCTGCATATGTGTCTCAATCTGTAGAGTTCTCTCCGTAAGGTATGCCTCTATTGGGGTAAGCAGATGTCTGCTAATTCCCAGTTCGTTGAGTCTATTGACAATTAAATGCCACTTGGCAGTATTAAAAGCGTTTTTTACGTCAATCATAACTGCTGCTGCCCAAGTCATCGTGCCTTCTTGCGTTTTTTTAATGAGATGTTTTACTGCTGCCACCGTGGACATTCCGGCTCTGAAGCCAAATTGGTTCCTTGACAGGCCCTGCTTTTGCTGTAGCTCTTTCTCCAACCTGTCCTTCAGTATATGTTCGTATAGTTTTCCGAGGATGTCTAGTAGACAGATCGGTCTGTGTTTAGTCTCTCCTTCTGGTGTCGTACTTTTTGGGATTAGTATTACTCTTGCTTTCTTCCATCTAGAGGGGAAAGTGCCCACGGCTAGGATTTCATTGAGTATATGTAGAATAGTCTCAGGGATAGCTAGTATTGTCAGTTTTATGGCTTCTGGCAGGATTCCATCTGGACCTGGTGCCTTTCTGGGTTTCAGCTTTCCTGCGGCATTTTTGATCTCCTCCAGGGTAATACGCGGAGGCGTCTCGCCGGTCGGTTGGACGTTGTACTCAACTGTGTCGTACTGCGGGAATAGCTCTCGAGTGATTTCAATTTTCTGGCTTAGGGAAATGTCGTATGGGGTTCTGTTATGTTTCATTCCACTTGTAACTATTTTATAGCCCTGGCCCCAGGGGTCGTCTTCCAATTGATCGCATAGGAGGCGCCATTGCTCTTTCTGTGCACTATTTATGGTTTTTCTCAATTCTTTCCTTTTTTCTTTATAGTTTTCCTCTAGGTTTTCGATTATCTCTAGGTTATCATGTCGTCTACGAGCTCGGATTAGTGATCTTCTATGGCTGGTACATTCGTCGCGTAGGACCGATATTCGCTCGTTCCACCACGTCGGTTGGGTTCTATTTAGTCTGACTGTCCTCTGATTGGTTGCAATCGTTTGTGCCATTTTTATGGCGTCGGTGAGTCGGTCGATGTCATTTACCCCGTTGGTCATTATTTCCAGTGCGTCTGTGAAAGCCTTTTTTTCTATGTACGGTGCCTCGTGTAGCTCTGTTCTGTGGGTTTTTTTAATCATATTGATGGTGTAGTAAATGTATCTATGCAAGCTCATGCTTTCTTCAGTATCCACCTGCCAACCGGATATCTTGTCTGCTATACCGACTGTGGACAGAGTGACGTCTATGAAAGAGGCTTGCCTCCCCCTGACAAATGTTGGGGTGTTTCCTGTATTTTGGACAACCATATTCCTGGTACTCAGCCATTCCGCTATATATTCGCCTCTTGTGTCCGTACGGTCCGCATTCCATAGGGTTGACTTGGCATTAAGGTCGCCGGCTATTATAACCTTTGAGCATTTTCTTGCTTGGAGCATCACTTTATCTATGTATGTTTTGAATTCCTGTATCGTTATATTAGGAGAAACGTAGCAGTTTATTAGGGACCAGCTGTTGAAGTTAAGTACTATAAATCCGGCTCCTGTAGTGTGACTCGTTACACCGCATTTTTTATTTCTGCACCAAATGGCCGTGTCGTTAGTACTGTCTTTGATCCAGTTGGGGTTACTTGTAACCATGGAGATGTTCGGTTCTTGTACCAATATGATATCCGCGTCTCTTTCCTCGGCTTTTTTCACTAGGAGGTGGTGGGCGTTCCGTCTCCTATCCACGTTTATTTGAATAATATTCAGCGCCATTTTGAGGTGTTTCTTCGCTGATGGGGGGCTTTTTATATTCCGGCACCCGCTACGTCCTGGAGAGCCTCGTTATTGCTTTCCATATGTGTCGTTGTGCTACTGCCTCCCATTATCTTCAAGAGAGTGAGCTGGGCCTCATTCGTTTGCTCTCTGTCGGTCTGAGGAAGGTCTTCTTCTGTATTCTCAGGAGTCGGGTTGGGTTCTTCCTCCGCATTCTTAACTGTTAAGTATTCTAGAAATGGGATTCCCTGTCTTCTGTGCATTTCTGTAGCCTCACTCTGTCTTCTGCTTCGTCCTCCTGCCCTTGCTATTCGAAGGGCTTCTTTAAATGCTATGCATCTCATGGTTCCCGTTTTATGGCCCTTTTCGTTGCAAATTGGGCAGTATTCTTCGTTTTTGCATTCTTTTGCGGTGTGACTTTCTTCGCCGCACTTATAGCAGCTATTTGTTCTGTCTGGTCCTTTGCAATTGTCCTTCTTGTGTGCGAAGCTCCAGCATTTTGGACATCTGGGAACATTTACTCTCTTTTCAACTTTGCAGGGGACTAGCCCAATCTTTATAGTGTTTTTTCGGATAAAAACCCCTGCCATGTCTCGCGGCAGGGTTATCGTAACCGCTGCCGTCTCGTTTCTTTGAGGTCTTATTTCACTAATCCTACAGTCCTCGTTCCACTCGCCAGCCTCTCTCCTGATGGCTTCTGTGATTTCGTTTTCCGTGACATCCGCCGACATCCCTCTCAAGTGGAAAATCTCGTTTCTCTTCGTAGTCTTCTGGCTCTGAGGGTCCCCTGTTCGCTTATAGCAGTTTCCAGGTTGGCGAGAGCCGCCGGGTCCTTGTCCAGAGTGAGGAGTAAGCTCCCGTCTTTCGTACTCCTGATGCCTTTAATTGCATTTGCTGCCTCATTTCCTACAATGGCGCCCTTGACCTTGCCTAGTATGTCTCGATAGGACTTACCGCCATCACTTATGACGATGCCATATGTGTTTCTTTCTCTCGGGGTCCCCTGTTGTTGGGATGTCGTGTATATTTCCACGCAGGTGTCGCTGCCATGAAATATGCACTCTACCATCTTCCGAAGGGATTCGACGTTTACTGCCTTAACGTGGTGTATGCATATTCTGCTGTCCATATTGGTTTCTTGTTTCAGCATTATCATTTTTTCCCATGTGTCTCGTGGGGTCCCATCAGTAGTAATTTTGATTATTTTCCTGCTAGTGGTACACCCTGTACCTCTCACCCTCGTTGTTTGTTCAACTACCTCGAGTTCACCTCTCATCTGCAATAGTTCCGGGAACTTGTCCCTGTATAGCCTTTGAATACTTAATGTCATTTCTAGATCATCGGGCTCTACAATAACCGTCTTGACCACTTCGTCCTTCGTGTTAAGTGGATTTCCCACTATCACCTCCGTGTTCTTGTATACTGGTTTTTCCCACGTTAGTCTCTCTGCCTTCAGGAATTCTTCGTAGTTTTTTGTCGCTTTCAGGTCCTCTGAGGAACTCAGTCGCGACGCCTGGCAAGTGCAGGGGCATGTGCACCCTGCCCTGGCCGTCTGTTCGCTTTCCGTTGCCCGTGTGGTCTTGTTTTCGGCTTGTTTTGCCTCTAGTTCTGCGATCTTTTTTTTCAGAGTTGCAATCTCTTCTGCTTCTTCACTGGTGTTGGCTCTAGTTTCCACCGTTTGGGTGTCTATGTCTATTAGTAATTTTTCAATGGGTTCCAGTCTGTGCCTTACCAGCCAGCTCTGGACCATTTTCCTTTGGAATAGTTCTGTTGTCTTACTCATCCTTTGTGTTAACTCTTTTATCTTCTTATGTGTGTTCGGTACCTCGGTCATGAGCCTGTTCATTTCGGCCATCTGTGATTTGTTTAGGTTTATTGCCTCTTGTAATGTGAAGGCTTCCGCGCTCTCCTTCTTTTTATATGGGTTATCATCTTTCCGTGTCTCTGTGATTTTTCGGTTTCTTTCTTGGAGTGAGTTACTCCTCCGTATTACCGGGATTTGTAGCGCTCCAAAGGAAGTCTTTCCTTCTTTTCCTCTGTCCGGTCTTCCAGATTCTGGCTGGTCGCCCCCGTCTACGAATACGACATCATTTTCCATTTTCTGTCCCACGAGTAGCTAGGGAATTTTCTGTCCACCCCTGCAGAGCCCCGCATACAGGGGTAAGGCATCTTCCCCGCCGGGTTGCCCGGTCCGGCGGGCATCGCTTGG
Organism: Chrysolina americana; assembly: GCA_958502065.1. Lineage (NCBI taxonomy): Eukaryota > Metazoa > Arthropoda > Insecta > Coleoptera > Chrysomelidae > Chrysolina > Chrysolina americana. Next base: position 19,443,957 of record OY293420.1, on the reverse strand, counting down.
GACACACTTAGTCACCCCTGTGCCATGCATCCCTGTGGCGCGATGGTGCTACACCGTTGGATTGGGGGACGCGGTAGCTCCCCCTGCCCACATTGCCCCAGTTTGGGACATGAGGCCAAGTTGGAGCTGGAAGATGAGAAGGCATAGCCGCCTCCCCTATGCCTTGGTAGTGAGAAAAATAGTGTCCCCTTGCCCTCGGATGCCCTAATAGCGTCGGGGACGGAAGAAAGCAAGAGTTGATCAAGTAAGACCGAAAGATAGAAAGACAAGTGGTCCTACCCCAGTCTAGATGAAACAAAGTAGGACCAAGCTATAGTACTCCCAGGGTCGCCATCCCTGCACACTAGGTGTGTGTCTCTAGGAGAAACCTAACCTAACCTAACCTAACCTAACCTAACCTAACCTAACCTAACCTAACCCAACCTAACCTAACCTTTTCTTTTTTTTTTTCTCATCTCCCAGGGGTGGAAATCCGTCATGGACACTGACCGCCTAGAATCGATCGCAAGTCTGTAGTGCCGGACTCCTACCGACTAAAACCACCCCTTACTATCTCCCACCTGGTATCACCGTTAGGCATCACGTCAGGTGGCAGTAGTATCTCTTTAACTCTTTCTCTTTACCCTAGTTGCTCATTTCTGTGAGCCCTCTCCTCCTCCTTCTCTTTCATGATCTTTGTAATCTTTCGGCAGATATCTTCCCACGTTCTTTTGTCCCTCATCATAATCTCCACCAAATTTCCCGGTTCCACTCTCTTTCCGGCCATAGTTCCTATTTCTGTTCTCTCTGTATGCCACCTTGGACACTCGAACATTGTGTGCTCGGGGTCGTCGGTTCTGCCGCAATATATGCAGTTGTCATCCTCCGTCTTTCTGATTCTCTTTGTATATTTTCTGAAAGAACCATGTCCCATGAAAACTTGAGTTACATGGTAACTCATGTTTCTATATTTGCATCTTGTCCATACCCTCATGTCCGGAATCAACCTTTTTGTCCACTGGGCCACTGTCCCTATTTCATCCCATCGTTGCTGCCAACGTCGCATCGTTTCGTCTCGTTCCCTTTCCGCATTTTGCTTTCTTTCTCCCTTGCTTCGATGTATTCTTCCCCTCTCTTCCACCAGAAGCTCTATCGGGGGGACCCCTGCAAGAACGCAAGATGCCTCCAAAGACACGGTTCTGTATGAACTAATAGTCCTCAAGAGCATCCTCCTCTGCAGGCTGGCCATCATCTTCCTATACTTGTCCACTTTCATTACTCTCTCCCATACTGGTGCGCCATACAGTTGTATTGATTGCGTTACTCCGCACAGTATCTGTCTTTTCAAGGAGCCTGCGCTTCCCAGGTTGGGTAGTAATCGCGTGAGGGCCGTCACCGACTTCTCTGCTTTCTCTATTGTTTTTCTTATGTGTTCGGTAAATATTATTTTGTCATCTAGCCATATGCCTAGATATTTGACAAACTTTCTCGGGTGGATTTCCGTATTTTCTATATCGAAAACTATGTTGTCTCGGTTCCTTGGGCCTCTTAGTACTATCGCCTCTGTTTTATGTACGGCCAGCTTAAGGTCGTTTTCCCTCATTCAATTTGCGATTTCGCTTAGACCTCCATTTGCGGTCTGCACCAGATCTTCTTTCGCGTCCGCTCTGACTATCAAGGCCAGATCGTCCGCGTATGCTACTGTCTGACAGCCAGGCGGCAGGTTCAAGCCCAGGACCGGGTCGAATAGGACGTTCCACAGGGTGAGTCCAAGCACAGATCCCTGTGGAACTCCTTGTGTCATTCCTATACTGAAGTCTTTATGTATGTTCAGCCGTCGTCCAAGAAGGTATCCCTCTATTAGCTTGACCAAATATGGGCTTATCCCGATTTCTCTAAGTCTCCCGATGATGAGACTCCAGCCAGCAGTGTTGAAGGCATTCTCAATATCAATAGTGATGACAGCACCCCATCTTGCCCTTCCATCCGTTGCCTCTCTCAGCAGCCACTCTGCAGTGTCCACGGTGGATTTTCCTTTCCTAAAACCGTACTGTTTTCCGGATATTCCATCCTTTTCGGAGAGCTCTGTCTCCAGCCTGCATTTAATCACATACTCCATCATCTTCCCAAGCGCATCCAGGAGGCATATGGTTCTGAATTTATTTCCTGTTTTAGGAATTAGGACCACCGTCCCTGTTTTCCATTCCGAGGGAAATTCGTGCGTTTCTATTATCCTGTTCGCAAGTGCAAGCAGTGCTTCAGGTATTTCTTCCATTGCTTCCTTTATAGTCTCCACGGCAAGGCCGTCCGGGCCGGGGGCTTTCCCATTCTTCAGTTTTTTGCATGCCGCTTTTAGTTCCTCTCTGGTTATTTCCTGCGCCGCGTATGTATCGTTGTCCGTGTCCCATAGATCTTCCTTCGTTGGGAACAGTTTCACAATTATGTCTTTCTTGTCTTCTGGGTGCATTTCGTATGGAGAGACGGGGTTCTTCATATTAGCCGTAACCAGTTTATATCCCTGTCCCCAAATATCCTCTTCAAGTTCTTTGCATCCCTTTCTCCATTGTTCTTTTTTGGAGTTTTTTATTTCTCTCTTATACTGGATTTTGCTCGTCCTGTAATCTTCTTCCAGTACTTGTACACCTGGTGTATCATTTTTCCTTGCCCTGGTTAATATACGCCTGCTTCTATTGCAGGCCTCCTTTTTCTCTTGTACCTCTGGATTCCACCAGTAAGGTTGCGCATGTGCAGAGTCCCTCGTTTTTTCTGTAGTGGCAGCTCTTTGAGCGGCCTTCACCAGGGATTTTGGTTCAATATCATCTGGACTTTGTATTATAGATATAGCATCTCGAAGGGTTCCTTTATCTATATACGTTTTCCTTCTAGTTTCCTGTTTTCTTTTTGTTCCGGGATGTTCTACTGTCATCGTGATGTACCTATGGCAGCTCAGGGATTCGTCTTCCAGTACCTCCCAGTCCGCAACGCTCCGCACGAGAGAACTCGAGACGAAAGTTACGTCAATATGAGAGGCGCTGTTTCCCCTGATGAAAGTGGGTTTGTCTCCTTTGTTTGCGACCACCAGGTCGAAGGTGGCAAGCCACTCCGCAATGTATTGTCCCCTTCTATCGGTGAAATTTGCGCCCCACAACGGGGATTTGGCGTTCAGGTCTCCAAGGACGATGACTCTAGACCGGTCACGCGCTATGCCTGCCATGACCTCATCGATGTATTCTTGGAAGGTCTGCCAAGTAGTGTTCGGCGACACGTAACAATTATAAAGGACCCATTTTTCGAGGCGTATATTGGTGTACCCGTTACAGGATTCGTGGCTTTTGACTCCAATGCTGCGGTTCAGAAAGTAGGTAGCGGTATTTACATTTTTGTCAGTGATCCATCGTTGCCCTTTTACTTTGTTCTTATTTGGTTCTTGGATGGAGATAACATCACATTTCATCCTCATTGCTACTTCGAAAGCCAAGTCCTGTGCGGCTCTCCCCCTGTCCACATTCACTTGCAGAATCTTTATAGCCATTTAGAGGATGGAACCTGTTGGTCCGCCCCTCCTCAGCATCGCAGCATTTTTCTGCTTAATCTGGGATCTAAACTTTGGGCAGCTCGTGGTGCCAGCTCTGTGCCCCTGTGTCCCGCAACTAAGACAACTTGGGTCCTCTTGGCAGCCTTTGGACTTATGTCCGGTCTTGCCGCATCTGAAACAGGAGTCCGAGACCTAACCTAACCTAACCTAACCTAACCTAACCTAACCTAACCTAACCTAACCTAACCTAACCTAACCTAACCTAACCTAACCTAACCAAACCTAACTTTTTTTTTTTTTTGTGGGGGGAAATCGCTTGACACCTCGGCCTAGCTGTCGATCAGCCGAGGTAGTGTCGGGCGCTACTCCGACTAAAACCCCCCTATGCCCTCTCTCGCGCCAGGCAACGTCAATGACACACGTCTGTGCGAGCGGCATGGTCTCTTTGATCTTATACCTGCTGGTTTTGATGTTGTCTTTCTTCTTCCTCCTTTTCCTTCATTATATTGCATATGCTGTTTGCAACCGTGTTCCATGTCGTGGGGTTTCGAGTCATGGTTTCTACGATATTTTCGGGGTTGAGGTGTTCTCCGAGTGCCAGTTCCAGTTCTATCCTTCCGTTTTGCCATCTGTAGCATACAAACATCGTGTGTTCAGCGTTGTCTATCATTCCGCAGTAAATGCACGTATCGTCCGCAGTTTTATTGATTTTTTTAGTGTAGGTACGGAAGGAGCCATGGCCAGAGAAGAATTGGGTTGTGTGGTAGTTTAGATTTCTGAAACTGCAATTTACCCATGTCTCATTGTCCGGTATTAATCGTTTCGTCCATTGTGCTACCGAGTGGATTTCATTCCACCTGGTTTGCCAGCGTCTTAGTGTGTTCAATTGTTCGCTTTTTGCATTTTGTCTTCTATTTCCTGCGCCATTGTGTATCCTTGTTCTCTCGTCAACAAGTAACTCTATCGGGGGGACGCCTGCTAGTACGCAGGTTGCTTCAAAAGAGATGGTCCTGTATGCAGATATAGTTCTTATGAGCATTTTTCGATGTAGTGAACCCATCATGTTTTTATATTTTTCCACCCTCATTACGTTTTCCCATACTGGCACACCATACAGTAGGATAGACTGTGTCACGCCGTATAGTATGCGCTTTCGATTCGAGCTGATGCTGCTGGAGTTCGGAATGAGTCGTTTAAGGGCCGTAACTGATTTTTCTGCCTTTTCTATGGTTTTTGCGGATGTGTTCATTGAAAATTACCTTGTCGTCCAACCATATTCCCAGGTACTTGGCGAACTTGCTGGGGTAGATGACAGTATTTCTAACTAGGAATTCCACGCCGTCTCTGTTTCTGGGTCCGTTTATAATTATCGCCTCAGTTCTTTGTGTGGCAATCTTCAAGTCGTTTCTTTCCATCCATCTTACTATTCTCCTTAGGCTGGTGTTCGCTGTTTCCATGAGCTCGTTTTTGTCCTTTGCTCTGACTATTAAGGCCAGGTCATCAGCATACGCCACTGTCGTGCATCCAATTGGGAGGTTTAGTCTTAATAATGGGTCGTAGAGAATGTTCCACAGGGTCGGGCCGAGGACCAATCCCTGTGGAACTCCTTGTGTCATATTCATGTGGTGTTCTTTGTCGATTACGAGACGACATCCCTGGAATTAGTTCTCAATGAGTTTGGTCAAGTATTCGCTAATTCCGATGGTTCTGAGTCTACTCAGTATGTGGCTCCATCCTGCTGTGTTGAAGGCATTCTCCACGTCTATCATTATAATGGCTCCCCATTTTTCCCGCTGGTCTGTTGCCTTCTGTACCACCCACTTCACCGCATCCACGGCTGAGCTTCCTTTCCTAAAACCGAATTGTCTCTCAGATATCCCATTTTTTTCTTCTAGTTCTATTTCCAGCCTGTGTTTCACTACATGCTCTACCAGCTTCCCTAGGGTGTCTAACAGACATATAGTTCTGAACTTGTCTGCTTGTTTGGGAATCAATATAACCGTGGTTTTTTTCCACTCTTCTGGGATTTGTTGGGTTCGGAGGATTTGTCCAACTATGGTGAGGAAGATGTTTGGGACTGTGGCCATTGCTTCTTTAACCGTTTCAACTGCAATGCCATCTGGGCCTGGGGCCTTTCCTATTTTGAGCTTATCGCATGCTGCTGTTAATTCTGTCTGTGTGATTTCCTGGGTCGTATAGATTCTTTCGTCTTTTTCACAGGTATCGTTTTTTGTTGGGAATAATTTCATAACTATATCTTTTTTAATGGCGGGGTCCATGTCGTATGGCAGGCCGTGGTTTTTGAATTCTCTAGTGACAAGTTTATATCCTTGTCCCCAGATATCTCTCTCCAGGTCCGTGCAGATTTGGGACCAATGTCGTTTTTTGGAAGACTGTATAGCATTTTTGTAGTCCTTTCTGACAGCTTTGTACGTAGTCTCTAGTTCCGTAACGTCTCCGGCATTCGTCCTTCTGGCTTTAATTAGTTTCCGTCTGGCCTTGTTGCATGCTTCTTTGAGGTTCTGTGTGTGTTCGTTCCACCAGTAGGGTTGTGAGCGCACCGTACTGCGCGTCCGAATGCGAGCGGCATCTTGTGCTGCTTTCAGTTGTTTGACAAACTCAATCAGCTCGCTTTCGGCTGGATTGCAAATACGTGATAGAGCGGTTCGGAGAGACGTTTTATCCAGGTATGGTTTCTCTTTCCGTTGGGTTTTCCTTTTCCCCATTTTGTGTTCTATTTCAACTGATATATATTTATGAAAGCTCAGTGAGTCTTCATCGAGAATTTTCCAGTCAGTGATTTGGCGTGCAAAGGTGTTTGTTGCAAGAGTAATGTCAATAAAAGACGCGCTGTTCCTTCTCGTAAAGGTTAGTTGATTGCCTTTATTTGCTGCTATTAGATCCAGGGTGGCCATCCATTCTGCGATGTGGTCTCCTCTCCGATCCGAGAAGCTTCCTCCCCAAAGCAGGGATTTCTCGTTGAAGTCGCCAATTAAAATTGCTTTTCTTGCGATACGCTTGACATTATTTCGTCTATGAATTCACGAAAGAACACCAGCGATATATTCGGGGAGACGTAGCAATTGTATAATATCCAGTCGTTAAAGTATATCTTTGTATACCCTTTGTAGCATTTGTGTGTTTTGATTCCGATGTTCCTGTTTAGAATATATGTTGCTACATTTACTTCTGAGTCTATGATCCATCCCTGGCTTCGGGTCTTATTTTTGTTCGGTTCTTGTAGGCATAGTATGTCGCATTCCAGTCTCATGGCTGTTTCGAAAGCTGTGTCTTACGCTGCCCTCCCTCTGTCTACGTTTATTTGTAGAACGCGCATATTTTTAAACGCCATTTCAATGTCATAGGTTTACGGCCCCCCCGAAGCATCCCCACTGTCTTCTACACTGTTTTTCGGTATTGATGTTATTTCCGAGAGATTCATGATCTCTCGTAGTAGGCCCAAGCTTTGGTTTTGCTCGATGGACTCCCTTTCGATGGGGTCCCCGGAGACTTCCGCCGGCATAGGTGTACTTTCTCTATCCGTAAGTGCTTTGCTGACTCTCTTCCAGACTGTGTCCTTTTCTTCCTTACGTCTGGCCTGTTTTAGTGCCCCCTTGAAAGCCGGGCATTTCATTGAGCCCGATTTATGCCCCTTTTCGTCGCATAGTGGGCAATATTCCTCGTATTGGCAATCTTTTGCTCGGTGCTCTGCTTCCCCGCATCTATAGCACCCGTTCATTCTATCAGGACCATCACACGCCTCCTTTTTGTGAGCAAAACTCCAGCATCTAGCGCATCTGGGCAGGTTGATACGTCTCTCCAATTTGCATCTCACCAAGCCTATTTTAACCTCGTCTCTACGTAGCAATATGTTCGCGCTCTCCTTCGGGAGTGTAATTGTAACCGCCGTTGTTTCGTTCTGGAGGGGCCTGATGTCACTTATCTTACAGTCTTCATTCCAGGTCCCGATAGCCTGTCCGATAGCTACGGTGATCTCTTCCTCAGTGACATCACTGGCCATCCCTCTCACGTGCACCGTCTCGGTGGAACCTCCCACCCCCAGACTCCTGGTTTTCATGTTTTCAACGCTCTCTATGGCCGTTCTAAGTTTAGATAGTGCCCCCAGATCTTTGTTCATTGTCAGCAACAGGCTTCCATCCTTAGTGCTGCGGAAGTCCCTTATCGCGGCTGCTGCTTCGGATTCTCCTACCGCGTTTTTCACCTTAGCTAGCATTTCCTTGTAGGAGCTCTTTCCATCATTTATCATCACGCCGTACGTCGCCCTTTCCCCTAGATTGTTTTTCTGTTGGGAGGTGGTGTATATCTCGACTTTTTTAGAACCTGAGTGGAAAAGGGTTTCCACCATCTTCCGTAATCCTACTAGGCTGGTCCCTTTGACATGGTGAATGGCCACCTTCGCGTCCCCCACAGTTTCCTTCTGCATTTGATCGATCTTCTCCCATAATCTCAGTGGGGCACCATTGTATCCAATTTTAATTATTTTCCTACTGTATGTGTTTACTGTCCCCCTAATCCTGGTCGTCTGGTCGATTACTTCGAAGTCTCCTTCTAGCAACAGTAGTTCTGGGAACTTTTCCTTATACAGTTTCTGGACACTGTTATCCATCCCTGGGTCATCCGGCTCCATCACCACCACCTTCACAACCGCGTCCTCGGTATTCAAAGGGTTTCCTGCGACGATCCGCGTATTCAAAAAGACTGAGTCATCCCACGTCAAGTTTTCCAAAGTTTGAAACTCATTAAAATCCCTTGTGACTTTTAGCTCATCTGGTGATTTCAGTTTTGAAGCTAGACATGAGCATGTGCACGTACATGCCGTCTTACTTCCTATCGTCCCCTGCTGACTATTCTCCGTACTGGTTTTATTTGTGCCACTAAGCTCTGCCACCTTTTCTTTTAATGCGTTGATTTCTCCTTTCATCTCCTCCTCGGCATTGACCTTAAGCGCTATGGCAGCCTGTATTTCTTGGGTCATTAGTTGACTTGTTATGCTGGTCAGCATCTCCACTAGCTCTTTAATATCTGTTCCTGTACCCGGAGTCTCCGTAATTTTCGCTCGTAGTTCCCTGGTAATTTGACTTGCGTTTCTTGTGAGCTTTTTTACCTTCTCCATCTGCCATTCTCTACTCTGAGTCTTTGTCTCCTCTAGTGTCTCATCCAGTACTATTGGGTTGCTATTCTCTAGCATTTCGACTATCCTTTTCCTCTTTAAAGACCTTTCCTTCTCCTCGTCCCATACAAAGTCCATTACTGCGATCTTTGGAGTTGGTGGTCTATGCTTGTCCAGAGCTCCCGTAGAGTTTACCCTAGGCCTTGCTGTCCCGCTGCCTGGAACTCTCATTGTTAACTTTATCTGTTTCTGTATTGGCTTTCCAGTTTTTTTTAATATCACTCATACTATTCCCACGAGTAGCTAGGAAAAAGATCGGTCCACTCCTGCAGAGCCCCGCTTGCAGGGGTAAGGCATCTTTCCCACCGGGTTGCCCGGTCCGGTGGGCATCGCTTTCGACACACTTGGTCACCCCTGTGCCATGCATCCCTGCGGCACGATGGTGCTACACCGTTGGATTGGGGGACGCGGTAACCCCGCTCGTCTTCGATGCCCCGGTGTGGGACACGGAGATGAGATGGGACTGGAAGGTGAGAGGGCACAGCCGCCTCCCCTATGTCCTAGTAGTGAGAAAAGGAGTGTCCCCTAACCCTAATAGCGTAGAGGGCGGAAGAAGGCAAGAGTTGGTGAGACCGATAGAAGAAAAAAGTGAGTGATCCTGCTCCAGTCTAGATGAAACAAAGTAAGAACCAAGCTGAAGTACTCCCAGGGTCGCCATCCCTGCACACTAGGTGTGTGTCTTTAGGAGGGCCTTTTCATCGAGGTATTCCCCCCTCTAGATCCGTTGGGTTCAGTGAGTGACAGGCCCGCCACGAGTAGGCACCCAACAGTCTTGCTTGTGGAGAGGCTATATGTTATAATGTACGCTTCACACTCTCCTGGGAAGACCCCCGAGCCCAACCTAACCTAACCCAACCTAACCTAACCTAACCTAACCTTACCTAACCTAACCTAACCTAACCTGGAAAATTTTTCCAAGTCCTTATGTTAGGTTAGGTCCTTCGGGCCGGATAAATTTCTAAAATCCTCATAACTCGAGAACCGTTGGTCGTAGAGAGCAAATTAGGACATATTCGGATTCCTCTCCAAGAGATCTCTCTAAAACGTCCATTTTCGAACAAAGTTTAGCTCGTTTTCAAATTTTACAAAAATTAAAATTGTCATAACTCCGTTATGAGTTCCTGTAACAAAAAAATTAGAAATCATTTTTGGAATCGTCTCGACGAGATCTACACACTCCCCCTATTTTCGAACGAAGGTTAGCCGTTAAACGTCTTTTTCGACCTCGAAAACATAAGATAAAACTCATTTTTGGGTAGGTCGCTAGTTTTTTGCCTATAACCTAACCTAACCTAACCTAACCTAACCTAACCTAACCTAACCTAACCTTTTTTTTTTTTTTTTCGGGGGGGTGGAAATTCTCATAGACACTGACCGCTAGCTGTCGATCGCGAGTCAGTAGTGCCAGACTCTTACTGGCTAAAACCACCCCTGAACCACGGAAAAATGCCCGGAACTGTCGTTAGACATCCTTCAGACACTCCTGGTGCTCCTTAACTATCCCTTCCTTTCATCTACGGAGGTAGATTAGGGGTTATTTACCTGGTGCAATCTTTCTTCCCGTTCCTTCTGCTTCATGACATTCCTTATGAAGTCCGCCCCGTCCTTCCAAGACGACTTTGTCTGCATCATAGTTTGTAGGAGGTTTTGCACTGTTGTCTCGGTACCTGTTCTCGTTTCGTAACTAGTCCTTTCTCGCGCCCATCTGTCGCAACGTATTAAAGTGTGCTCTGGGTCATCCCGTTGCCCGCAGTAGATGCATCGATCATTGGGGCTCTTGCCAATTTTATGTGTAAACGTTCTAAAAGACCCGTGACCGCTGAATGCTTGGGTTAAAAAATAATCCGTTGTCTTAAAGTTGCATCCCAGCCATGCTTCGATATTGGGGATCAGCGTTTTGGTCCACTGGGCCTTTTCGGCGTTTGCGTCCCACCTGGCCTGCCAGGCAATGATTGTCTGCCTCCTTGCTTGCGCTTTCTGTTGTTCGGTGATGAGGTCCATATTATCCAAAATCTTTCGTTCCCTCACCAGGAGGTCCATAGGTGGGATTCCATTTATCACTGTCAGGGCTTCTGCTGACACTGTCCGGTAGGCCGATGCCGTTCTTATCAGCATCCTTCTTTGGGATGACGTAACCATCCCCCGATACTTTCGAACGTCCATTGCCCGCGCCCAAACGAGAGCGGCATACAGGATCACCGACTGCACTACCCCATACAGCAGGCGTCTCTTCTTGGCTTCCGGCCCCCTTATACTTGGGAGTATTTTGCTCAGTGCTGTTGTTTGCCTATCGGCTTTCTCGCAGACCTTTTTGACATGTTCGTTGAATATGCATTTATCGTCCAGCCATACTCCCAAGTATTTGACGTACTTTTTAGGTACCACCGGGGTATTCGCTAGCAAAAAGGATATGTCTTCCCTCTTCCTAGGCCCTCTGACGATGATTGCCTCTGTTTTCGTCGGTGCTACCTTTAGCCCGTTTTCATCCATCCAAGTTTGTATCCTGTGCAGCGCCCGGTTCGCATTTTCCATAAGGCCTTCCTTCCTGTCAGCTCTCACCACCAACGCGAGGTCGTCGGCGTATGCCGCCGTAAAGCATCCCCGCGGCATATCCAACCGTAGAACGCCGTCATAGAGTAGATTCCACAACGTAGGGCCGAGAACCGAGCCCTGTGGCACCCCTTGTGTTAGCACTTCTTTATGTTCGTTGCAAAGCAGGTTTCTCTCTTCGAGGTAATTCTCCAGTACCCTGATGAGATATTTACTCACGTCCAGCGTATCAAGGCATTTCAGTATTTTGCTCCATTTGGCCGTGTTGAAAGCGTTTTGTACATCAACTAGAATGATCGCTCCCCATGTCTGCGTGTTACTAGTGGCTTTGTCCATGACGTATTTTACCGCGTCTACAGTGCACCTCTTTGGTCTGAACCCAAACTGCTTATTTGAGATACCTTCTCTTGCTGTTAATTCTGTTTCAAGCCTGTATTTGATCAGGTACTCATACAGCTTGTCAAATCCATCCAGTAGGCATATCGGCCTATACTTGGCAAGTGCCCCCGTTTGGTTCTCTTTGGGTATCATTACTACCTTGGCCACCTTCCAATTCGTGGGAAATATGCCACTGGTCAGAGATTCGTTCAGAACTTTAAGAATAGTGCGTGGAATCGATTTCACAGCCAGTTTGATGGCCTCCGGCATAATTCCATCTGGGCCCGGGGACTTTTTGATTTTTATCTTTTCCGCGGCAGCATTCAGTTCCTCTAGTGAGAATGGTTGCGGTGGAAGTTCGTGCGCCTCTGTGCGCGTCCTGATTTCATCCTGGTGCAGTGGAAACAGTTCTTTCATTTTCTTCAATTTTGTCTCCGGATCTAGGTTGTACGCTGTGTTGGAGTTTCTAATGCTATTTGTCACTATTTTATAGCCCTGGCCCCATATGTCGTTCTCTAGCTGGTCACACAGTGACCTCCACTGCTCTTTCTGTGAATTTTTAATCTCCTTCTTGAACTCCTTCCTTATTTCCTTGTACCCGCTTGCCAGTTGTTCTATAAAAACCCTTCTCTCTTCTCCTCGATGGTTTCCGTCCACCAGGCTGGCTGAGTTCTTGGTCTTCCCCTGTTAGTTTTGGCAAGGCATTTTCTCTGAGTGTCCCTAACGGCGTTTGTTAACTCGCTTGTGTCTTTTATCCGCTGTTCCCGTGCTTGGATTTTTATCTTGAACTTGCTTTCCTTTATGTACTGCGCTTCGCGCCACTCGAGCTTAGGTGTTTTGTATTTATCTCGGATTTCCCAGATGACATATTTGTGAAGGCTCATACTTTCCTCAGGGGAGACGCTCCACCCCTGTATGTTTCTAGCAATTCCTTGGGTGGAGAACGTGATATCTATGATGGAGTTTTAAGCACCTCTAGTAAAAGTAGGGGTATCCCCTTCATTGTGGACTACCATGTTCAGGGCCTGCATCCAATCGGCCAGGTAGTCGCCTCTTCTGTCCGAGTTGGCCGAGGACCACAGCGCCGATTTGGCGTTAAAGTCCCCAGCAACCACGGCCTCCCTTCCTCCATCGCTGATATGCTCCATGGCGCTGTCGACATATCCCTTGTATTGCTCCATAGAGCAGTTTGGAGCGATGTAGCAGTTGTATAATGCCCAGTTGTTGAAAATCAAACACGTAAATCCTGGTCCTACATCAGGTGTAACTACGCCGCAGTTGGGGTTACTACAGTATATCGCCGTGTCGCTTCTAAGGTCCTTAATCCATTTGGGGTTCTTGGCTGTTAGCAGCTTGTTTGGCTCTTGCGCCAGTATTATATCTATATCGTGTTCACTCGTTGTCTTTTGTAGGAGATGATATGCACTCCTCCTCCTGTCCGTGTTTATTTGGAGGATTTTAATGGTCATGAGTTTTATGTTTTACTGACGGTGTTGGGTGTTATGTTCTTCTGCTACTGTTATCTCCGGTACCCCTCCGGTATGTTCTGGGCTGAGTCCCATAATGCCCTTCAGTATTCCTTCTGACTTTTCCTCCTCACTAAATTCTGGGGATTCCTGTTGCATTTCCTGTTCCTTTTTGGCCTTCTCTTCAGCCTCTTCTCTCTGCTGCTCCCTCCTTCTCAGGGCGTTACCCACCAAGAATCCTATGCCGTTGTTTACCTCCCGGTTATTTCTTTCTCTCTGCCTTGCTTTCCTGAGCGCGTCTTTGAATAATTGACATTTTATTGTCCCTGCCTTATGCCCTTGCTCGTCACAGACTGGACAATACTCCTCGCCTCGACATTCAATCTGGCTGTGATTGGTCTTTCCGCATTTATAGCAGTTTTCTCTTCTGTCCGGCCCGTCACAGTCCTTTACGGTGTGACTGTACGACCAACACTTCAAGCATCTGTCGACCTTAAGCCTCTTTTCCAACTTGCATCTTGCCAATCCTATCTTTATGTAATCTTTCTTAAGTAGCTCATCAGTTAAGTGCCCGGGCATATTTAGAGTATCCGCTGTGGTGCCGTTCGGTAGAGGCCGAGTTTCACTTACTCTGCAGCTGTCTGTCCAGTCGCCCGCCGCTTCTTTTAAGGCAGCAGTGATTTCTTCCTTAGTTGTGTCCTCCAGCATACCTCTCAGGTGGGTTATCTCCGTTTCCTCAGTTCCTTTGAGCCTGCGTGTTTTGAAATTTCCCTCCTCCTTCAGGGCCTTGCTCAGATCCTCGAGGGCTCCTGCGTCCTTATCCATGGTTATCAAAAGTTTTCCATCCCGAGTACTGGTGATACTTCTGATGGAATCTGCAGCGTCCTTGTCCTTCACCGTGTTCTTAACTTTGGAGAGAATTTCGCTATATGTCCTAGCTCCGTCCGTGACCATGATTCCGTAGGTGTTCCGTGGTTTTGGTGTTTCTCTGTTCCTATTGTTTGTGTATATATCCACCTTTGTTTTGGTACCGTGAAAGATGCTCTCCACTATCTTCTTCATAGTTTTCAAGGGTATCCCTTCTATATGGTGAATCGCAACCCTGTCATTCAAAACTGTTTCCTTCCTCAACTCGTCCAGTTTCTTCCAGATTCCCTCTTCCGATCCGTCATGAGTAATTTTAATGACTTTCTTTTGAAGACTTGATTGTCTTCCTCTAATTCTAGTCGTCTGCTCTATTACCTCGAAGTCATTTGTTAGTGATGTCAGCTCTGGGAACCTTTCCCTGTATAACTTTTGTATACTCTGCGTCATTTCCGGATCGCTAGGCTCCACAAGTACAGCCTTAACGACACTATCATCCGTTGCTAGGGGGTTTCCCACCGTTATTTTGGTGTTTTTTTTTTTTTTTTTTTTTTTTTTTTTTTTTGGGGTGGGGTGGAAATCCTCATGGACTCTGATCGCTCGGTGTCCATCGCGTATCAGTAGTGTCAGACTCTTACTGACTAAAACCACCCCAGGTGTGCTGCACTTGCCAAGCCGTTAGGCCATAAAGCTGCACCTACATCCCATTCCAACGTCCACGTCACGATATCCCTCGCTCCTCCGCCCCGCCATACCCCCCCACCACCGTTGGGTCGTGACCCACCGGATACCGGGCGGGCAATCAGCGGGGAAGATCCTTCCTTCTTTATTCCGCTCATCCTCCACATTCAAACAGCGCCCTCCCTGGTCGGCAGTCTTATTCTATCCGAGCGCCTGCTCTCCCGATTTACTTTCGTCGCTCGTTTATCCCGAAGCCAGGCCACTATTACCGTCGCATTGACACTATGTTGGTTCTCATACTTCTTCATCCTCGACCACAGCCCCCGCCCATTCATTCAATATCCTTACCCATTCATCCTTCACACCATTCGTATCCCTTAGCTGTAACGCTCCAAGTCTATCCTCCTCTTCCTCGATCCTCCTTCTCCATTCTACCCTTTCTCTCATCCTCATCCCTACCCTGTTGCACATACCATGTACGCTTCTGCCGGTCCTGCCGCTGTCCCATTCACCCTGCCATTTTTCCATCACCATTCTCCTAATCCTTTCCCTCTCCTCCATTCTGCTATGTCCCAAGTCTATTTGCCATGTGATCTCTTGCAGTTCCGCACCTCTTCTACTCTCTTCATCTGCTCTTCTGTTACCCTCATTCTCCCTAACATGCCCTTTCCTCCACTCAATTTCCGTCACCAATCCCGCTACCCTTCTGTTTTCAAGCATTCTCCTAATACGAGCTGCCCTTTTGCTCTTCGTCCTCGCATTCCTAATGGTCTCCACTGCTCCAGGCGAGTCACTTATTATTCTTATGTCCATCTCTCCACCCATCAGTACCCCTTTACCTATAGCCACCATTTCGGCTTCCTGTACGCTTCCCAGCTCACTGATTCTTTCCCGACCCATTCTCCACTCGCTCCCCTCCTTATGCGCCCATCCTATACCCACTCGTCCATCCTCTCTCTTAACTGCGTCCACAAATACCTCTTTTAGCCCTTCTCGGTTCTCCAGAATTGTTCCGATCATCCATGGGTATATTCTGTCGCACCCGTTTATCCGTCCTCTTACTTTTTCTTTTCCGTGCGCCTTCCATTCTTCATACCTCGTTGCTGCCTCTATGTATAGAGGCGCCATCCCAGTCAGCACGCATAACGCGGCTGACGGCGCCCTTCTATATACCCCGCTGGCCGATAGCGTAAACGGTCTCTGTATCGCCCCCAATTTTCTGATCACCCTAGAGTCCTTCGCTCTTGCTCCCCACACTTGGACGCCATACATCACCGCCGGCTTAACCACTCTTTCGAAAATCAGTCTGACACATTCTCTCCTTAGCCTTACGTCACGGCCCGTCCATCTTCTTAGTTTTCCTGCAACTATAGCCGTTCTCCTTCTTACCTCCTTAAGATGATCAATGTACAGTAGGCCCTTGTCTACTATCATGCCCAAGTATGTGATGTTACCGCCGCACTCAATCCGTTGCTCTCTCACCCTAACCACCGGTTCCTTGTCCAGTTTCCTGGCCGAGACAAACATGCATTCGGTCTTGTTTTCGTTATACCTCAGCCACATTTCATCCTCCCATTCTTGACATTCTTTCCACACCTCCTTCCACATCCTTTCTATTTTCTTTACCGACGGGCCAACCACCACTATCAGTTGGTCGTCGGCGTAGGCCTGGGCCCACACCTTCGTCCCACCACTTACTCTGTGCGCTGCTGGCACCCCTTCATTTATCCTGTCATATTCCTTTTCGTTTACTGCCCTCATCCTCTCGAACCACGCTTCCATGACAATAAGCCATAGCGTGGGTCCCAGGCTGGATCCCTGCGGGTACCCCCTGTCCACGATCGCTTCCACGCCTCCACTCTTGACTCTTCTTTCGCCTACAAATTCCATGCACACCTTGCCAATGTTCTCCGGTAGCCCCATCTTCCTCATATTCCATCCTATCGCAGGTCCCCATGCCGTGTTGAAAGCGTTCGACAAATCCAGCGCCATCACCATGCTGTGCATACCCTCGTTCTTACTTCTCTTTATTCTCTCCACCATATTCTCAACAGCAGTCGATGTGTCCAATCCCGCCCTGAAGCCAAATTGGCAGGGCGAGAACTTCTGTCCTCTTTCACACCATACCTGTACTCTTCCGCTGAGAAGCCGGTCGAAAGTTCGCCCTAACGCGGTCAGCAAGCTGATCGGCCTTAGGCTACTATCCTTCTTAGGAATCCACACAACCTTCATCACCTTCCATACTGCAGGGAAATACCTCAGCCTAAGGCATGCGTTGAGTATATCCGTAAGATCTTCGCTTATTAGGTTCGCCACGTGTTTCATCACCTCATTAGGTATTCCGTCTGTTCCCGTCGCTTTGTTGTCTTTTGATCCTTCCATTACCTCTTGTACCTCCCTCACCGTGAAGTTGGGCTGCTCCGGTCCCCATCCTTCATCTCCGTCCTCCCTAATGCAGCGTCTACCCATGGTGTCTTTTCCCCTGTCATCGTTCGGGAAGTACTTGTCCAGCAGGTATCTGCTGGTTTCGTGCTTCCCCTCGGTGTATGTGCCATCCTCCCTCATAGCCGTGCCCGGTATTTCCTCTGCCCTTTCTTTCCTCAGGAGCCCAAACACTCTGTTCCACGGTTTCTCCGATTGCAACCTCTCGACCCTTTCTTTCAGCCACTCGATTCTTGCCCTTGCAATCCCCCTCTTGTACTCATTCCTCTCTCTCCTAAATATACCCTGTTTTCTGATTCTTTCATCCTCTATTCTTTCTTCCTGGTACTCCCTCCTGAGTTTCCTCACTCTTCTTCTCTTATTTTGGTGTTGGCAAAAACTGACTCCTCCCACTCCAGTTTCTCCATGTTTTTGTAGGCCTCGTAGTCCTCAGCCCTTTCCAGTTGTGTCAGGGATGTACATCCCCGCTCCATCCAGGCCTTCGTTTGGGTACCGATTTCCATGGAATTCTTGCCGTTTGTTTGGACATCAACATCTATCAATATTTTCTCTACAGGCTCGTACTTGTGTTTTTCTAACCATTCTCCTACCATCTTTCTCAAAGATATTCGAATTCTTTATTATTTTCCCGGTTGTCTCCCGTATCTTCTTGTCCGTGCCTGGTTGCTCTGTTAAGACCTTTTCCAGGGCTTTTACCAATTTAATATTCATATTTATAGCTTCCAATAGTGTGAAAACTTCTGCACATTCTGTCATTTTGTATGGATCGTTCCTTGGGTCCTTTTCGATGGAGGTGTCCTCTATCCTCCTCTTCTTCTCATTAGGGAGCGACGAGCTTCTTTGAATTCTTGTTGGAATGTTAAGTTTTTCTAGCTCCCTTTGTTCCTTCCTTGTTTGGTCATCGGGTTGTTTAGTCCCTTGGTGCCTTTGTTCAAAGCCGGTTTTTTGGTTATTTGAGATCATCTTGTTCCCACGAGTAGGGTCGAAAGAAAGTCCGGCGTGGCAGTGCGCCCTTACCACGCTAAGGCTAGTGTCCCCGCAGGGTCACCATGTCCGACAGGCATCGCTTGCGACACACTTAGTCACCCCTGTGCCATGCGTCCCTGCGGCACGATGGTGCTACACCGTTGGATTGGGGGACGCGGTAGCCCCCCTGCCTCCAATGTCCCGGCTTGGGACACGGGTACGGTGGGGCTGGAAGGTGAGAGGACATAGCCGCCTCCCCTATGCCCAGGTATTGGAAAAGGAGTGACCCCTAGCCATCGAATGCTCTAATAGCGTCGGGGTCGGAAATGAACAAGAGTTAGTCAAGAGAGACTGACAGATCATAGATAAAAAGGGGAAGACGGATCCACTCAAGACAAGTTGAAGTAAAGTGCGGTCCGTTGTAGGAGAGCCGGAACCTGGAGTGCAATGGGTGCGGCTCACCCTTAGTGCAATGGGCACGGCTCACCCACGATAGACACCGGGACAGTAGCCACCGCTCGACGGTCGGCCCGTAAAGTGCAATGGGGACGTCAGGGACAGCAGCCACTTCCCGATGGATGGATTTTTGAAGATTAACTCCTTTGAAGTATAAAAATGAGTGCCCCCAGGCCCCACCGGAACGCCCCGATAGGGCAGAGTGCCCCCGGGCCCCAGCAGGATGCCCCAGCAGAGCTGAGTGCGGAAGATAACAAGAGTTGCACGAGTGTGTGCGATAGGATAGCTAAAAGTAAGTGACTTACCCAAGACTGGATAAAACAAAGTAAGTCATGAGAGATATGTTCCTCCTCCTTCGCCCTGGCTTGGAACAGGCGCCATGAGACTCCATGCACTCACTATGTCGAACAAGGCCCCCACTAAGATATGAAAACCTCCTTCAACACAGCACACGAAATGACTCTCACCACGGCGGAGTTAACCTAACCTAACCTAACCTAACCTAACCTAACCTAACCTAACCTAACCTAACCTAACCTAACCTAACCTGAAAAATTTTAGAAAATTTTTCCAAGTCCTCATTTTAGGTTAGGTCCTTCGGGCCGGATAAATTTCTAAAATCCTCATAACTCGAGAACCGTTGGTCGTAGAGAGCAAAAAAGGACATATTCGGATTCTTTTGCAAGAGATTTTTTTAAATGTCTATTTTTGAATAAAGGTTAGCTCATTTTAAAATTTTTCAAAAATTAAAATCGTCATAACTCCGTTATGAGTTCTTCTAACAAAAAAATTAAAAATCATTTATGGAATCGTCTCGACGAGATCTACACATTCCCCCTATTTTCGAAAAATGGTTAGCTCGTTAAGCACCTTCTTTTTCAAGAAAATCGATATTTTGAAAACGTCACATAGAACTTGATCGAAACCTGTCTAAACGTCTTTTTCGACCTCGAAAACATAAGATAAAACTCTTTTTTGGGTAGGTCGCTAGTTTTTTGCCTATAACCTAACCTAACCTAACCTATCCTAACCTAACCTAACCTAACCTATCCTAACCTAACCTAACCTAACCAAACCTAACCTAACCTAACCTAACCTAACCTAACCTAAACTAACCTAACCTAACCTTTTTTTTTTCTTTTCTGGTGAGAGGAAAACCGCTTGACACCAGGGCATTGTGTCCACCGCCCTGATAGTGTCGGTCGCCAACCCGACTGAAACCCCCCCTCGCCCTCTCCTACGCTTGGAACCATCTTGACGATATATCGTCAAGCGTAGGCGGCGGTCTGTATATCATATGTCGTCATCACATCATATGATGTCGTCATCAGATCATATGTCGTCATCGTAGTTTGCCTGTGTTATATTCATTTCTTGCCTTTGGGCCTCCCTCTCCTCTCGCTCTTTTGCCTCCATGACCGTTTTTAGGAAGTTATACCCTGCCTCCCAGTTAGGTAGCCCAATAAGATTATCCGGGGTGAGTATATCTCCTATAGCGGCTTCTGCATGCTGACGCTCTCTCACCCACCTTCCACATTCAAAGATGGTGTGGCGTGGGTCGTCCCTGTATCCGCAATAGGCACATATCTCGTTCTCCGTCTTTCCTATTTTGTGAGTATACTTCCTGAAAGAGCCATGCCCGCTGAGGGCTTGGGTGACGTAGTAGCTGATGCTCTTATGTTCGCATCTCGTCCACATGCCTATGTCGGGTATCAATATTTCAGTCCACTGTGCAGTGGAGGTGTTGTCGTTCCACCTTGTTTGCCATCTCTCTATAGTCCTGTGTCTCTCTTCAGCTATTACCCTTGGATTCAGGTCGGGCGTGTTATCTAGACGTATTCTCTCCTCGACCAGGAGGTCAATTGGCGGTATCGCCGCTATTACACATAGTGCCCCAGCCGACACGGTTCTATACGCCATGGCGACACGTAACAGTATCTTTCGCTAAATCGATATCAGCATTCCCTTGTATCTGTTTACTCTGATGACATGTCCCCACACTGGTGCTGCAAACAAGAGAGAGATTGGACTACACCGTACATAACTTTTCTTTTGAAAAGGCCCGGTCCTCTGATGTTCGGTAGGATTTTGGTTAGCGCTGTAACCTGCCTATTAGCCTTCTCGCAGGTTTTCCTCACGTGTTCATAGAATATTTGTTTATCGTCCAGATGTACCCCTAAGTATATTTTCTATGGTCCATTGATTGATCGTTGTTAGGCACTCGTTTGTCTTATGTGTCAGCTCCTCTCTCTTTTGGGCAGTGACAATCAGCGCGAGATCGTCCGCGTATGCTAAAGTTATGCAGTTACTCGGTAGGTCAAGCGTGAGAATTCCGTTGTACGCCACATTCCACAGTGTGTGGCCGAGAACAGATACCTGTGGGACTCCCTGCGATAGGCTCATACTTATTTTCCCGGAGCTCACCTTTCTCCCGGAGAGGTAGCTGTTTATCGCCCGTCTTAGGTATGAGCTGATTTGCAATCGGCTCAGTTCACGGTTTATAAGATGCCATTTCGCCGTGTTAAAGGTGTTTTTTACATCTATCATGACGACTACCCCCCATGTCTTCCGGTCTCTGTTCACTGCATCCATTATGTGCTTGACTGCACCTATTACCGATCTCTTTGATCTGAACCCGAACTGGGTGTTGGCAATGCCTCCTCTTTCGTCCAGCTCCTCTTCCAGCCTGGCCTTCAACATGTATTCGTAGATTTTCCCAATCCGTCAAGAAGACATATCGGTCGGTGTTTTTCTTCTATCCTTGGGTCTCCTTTAGGGATCAGTACCACCTTGCCATTCTTCCATGTGTCTGGGAAAGTTCCTTGGTTGAGTTCTTCATTCATCACTTTCAGAATGGTATCTGGCATTACCTCTATGGAGTGCTCAACTGTTTCTGGTAGGATCCCGTCAGGGCCCGGAGATCTCTTGCTCTTCAGCTTTAGCGCAGCCCCTTTCAGCTCCCCCACCGTGAACAGGGGGGGGTTGTGGCTGCTCGACGGGTTGTTGGGCTTCGGTGTCAGCTTCGTCCGCGTCCGGAACTAATTCTCTTATTATGTTTTCTTTTCGGCTGGGATCGAGCTCGTATATGGCCCTAAGTCCCTTCAGGTTCCTGACCGCTATACGGTATCCCTGTCCCCATGGGTCCTGTTCCAGCCCGTCGCACAGCCGTCTCCACTCCTCCTTTTGGGACGTGTTTATTTCTTTATTAAGTGTTCTTCTAGCTTCATTGTATTCTCTTTCTAGATCCTCCAGGCGTCCAGGCGGGGTGCGGGCCTGACGTCTTGTTCTGGTTACTAACCTCCTGGCCTTTCCGCACCTCTGTCTCAATGCGCTAATGGTGTCATTCCACCACACCGGTTGCTCCCTGGGTGTCCCTTGGTTGTTCCGTAGCGTGCTGGGCATCCTCAATCATCTTCGTGAGCCTTTGCGTATCCATGATATTGTGTTGTGTCAGTTGGAGGGTGTTTTTGAAGGTTGGGATGTCCATTCTTATCTCGCAGGGTTGTTCTGCCCTCTTGACGTGGGAGCCTATCCGTACCCTAAACGTCATGTATCTGTGGAGACTGCCACTTTCCCCATTTGATACCTGCCACTCGGATATTCTCGTGCCGATTTCGTCCGTGGATAGTGTAAGGTCAATGACGGATGACTGTGCTGCCCTAACGAACGTTGGTTGCCCATTTGTGTTGTGGACCGTCATGTTTGCCGCGTTCACCCAATCCTCGATATAGTGACCCCTGTTGTCCGAGGCGTTGCCTGTCCACAGGAGGGATTTCGCGTTGAAATCGCCTACGATGATGGCCTCTTTGTTTCCTGTCCTAACATGCTCTGCCAGTCTGTCGATATAATCTCGGAAGTCCGTTTGCGCAATGTTAGGGGAGATATAACAGTTATATATATATTCTAATTCTCAAAGTTCAAGCAGGTAAAGCCGTTTTCGACTGAGTGGCTGATGACTCCGCACGATCTATTCCTACACCACGCTGCCGTGTTCTCGTCCAGGTCCATGATCCACCTTGTGTCTGCGCGGGCGATGGACAGGTTTGGTTCCTGGACGAGAACCAGGTTGGCGTCTGCTTCCTCTGCCTTCCTCCTCAACAGGTGGTGCTCATTTCTGCGCCTATCCATATTGACTTGTATGATTCTTAGCTCGATGCCGAACTTCCCCCCTCGGTCCCCTGTGTGTCGGTGTGAATGGTCCCTACAGGATTTTCCGGCAAATCTTCTTTTTCAGTGCTATCTTCTTCTTCTTCTTCCTCTTTTTTTTTCCAGTGTTATCTTCTGATCTGTTCTCTCCTGTTGTCAGTGCTTGCTGTAATACCTCACCCATTTGCATGTTCCTAGACCGTCTTCTGTGCTCTTCTCTGTCTCTGGCCTTGTTAAGGGCCCCTTTGAAGGCTGGGCATCTCATATAACTTGCCTTGTGTCCATGTTCTCTACAAATAGGACAGAATTAATTGTTTCTACAATCCCTGGTCGCGTGTATTTCCTCTCCACATCTGAAGCACAGCGCAGATCTGTCGGTCCCGACGCAATCCTCGGTCCTATGCTCAAAGCCCTAGCATTTGTTGCACCTGGGTACCTTCAACCTTTTTTCAACTCTGACTCGGGCCAGCCCTATCCTAATGTTATCTCTTTGGAGCATGTGGTCTGCCATTGTTCTTGGCAGAGTGAGAGTGACTGCCTTCTTGTCATTCTGCAGCGGTCTGATGTTACTAATTATGCAGTCGCTAGTCCACGTCCCTATTTCTGCCTCGACTGCATCGATAATCTCCTTCTCTGTGACGTCGCCTGCCATTCCCCTCAGGTTGATCACTCTGGTATTTTCTCGTCCCATTCTCCGTGTTTTCAGCGTGCCCTCTCCATCAAACACGGATTTTAGTTTTTTGAGTGAGTCTAGGTCCTTCTCTACTGTAAGTAGGAGTTTTCCATCTCTTGTCTCCCTCACGTCTCTAATTGCTTTTAGTGATTCGGAGCCTCTAACCACTGTTTTCACTCTACCGAGAATGTCCCTGTATGTGGAGTCGCCATCGCTTATTATGACGCCATAGGTGTTCCTAGCTCTTGCATTTCCAGCTTGCTGCTTGGAGGTCGTGTAGATCTCCACAGTCGTGTCACTATCGTGGAATATGGCCTCCGTCATCTTCTGTAGATTTTTGTTGTCGATCCCATTGATGTGGTGGATGCACACCATCCTGTCATCTTTTGTTTCCTCTCTAAGCGCGATCAGCTTCTCCCATATTCCCAACTGGGATCCGTCAAAGCGCAGTTTAATTATTTTTCTATTCGATGCATTGCTAGTGCCCCTGATTCTTGTGGTTTGTTTCATAACCTCCATCTCTCCTGTTAGCTTACATAGATCCGGAAACTTGTCTTTATATAGCTTCTGTATGCTATTTTCCATCTCTGGATCCTGTGGTTCAGTTATTACTACTTTCACTACGCCATCACCGGTGCTTAGTGGGTTTCCAACTTTAACTGTGGTATTCATGAATACCGTTTTGTCCCATATCAGCTCCTCGACTACCTTGAATTCAGCGAGCTTTCGCATTGGCTTGAGTTCTTCCGGGGTGGCCAGCAGCAAGGCCCGGCACTTGCAGGAGCATGTGCATTTGCCCCTTCCCATTATGTTTTCCGGTATTCCCAGGCCTGAATCCGTTGTGCCTTCCTTTATGTTCTCAAGAGCCGCCACCTTTTCCCTCAGGAGAGCTACCTCCTTGTTTGCCTCTTCTGCTGTTTTTTGGCTATGTCGCGCTTCTCCTCGAGCTTCTCAAACATTTTGTTAATCCCATCGTCCGTTATTCTTTCCTCGTGCATCTCTTTTAGCGTGTCCTGTACCTGTCTCAAGAATGTGGCTCTGTCCTTTAGTTGCCCTGCCTCCCTGCTAATCTCTTTTGTGAGTTTCTTGATCTCAACTTCAGTGTTGACGTTCTCCTTAATGAGCGTCATCATCTGAGCAGACATCCGCACGAGGTTTGTTACCGTCTTCTGTAGCGCCGTGAATTCTAGCTCTTTTTCTGACATCGCTCTTTTTCTACTCTCTTTTTCCGGAGATCGTCTCCGTCCTTCCGATGTTCTGGTGATCTGGTTACTAGATTCTTCTTTTGTGTTTCAAGCATCTGTCTTTCAGACTCTTCTCTTTCTTTATCTATCTTTTCCCTTTCCTCTCTCATCGTGCTCTCTAATTCGTCTGTGGATCCATATTTGTTCCCACGAGTCGGGTCGTCTTGCGTGTCCAGCAGGGCAGTGCACCCCTACCCTGCTATGGCTGCATGCTCCGGGAGGTCGCCATTTCCCCAAAGGCTCCGTTCGTGACCATATCACGCCTGGCCATTCACCCCTTAGCACGGGTCGCATGACACCTTGGGTTGCGGATTTTGGAAGGGTTTACTCCCTGGGCGATAGGGTCACGAAAGGAATGATCCCTAGCCCTCGATTGCTCTCATAGCGTCGGGATCGGAAAGGAACAAGGGTTGGCCAAGTGAGGCCGAAAGTTCATAGATGACAGAAGAAGACAGATCCACCCAAGACAAGTTGAAATAAAGTGGGATCCGGTGTTGGGGAGAGCCAAGCTGTAGAGGTGCAATGCCCGGATCCCCAACAATAGGCCACTCCTCCTTTATCCGGGCTTGTGACCGGCATGAGGGGATCTGCCTTCATCATCAGAGGGCGTCACCTATCATGGCGGAGTTAACCTAACCTAACCTAACCTAACCTAACCTAACCTTACCTAACCTAACCTAACCTGGAAAATTTTTGAAAATTTTTCCAAGTCCTCATGTTAGGTTAGGTCCTTCGGGCCGGATATATTTCTAAAATCCTCATAACTCGAGAACCGTTGGTCGTAGAGAGCAAAAAAGGACATATTCGGATTCCCCTCCAAGAGATCTCTCTAAATCGTCCATTTTTGAACAAAGGTTAGCTCGTTTTAAAATTTTTCAAAAATTAAAATTGTCATAACCTCGTTATGAGTTCCTCTAACAAAAAAATTAAAAATCATTTTTGGAATCGTCTCGACGAGATCTACACATTCCTCCTATTTTCGAACAAAGGTTAGCTCGTTAAGCACCTTTTTGTTCCAAAATATCGATATCTCGGAAACGTCACATAGAACTTGATCGAAACCTGTCTAAACGTCTTTGTCGACCTCGAAAACATAAAACTCTTTTTTGGGTAGGTCGCTAGTTTTTTGCCTATAACCTAACCTAACCTAACCTAACCTAACCTAACCTAACCTAACCTAACCTTTTTTTTTTTTTTTTTTTTTTTTTTTTTTTTTTTTTTTTTTTTTTTTTCAGTAGAGGTGGAAACTCATGTTTCCCATGCGCTTGGTGTTGATCGCGACATGGGTATGCCGGACTCAGGTGTAACCCCGCCTACCGGCCAAACCACCTCCTCGCACTCGTATTCGGTAGTTGTTCTGTTGCTGAACATTTCATCCAATACGAGTGGCTTTGTCTTGTTTTGCATTTATTGTCATATTTAGATTTTTCCGTTTCCGTCTTAGTTTTGGTGTACCTCGTTTCTCTGGTGTTCTCTCTCTTCATTTTCCTTGATCTTCATGATTTCTCCTACGTATGCCGACATCTTTCTGTAGTTTTGCGAATTCTGTACCATAAGCGGAATAATGTTGTCTGTATTCATCTGTGTCCCGGCGTCGATCTCTATTTTCGTCCTTTGTTGGGTGAATCGCTGACAGTGGAACAATGTGTGTTCTGGTGAGTCCGTTATTCCGCAGTATATGCAGATATCGTCAGCTGCTTTGCCAATCCTTTTTGTGAATGTTCTATACGATCCATGGCCTGTCAGGGCCTGCGTCAGGAAATAGTCCAATTTTCTATTTCTACAGTTCACCCATGCTTTCACATCTTTAATGAGTGTTTTGGTCCATTGGGCCTTTTCTGTTAGTTGGACCCATTTGTCTTGCCACCTGTTCAGATATTTCTCTCTGATCTCTTTCCTTACCGCTTCTATGTATCCCTGTGCAGATTTGTATATTTCAGTCCTCTCTTCTATCATAGTATTTATTGTGAGGATTCCACAGACTACCTGAAGTGCCTCCTTTGACACTGTTTTGTACGCACTAGCCACTCTTAGTAGTGCCTTTCTCTGTGTTTTTAGTAGCATTTCCCTATATCTTTGTATTCTGAGTACCCCTGCCCATATCGGGGCTCCGTACAGCACAACAGAGTGTGTCACTCCACACATGACCTGTCTCTTGGTACTGCTTGGGCCACCAATGTTGGGCATCAGCCTTGATAGCATTGCGTTTGTCTTTTCCGCCTTTTCGGTAGCCATCTTCACGTGTTCCCCGAACGTGCCTTGGGTGTCTAGGTATATACCAAGATATTTTACTGTTTTCTTGGGGGTTATCGTGGCCTCTAGCATCTTGAATGTTATGTCGTCTCTCTTCCTGGGGCCCTTCAGTATTATTGCCTCAGTTTTGTTGGGGGCGATCTGTAGTTGATTATTTTTCATCCATTTTGCTACTCTTTTAAGCGTTCTGTTTGTTGCTTCTATCAGTTCTGTCTTTTTGTTGGCTTTCACTATAACTGCCAAGTCGTCTGCGAATGCCACCGTTTCAGCGTCTCCCGGTAAGTCAAGCCTCAGCATATCATCGTACAGTATATTCCAGAGGGTCGGTCCGAGTACTGATCCCTGTGGTACTCCTGCCGTGATTTTTTCTTGTGGTCTTTTACCACTGAGATTTCTCTTTCGTTTAGGTAGTCTGATATGGTGTTTATAAGGTACTGGCTTATTCTTTGTTCGTTTAGTCTACTCATTATGATGCCCCATGCTGCTATGTTAAAGGCGTTTTTAACATCTACTGACACCAGTACGCACCAGGTCTTTGTTGTGCTTTGTTCAATTTGTTTAACTCTCTCTATTGCGCTTACTGTTGATCTGCCTTTACGGAATCCAAATTGGTTTTCAGAGATTGATGCCTTTTCTACCAGTTCGCTTTCCAGTCTTTCTCTTATCAACAGTTCGTAGAGTTTACCCGGCGAGTCCAGCAAGCATATAGGTCTATGTGCAGGTATTCCTTCCTCCAGCTGTTTTGGACTGGTTTTTGGGATCAGTACCACCCTAGCCTTTTTCCATATTTTTGGGAACTCTTGTCTTTCAATCAGATCGTTTTTGGAGCTGTTTTTGCTATCTCTATAATCGCAGTTGGTGTCAGGTTGTCTGGACCAGGTGCTTTATCTGGTTTTATCTTCTCTATCACTTTCTTCAGTTCCTCCTCTGTGAACAGGGGAGGGGCTGTGTCGAGGGGTCCTTTATTCCATCTATCGTTTCTTTCTGGGAATAGGTCGTCTACCATCTTTTCCTTTTCTCGATCCTCTAAATCGCATGGCATTCCTTTAAGTTTCAGGTGCCTTCTAGTTATTTGGTAGCCGTCTCCCCATATGTCCTCGTCCAGTTTTTTGCATAGTTCTCACCATTTTCCATTTTTCGATTTTCTTATCAGTTTCTGTAGCTCTTTCCTATGCTGTTTCAGATCTTCTTTCATTTGAATCGTGCCCGTAGTTGGTGGCCTCCTGTGGTTTCTCGTAATCTTTCTTCTTATCGCGTTGCATTGCGTTCTTTTCTGCTGGATTTCGTCGTTCCACCAATACGGCTGTGTATCTTTCTTCCCCTCTCTTGATCTTGTTGCTTCTTTTTGCGCTCTTTTTATCATGGAAACATAATTTTCTACTGTTGCAGTTTTGTCTTTCTTTAGTTCTCTCTCTATCACTTTCTCAAATTTGTCTCTGTTCAAAAAGGGTTTTTTTGTCCATTCTTTTCTCTTTTCTATCTTTGTGTTTATCTTAAAATTATTGTATTTATGTTGACTCATCGAATCCTCGTCCATTACTTTCCATCTTTCTGTTTTGCTTGCTAATCCGTTCGTTGTTATTGTTATGTCAATGTGTGACCTTGAGTTGCCTCTCTCAAAAGTATGCTTTCCATCGTTGTGTATGGTGAGGTTTAGTGATGCGATCCAGTCAGCCAGGTGGTCTCCCCTTTCATCTGTTTGTGTTGCCCCCCAAAGGGGCGACTTTGCATTAAAGTCCCCAGCAATAATCGATTCCTTTCTTTGGTCTCGTACATCGTTCATTATTTCATCTGTGATCTTTTTGAACTCGTTCAAGGGGATGTTTGGTGATATATAACAGCTGTATATATTCATATCTGCCATCTCGATTCTCACAAAACCTTTACGTTTCTTCTGGTTTATTATTTTTACTTTTTTGTTTATGAACAGGATTGCCGCGTCTTCTTTGCTGTCTATTATCCAGCCTTCTTTTTTTGATAGGGCTTTGTTTGGTTCGCTGACCAGTGCGAGGTCCATTTTTTCTTCTGCCGCTGTTACTGCAAGGAGGTTAGGTTAGGTTAGGTTACCTGTTTCGGGCCAGTTTTCATTTACTATTGTCCTAAGAGCATCTATCCACTCATTCTTGCTCAGGGCCTCTGTTATTCTTTGCCTCTGATTTTCTTCCTCGATCCTTTTCCATTCAAGGTCGTTTTCAATATCCTCTGGGGTCACCTGAGTTCCGATACTGGACGTTGTAACTCCTTTGGGGTTTTCCCCGTTGTCCTGGGGAGTGTCAATCACTTTTTCTTCCCCCACTACCGGTATTGGTTGCACTATCTCCTTTGGTTCCGGTTCTCTTATGGTGTCGAGGACTTTTGCTCTGTCCCTCAACTGCTTGACAGCCAAATCAATTTCCTTGGAAATCTGTTTTATTTCCACTTTCGTGTTTGCATTAATTTTGATGAGCTTCATGAGCTGCGAAGTTTTCCCTGTAAGGGTTTCCACCACTTTATGCAATCGGGCTATCCCCTCAACCTTGTTATGTTCGGCATTCTTGTTATATTCAAACATCTTTCCGTCTTTTGGCGATTCCTGTAGTTTCCTCTTTTTAACAGGTTGCTTTATGCTTTCCCCTTCCTTCTATCACTTCTGTGTTTGAGCAGCTATCCTGGCTCTGTGATCCTCCAGCCACTGCTGGTGCGAATACGCCATCAAAGATATCCTCTACTGCTCTGGCAACTTGCGGCGGCGTACTTGCCAAGGCTGACTTTCGCGGTGGTATTGGCTTATTTCTGTTTTCTTCTTCTTCTTGTTCTTTTTGTTTTATTTTATTTTCCTCCATTTATATCCCACGAGTTGGGTCGAAATCAATTCCAGACGAGGCAGTGCGCCCTTACCTCGCCCGGGCTTTGCTACACCTGGAGTATAGCCACTTCTCCCGGTGGCTCCGTTTGCGACCGTGTACCGTCTCGGCCATCCATCCTTAGGCACGGGTCGCTTAACACCACTGGATTACGGATTTTCACAAAGGTTTACTCCTCTAAAGTGTGAAGAATGAATGCCCCCTAGCCCTCGAATACTCTAATAGCGTAAGGTGCGAAAAATAACAAGAGTTGCACGCGGGTGTGCGATAGCAAAGACAAATGTTTGTGACTTACCCAAGACTAGGTGAAACAAAGTAAGTCGTAGAAGATAGGTTCTTCCTCCTATTCCCTGGCTTGGAACAGGCGTGATGAGTCTCCATGCACTCGCTATGTCCAACAAGGCCCCCACTTAGATGTGAAAACCTCCTTCAACACAGCACACAACGTGACACTCACCACGGCGGAGTTAACCTAACCTAATCTAACCTAACCTAACCTAACCTAACCTAACCTAACCTAACCTAACCTAACCTAACCTAACCTAATCTAACCAAACCGAACCTTACCTAACCTAACATGGAAAATTTTTGAAAATTTTTCCAAGTCCTTACGTTAGGTTAGGTCCTTCGGGCCGGATAAATTTCTAAAATCCTCATAACTCGAGAACCGTTGGTCGTAGAGAGCAAATTAGGACATATTCGGATTCCTCTTCAAGACATCCCTCTATAACGTCCATTTTCGAACAAAGTTTAGCTCGTTTTCAAAATTTTCGAAAATTAAAATTGTCATAACGCCGTTATGAATTCCTCTAACAAAAAAATTTAAAATCATTTTTGGAATCGTCTCGACGAGATCTACACATTCCCCCTATTTTCGAACAAAGGTCAGCTCGTAAAGCACCTTCTTTTTCAAAAAATCGATATCTCGAAAACGTCACATAAAACTTGATCGAAACCTGTCTAAACGTCTTTTTCGACCTCGAAAACATTAGATAATAAATACTCTTCTTTGGGTAGGTCGCTAGTTTTTTGCCTATAACCTAACGTAACCTAACCTAACCTAATCTAACCTAACCTAACCTAACCTAACCTGGAAAATTTTTGAAAATTTTTCCAAGTCCTCATGTTAGATTAGGTCCTTCGGGCCGGATAAATTTCTAAAATCCTCATAACTCGAGAAACGTTGGTCGTAGAGAGCAAAAAAGGACATATTCGGATTCCTCTCCAAGAGATCTCTCTAAAACGTCAATTTTTGAACAAAGGTTAGCTCGTTTTCAAATTTTACAAAAATTAAAATTGTCATAACTCCGTTATGAGTTCCTCTAACAAAAAAATTAAAAATCATTTATGGAATCGTCTCGACGAGATCTACACATTTCCCCTATTTTCGAACAAAGGTTAGCTCGTTAGGCACCTTTTTTTTCTAAAAAATCGATATTTCGAAAACGTCACATAGAACTTGATCGACACCTGTCTAAACGTCTTTTTCGACTTCGAAAACATACGATGAAACTCTTTTTTGGGTAGGTCGCTAGTTTTTTGCCTATAACCTAACCTAACCTAACATAACCTAACCTAACCTAACCTAACCTAACCTAACCTAACCTATCCTAACCTTACCTAACCTAACCTAACCTAACCTAATCTAAACTAACCTAACCTAACCTAACCTAACCTAACCTAACCTAACCTAACCTAACCTAACCTAACCTAACCTAACCTAACCTAACCTAACCTAACCTAACCTAACCTAACCTAACCTAACCTTACCTAACCTAACCTAACGTAACCTAACCTAACTTTTTTTTTTTTTTTGTTGGGGTGGAAACCCTCATGGGCACTGACCGCTTGGTGTCCATCGCGAGTCAGTAGTGTCGGACTCTTACCGACTAAAACCACCCCCTAGCCCTCTCCTGTACTTGGGACCGTCTGAAGGACATAGCTTCAGGTACAGGTGGCATACTGCATCAACGTCTGGATTCAAGACAAGATACATATCGCAAAGACGCTCACAGTGTGAAGATACAAAGTAAAAAGCTACTATCACAGTTCTCTATCACAGTTCACGATGACAATGACGCACACAAGGTTGAAATTTGGCT
This sequence comes from Chrysolina americana, assembly GCA_958502065.1. Taxonomy (NCBI): domain Eukaryota; kingdom Metazoa; phylum Arthropoda; class Insecta; order Coleoptera; family Chrysomelidae; genus Chrysolina; species Chrysolina americana. The sequence goes on along the minus strand of OY293420.1, from coordinate 19,412,188 downwards.
TGTATATATACGTACATTCATACATTTCCAGCACAATTCATACATTTACACATCATTTCCAGCGTATTTTATAGATAAAAAAGATTAAAGTGGCAGCTCAATTTACACCTAACCCATGATATGATGTCCGGTATCAATCTTTTTGTCCATTGCGCTTTTTGATTATTTTCATCCCATCTCACCTGTCATTCTCTCAACACTTCCTCCCTTTCCTCTTTTTTGTCTCTTTCTGTCACCACATTTCGACTCTCCAGTCTCATCCTCTCCTTCACTAAGAGATTTATTGGTGGGATGCCCACAATCGTGTTTAGTGCCTCAGAGGAAACCGTTCTATAAGCCATTGCTGTTCTTAAAAGCATTTGTCTCTGCGTGCTTTGCAGCATATTCCGATACTTTTGGACCCTTATAACCCCTCCCCATATAGGTGCCGCATATAGTAAGACGGACTGAACTACCCCATATAATATACGTCTTTTATGGATGCCCGGTCCTCGTATATTTCGTAGCACCTTGGTGAGAGCAGTCACCTGCCTATTGGCTTTTTCGCACGTTTTTATAATGTGTTCATTATAGATGGTTTTGTCATCGAGCCAGACTCCCAAATATTTCACATACTTCTTTGGTTCTATTCTGTTTCCCGCTAAGTTGAAAGCTATTCCTTCTCTCTTTCTAGGTCCTCTTATGATGATTGCTTCGGTTTTATTAGGTGCTACGTCCAATCCGTTTCCCCCCATCCATCTCTCTATCTTCCTCAGACATGAATTTGCTCTTCGAACCATGTCTTTTTCTTATCTGCAGTCACGATAAGGGCAAGGTCATCCGCATATGCGGCAGCGAAACAATCTGCTGGGAGCTCCAAGTTTAGGACTCCGTCGTACAGGACGTTCCACAGGGTAGGTCCCAGAACGGAGCCCTGTGGAAATCCCTGCGTCATCGTAAGTTCGTCCTTTCCGCTCTGTAGAATACGCTCGGAGAGATAGTTTTTTATCATCTCTACCAGGTATCCACTGACTCCCTTGTTCCTTAATCTCTCTATTATAAGGTGCCACTTGGCAGTATTGATGCAATGCAGATGATAGTCGCCCAGGTTTTATTACTGTGTGTTGCCTTGTTCAGTACATATTTTATTGCTGTTACTGTTGACTTTTTTTCCCTAAAACCGAATTGGTTTACAAAAATGCCCCCATTCTCTTCCAGTTCTGTCTCTAGCCTTCGCTTGATTATATATTTTAGCAGTTTGCCGAAGCCATCCAGCAAACATATGGTTCTGTATTGCGGGTTTTCCACTGAGGTACCCTTCGGGATTAGGATAACTTTGGCCTTCTTCCATTCATTTGGGAACGCTGTCTCAGTGAGTTGTTTATTTAGTATCTCTAAGATTCCCCCAGGCATAACTTTAACGGCCATTTTCACAGATTCTGGTAGTATGCCATCAGGTCCAGGGGCTCTCCCGGTTTTGAGTTTTTCAATTGCATCTCTGAGTTCTTGTGCAGTTATGTGTGGTGGTAGATCATATTCGTTTTCCCTATCCAAATGCTGTGTATTTGCTTCAGGGAAGAGCTTCTTGATAGTTTCTAGTTTTTTTTGCAGTCCATTTCATAAGGGGTTTTCCAACATTTCAATTTTTTTTAGACTATCTTATACCCTTGTCCCCAGGGGTCATCTTCAAGTTTGTCACACAGTGTTCTCCACTGCTCCTTCTGGAGCCTTTTGATTTCTTTTCGCATGGTTCTTCTATTGATTTTATATTGATCTTCTTCTGTTTGTATAGTCTCAGTTTGTTCCTGGTTTTTTCGCATCCGCGTCAGTTTCCTTCTAGCCTTGTTGCACTCTTTCCTCAGGTTTTCAATCTGGTCATTCCACCATATTGGTTGTTTTCTAACCGTGCCGTTTGATGTTTTATTTGTGCTTATCCTTTGCGCGTTTTTGGTCCTCTTAGTCAGGTCTGCAATGGATCCTATTTCGTTACCCATCAGTTCCATAGCGTTTTGTAATGTGCGCATATCCACGGATCGCTCCCCTTGCCATACTTTTTTTGGGAGTATCGCACCTGCTCCTACATCAAAGAAGATGTATCTATGTAGGCTGAGACTTTCTTCAGTACTCACCTTCCAGTTCTTAATGTGGCCTGAGATGCCTGACGTTGCTAACGTGATATCTATTATCGATTTTTGAGTTGGGGTGTTCCCTTCATTTTGTATGGTAATGTCCATGGATTCTATCCACTCTACGAGGTACTCTCCTCGAGCATCGCTTATTGTGGAGTTCCATCTTGGTGATTTCGCATTGAAATCTCCTGCTATTAGCACCTCTCTTCCGCCATCTCTTGCATGTTGCATAATCGTGTCAACGTAGTTTTTATATTCAGCTACCGTTGTATTGGGGGATACATAGCAGTTGTACAAAACAAATTCTTTAAAATAGAGACAGGTGAAACCTTGCCCTCGGTGGTGGTTTATTATCCCACAGTTTCGGTTATTACATAAGATTGCCGTGTTCATACTTTGATCTGTAATCCAGCGAATATCTTTTTTGACTATGGTTACATTCGGTTCCTGTATCATCACTATATCTATTTTTTCTTCTTCCATTGTCTTTTGTAAGAGCTGGTGTGCGCCTCTTCTTCTGTCAATGTTTATTTGTAGTACTCTCATTACTAGAAATGGATGAATCTCCTTTTGTTCCTTTCTTCCCTAAGAATTTTCCTGAATTCCGGGCATCTTGTGGAGTCTGCCCTATGTCCTTTCCTTTGGCTTGTCGTACAGGATGACCCTGCCGTACACTCGTTGACCTTATGGCCTTCTTCCCCACATTTCAGACAGAAATTGCTTTTGTCCACCGGTCCCGTACATGCACTTGCTCTATGCCCAAAATTCAGGCACCTAAAGCACCTTGTGACTGTTACTTTAGGGTAGACTCTACAGTGAGTCCAGCCTATCTTTATCCTTCCCCTACCAACCATCGTATCTTCATGAGCTTTTGGCACCTCTATCGTCGCTGTTTGACTTCCGTTTCTGTTACTTTTTATCGACGTAATCGCGAAGTCCTCGTCATATAGTGTTGTCCTGGCTGCCAGGATATCAGTCCTTATCTGTCCTCCATCTAAATCTGCATCGATATCGTTGATGATAATCGTTTTCCCACTTAGTGCTAATTGTACGTCTAATTCGGGTGCCTTCTTTTTTATTTCGTTCTTCAGTGCTTCACTTTGTACTTTCCCTCCTGCTACTTCCATCATTAGGTCTCCCTTATTCGTCCTCCTCAGGTTTTTGAGGGTTACTCCTGTTTCCTGCAGGTTTGCTTTTTCTTTTACCACCCTTAGCAGTTCTGCAAATGTTTTTCCGTTAGCTTTTTCAAATATTCTGTCTTCTCTGAGTTTATTGTCTTTCCCCATTCCCTGTATGAAGTCTCCTATTTTTATGTTAATCTCAGTGTTATGGAAAACGTGCTCTGCGCACTTTCTCAGGTATTCCCCGTCTACCTTTCCTCTGGCTTTCAGTGTTATTTCCTTACATTTGTGATTTGTACACTCCTCCCTCAATTTACTGATTACTTGGTGTAAGGTCTCTATATTATTTACAGCGTTTTCCTCCATCTTATAAGGCACTACGAATGTCGTTGTTGTTTTTTCCTCTTTGATGCCACTCCTTTTGCTAGAGGTTATTTCTGCTTGAGTTTTGATATACTCAATTTGTCCCTCTGTATTCCCTTCCTCCAGGAGTTCGTCAATTTCAGGGTGCTCATAGTGTTCGGTTGTTTTGTCTCTGTTGTCTCCTGGGTTGACCAGTACGGCAACATTTCCTTTTGCTAGGCGCCTTTCGTCATTTTTTGCAACCACTTGCGTTTTCTTAAAAATCTGTTTCGGCCATTCGAAATCTATGATCTCTCTAAAGTCTCCTCCTTGTCGCAGATTTTCCTTGATTTGGTTTATCCTTCGAACTCTCTCTAGCTCTTCATCCTCCTCCATGATCTCAGGGGTTACCTGCGTTTCTATGGTCACCATTTCAGGTTCCCTTGCTCTACGTTCCCTATTATCTTCATTCGAATATCTCTCTTCGAAGTTCAGTACTGTCTCCCTCAATAGTGTTGCTTCCCTGTTTGCCCTTTCAGCCTTCTTCTCTGCTGCTTCTTTCTCCCCCGTCAATTTTTCGATGATATCAGCTGAGTCAGTTTCCTTCTCTCGTTCTTCCTTTACTTCCATGATTACGTCTTGGACGTTTTTCAGGAATCCTGCTCTCTTCTTCAAGAGCCCCACCTCGGTACTAATGTCCTTGGACAGCTTTTTTATTTCTACCTTGGTGTTTATGTTTTCCTTCACTAAGCTCGTCATCCTCCTGGCATATTCCACTAGGTTTGCTACTGTTTCATGGAGCGTTGCGAATTCCTTCGATCTGTCAGAGATTGCTGCTCTTTTTCTGCCTTTTTCTGGTGACCCTTTCCTTTTTCTCTTCCTCTCGGGCAGTTCTGTCTCGTCTTCCCCCGAACTTGCTAAATCATAAATAGCTCTTCATCGTACCACTCAACCGGTATGTCCGACATACTTTGTCTAGGAGTGCTGAAGGCCTCCGACTTCTTGTGTTCTGTCTGACTCGCCTCTGCGGTCTTTGGTATCTGTTCTCCAGCTGCACCGTCCATCATTCCTTTGGAGGGTGGGGATCGAGGGAGCTTCTTGCTCTTTTGCCCCTCTAGAAGTTCTCTTTCGTATTCCTCTCTTTCCTGTCGCTCTTTCTCTTTCTCCTTCTTCTGCTCCTCTGCCTCCTTTCCATTTGTAGGTTTTCTTTGATTCATGTGCGTTCCCACGAGTAGCTAGGGAATGCAAGTCCGCCCCTGCAGAGCCCCGCATGCAGGGGTGAGGCTGGGTACGGCCGGGAGGACGCCAGATCTCCCGCCTGCTCCGTTCGAGACCATGTACCGCCTGGCCATTCACCCCTCAGCACGGGTCGCATGACACCTTGGGTTGCGGATTTTTGGAAGGGTTTACTCCCTGGGCGAGTTAGTCCTGAAAAGGGAATGACCCCTAGCCCTCGAATGCTCTTATAGCGTCAGGGTCGGAAAAGAACAAGAGTTGGTCGAGAGTGACCGACAGATCATAGATGAAAAGGAGAAGACGGATCCACCCAAGACAAGTTGAAGTAAGGTGCGATCCGTTGCTGGGAAGAGCCGGCCTTTAGACGTGCAATGCCCGGGTTCCCAGCCATAGGCCACTCCTTCTTTTCCCGGGCTTGTGACCGGCATGGATGTGGTGCAAGTCCATGGCGGAGTTAACCTAACCTAACCTAACCTAACCTAACCTAACCTAACCTAGCCTAACCTAACCTAACCTAAACTAACCTAACCTAACCCAACCCAACCCAACCTTACCTAACCTAACCTAACCTAACCTAACCTAACCTAACCTAACCTAACCTGACCTAACCTTACCTAACCTAACCTAACCTTACCTAACCTAACCTAACCTGGAAAATTTTTGAAAATTTTTCCAAGTCCTTATGTTAGGTTAGGTCCTTCGGGCCGGATGAATTTCTAAAATCCTCATAACTCGAGAACCGTTGGTCGTAGAGAGCAAATTAGGACATATTCGGATTCCTCTCCAAGAGATCTCTCTATAACGTCCATTTTCGAACAAAGTTTAGCTCGTTTCCAAAAGTTTCAAAAATTAAAATTGTCATAACTCCGTTATGAGTTCCTGTAACAAATAAATTAAAAATCAATTTTGGAATCGTCCAGACGAGATCTACACATTCCCCCTATTTTCGAACAAAGGTCAGCTCGTAAAGCACCTTTTTTTTCAAAAAATTGATATCTCTAAAACGTCACATAGAACTTGATCGAAACCTGTCTAAACGTCTTTTTCGACCTAGAAAACATAAGATAAAACTCTTCTTTGGGTAGGTCGCTAGTTTTTTGCCTATAACCTAACCTAACCTAACCTAACCGAACCTAACCTAACCTAACCTAACCCTACCTAACCTAACCTGGAAAATTTTTGAAAATTTTTATAAGTCCTCGTGTTATCCTTCGGGCCGGATAAATTTCTAAAATCCTCATAACTCGAGAACCGTTGGTCGTAGAGAGCAAAAAAGGACATATTCGGATTCCTGTCCAAGAGATCTCTCTAAAACGTCCATTTTTGAACGAAGGTTAGCTCGTTTTCAAATTTTACAAAAATTAAAATTGTCATAACTCCGTTATGAGTTCCTCTAACAAAAAAATTAAAAATCATTTTTGGAACCGTCTCGACGAGATCTACACATTCCCCCTATTTTCGAACAAAGGTTAGCCGTTAAGCACATTTTTGTTCCAAAAAATCGATATCTCGAAATCTTCCCATAGAACTTGATCGAAACCTGTCTAAACGTCTTTTTTGACCTCGAAAACATAAGATAAAACTCTTTTTTGGGTAGGTCACTAGTTTATTGCCTATAACCTAACCTAACCTAAGCTAACCTAACCTAACCTGAAAAATTTTAGAAAATTTTTCCAAGTCCTCATGTTAGGTTAGGTCCTTCGGGCCGGATAAATTTCTAAAATCCTCATAACTCGAGAACCGTTGGTCGTAGAGAGCAAAAAAGGACATATTCGGATTCTTTTGCAAGAGATTTTTTTTAATGTTTATTTTTGAATGAAGGTTGGCTCGTTGTCAAATTTTTCAAAAATTAAAATCTTCATAACTCCGTTATGAGTTCTAACAAAAAATTTAAATTCATTTTTGGAATCATCTCGACGAGATCTACACATTCCCCCTATTTTCGAACAATGGTTAGCTCGTTAAGCAACTTTTTTTTAAAAAAAATCGATATTTCGAAAACGTCACATAGAACTTGATCGAAACCTGTCTAAACGTCTTTTTCGACCTCGAAAACATAAGATAAAACTCTTTTTTGGGTAGGTCGCTAGTTTTTGCCTATAACCTAACCTAACCTAACCTATCCTAACCTAACCTAACCTAACCCAACCTAACCTAACCTAACCTAACCTAACCAAATCTAACCTTTTTTTTTTCTGGTGAGGGGAAACCGCTTGGCACCAAGGCATTGTGTCCACCGCCCTGATAGTGTCGGTTGCCAACCCGACTAAAACTCCCTCTCGCCCTCTCCTACGCTTGGAACCATCTTGACGATATATCGTCAAGCGTAGGCGGCGGTCTGTATATCATATGTCGTCATCAGATCATATGTCGTCATCGTAGTTTGCCTGTATTATATTCATTTCTTGCCTTTGGACCTCCCTCTCCTCTTGCTCTTTCACCTCCATGACCGTTTTCAGGAACTTATACCCTGCCTCCCAGTTAGGTAGCGTGTCCATCATGAGCCCAATAAGATTATCCGGGGTGAGTATATCTCCTATAGCGGCTTCTGCATGCTGACGCTCTCTTACCCACCTTCCACATTCAAAGATGGTGTGGCGTGGGTCGTCCCTGTATCCGCAATAGGCACATATCTCGTTCTCCGTCTTTCCTATTTTGTGAGTATACTTCCTGAAAGAGCCATGCCCGCTGAGGGCTTGAGTGACGTAGTAGCTGGTGCTCTTATGTTCGTATCTCGTCCACATGCTTATGTCGGGTATCAATATTTTAGTCCACTGTGCAGTGGAGGTGTTGTCGTTCCACCTTGTTTGCCATCTCTCTATAGTCCTGTGTTTCTCTTCAGCTATTACCCTTGGATTCAGGTCGGGCGTGTTATCTAGACGTATTCTCTCCTCGATCAGGAGGTCAATTGGCGGTATCGCCGCTATTACACATAGTGCCCCAGCCGACACGGTTCTATACGCCATGGCGACACGTAACAGCATCTTTCGCTAAGTCGATATCAGCATTCCCTTGTATCTGTTTACTCTGATGACATGTCCCCACACTGGTGCTGCAAACAAGAGGACTGAGTGGACTACACCGTACATAACTTTTCTTTTGAAAAGGCCCGGTCCTCTGATGTTCGGTAGGATTTTGGTTAGCGCTGTAACCTGCCTATTAGCCTTCTCGCAGGTTTTCCTCACGTGTTCATTGAATATTTGTTTACCGTCCAGATGTACCCCTAAGTATTTGACATATTTGCTTGTTGTGATCTCCGTGTTTTCTATCACAAAACGGATGTAGTCGCGTTTCCTGGGTCCTCTCATTATAATGGCCTCTGTTTTTTGGGGTGCGATCTCAAGTCCGTTTTCTATGGTCCATTGATTGATCGTTGTTAGGCACTCGTTTGTCTTATGTGTCAGCTCCTCCCTCTTTTGGGCAGTGACAATCAGCGCGAGATCGTCCGCGTATGCTAAAGTTGTGCAGTTACTCGCTAGGTCAAGCGTGAGAATTCCGTTGTACGCCACATTCCACAGTGTGGGGCCGAGTACAGATCCCTGTGGGACTCCCTGCGATAGGCTCATACTTATTTTCCCGGAGCTCACCTTTCTCCCGGAGAGGTAGCTGTTTATCGCCCGTCTTAGGTATGAGCTGATTTGCAATCGGCTCAGTTCACGGTTTATAAGATGCCATTTCGCCGTGTTAAAGGTGTTTTTTACATATATCATGACGACTACCCCCCATGTCTTCCGGTCTCTGTTCACTGCATCTATTATGTGCTTGACTGCACCTATTACCGATCTCTTTGATCTGAACCCGAACTGGGTGTTGGCAATGCCTCCTCTTTCGTCCAGCTCCTCTTCCAGCCTGGCCTTCAACATGTATTCGTAGATTTTCCCAATCCGTCAAGAAGACATATCGGTCGGTGTTTTTCTTCTATCCTTGGGTCTCCTTTAGGGATCAGTACCACCTTGCCATTCTTCCATGTGTCTGGAAAGGTTCCTTGGTTGAGTTCTTCATCCATCACTTTCAGAATGGTATCTGGCATCACCTCTATGGAGTGCTTAACTGTTTCTGGTAGGATCCCGTCAGGGCCCGGAGATCTCTTGCTCTTCAGCTTTAGCGCAGCCCCTTTCAGATCCCCCACCGTAAACAGGGGGGGTTGTGGCTGCTCGACGGGTTGTTGGGCTTCGGTGTCAGCTTCGTCTGCGTCCGGAAATAATTCTCTTATTAGGTTTTCCTTTCGGCTGGGATCGAGCTCGTATATGGCCCTAAGTCCCTTCAGGTTCCTGACCGCTATACGGTATCCCTGTCCCCATGGGTCCTGTTCCAGCCCGTCGCACAGCCGTCTCCACTCCTCCTTTTGAGACGTGTTTATTTCTTTATTAAGTGTTCTTCTAGCTTCATTGTATTCTCTTTCTAGATCCTCCAGGCGTCCAGGCGGGGTGCGGGCCTGACGTCTTGTTCTGGTTAGTAACCACCTGGCTTTTCCGCACCTCTGTCTCAATGCGCTAATGGTGTCATTCCACTACACCGGTTGCTCCCTGGGTGTTCCTTGGTTGTTCCGTAGCGTGCTGGCTTCCTGAGCATCCTTAATCATCTTCGTGAGCCTTTGCGTATCCGTGATATTGTGTTGTGTCAGTTGGAGGGTGTTTTTGAAGGTTGGGATATCCATTCTTATCTCGCAGGGTTGTTCTGCCCTCTTGACGTGGGAGCCTGTCCCTACCCTAAACGTGATATATCTGTGGAGACTGCCATTTTCCTCATTTCATACCTGCCACTCGGATATTCTCGTGCCGATTTCGTCCGTGGATAGTGTAAGGTCAATGACGGATGAATGTGCTGCCCTATCGAACGTTGGTTGCCATTTGTGTTGTGGACCGTCATGTTTGCCGCGTTCACCCAATCCTCGATATAGTGACCCCTGTTGTCCGAGGTGTTGCCTGTCCACAGGGGGGATTTCGCGTTGAAATCGCCTACGATGATGGCCTCTTTGTTTCCTGTCCTAACATGCTCTGCCAGTCTGTCGATATAATCTCGGAAGTCCGTTTGCGCAATGTTAGGGGAGATATAACAGTTATATATATATATATATATATATTCCAATTCTCAAAGTTCAAGCAGGTAAAGCCGTTTTCGACTGAGTGGCTGATGACTCCGCACGATCTATTCCTACACCACGCTGCCGTGTTCTCGTCCAGGTCCATGATCCACCTTGTGTCCGCTCCGTCCGTTCGGCGTCTGCTTCCTCTGCCTTCCTCCTCAACAGGTGGTGCGCATTTCTGCGCCTATTCATATTGACTTGTATGATTCTTAGCTCGATGACGAACTTCCTCCCTCGGTCCCCTGTGTGTCGGTGTGAGTGGTCCCTACTGGATTTTCCGGCATTTCTTCTTTTTCAGTGCTATCTTCTTCTTCTTCTTTCTCTTTTTTTCAGTTTTATCTTCTGATCTGTTCTCTCCTGTTGTCAGTGCTTGCTGTAATACCTCACCCATTTGCATGTTCCTAGGCCGTCTTCTGTGCTCTTCTCTGTCTCTGGCCTTGTTAAGGGCCCCTTTGAAGGCTGGGCATCTCATAGAACTTGCCTTGTGTCCATGTTCTCTACAAATAGGACAGAATTCATTAATTTTACAATCCCTGGCCGCGTGTCCTTCCTCTCCACATCTGAAGCACAGCGCAGATCTGTCGGTCCCGACGCAATCCTCGGTCCTATGCTCAAAACCCCAGCATTTGTTGCACCTGGGTACCTTCAACCTTTTTTCAACTCTGACTCGGGCCAGCCCTATCCTATTGTTATCTCTTTAGAGCATGTGGTCTGCCATTGTTCTTGGCAGAGTGAGAGTGACTGCCTTCTTGTCATTCTGCAGCGGTCTGATGTCACTAATTATGCGGTCGCTAGTCCACGTCCCTATTTCTGCCTCGACTGCATCGATAATCTCCTTCTCTATGACGTCGCCTGTCATTCCCCTCAGGTTGATCACTCCGGTATTTTCTCGTCCCATTCTCCGTGTTTTCAGCGTGCCCTCTCCATCAATCACGGATTTTAGTTTTTTGGGTGCGTCTAGGTCCTTCTCTACTGTAAGTAGGAGTTTTCCATCTCTTGTCTCCCTCACGTCTCTAATTGCTTTTAGTGATTCGGAGCCTCTAACCACTGTTTTCACTCTACCGAGAATGTCCCTGTATGTGGAGTCGCCATCGCTTAATATGACGCCTTAGGTGTTCCTAGCTTGCATTTCCAGCTTGCTGCTTGGAGGTCGTGTAGATCTCCACAGTCGTGTCACTATCGTGGAATATGGCCTCCGTCATCTTCTGTAGATTTTTGTTGTCGATCCCATTGATGTGGTGGATGCACACCATCCTGTCATCTTTTGTTTTCTCTCTAAGCGCGACCAGCTTCTCCCATATTCCCAACTGGGATCCGTCAAAGCGCAGTTTAATTATTTTCCTATTCGATGCATTGCTAGTGCCCCTGATTCTTGTGGTTTGTTTCATAACCTCCATCTCTCCTGTTAGCATACATAGATCCGGAAACTTGTCTTTATATAGCTTCTGTATGCTATTTTCCATCTCTGGATCCTGTGGTTCAGTTATTACTACTTTCACTACGCCATCACCGGTGCTTAGTGGGTTTCCAACTTCAACTGTGGTATTCGTGAATACCGTTTTGTCCCATATTAGCTCCTCGACTACCTTGAATTCAGCGAGCTTCCGCTTTGGCTTGAGTTCTTCCGGGGTGGCCAGCAGCGAGGCCCGGCACTTGCAGGAGCATGTGCATTTGCCCCTTCCCATTATGTTTTCCGGTATTCCCAGGCCTGAGTCCGTTGTGCCTTCCTTTATGTTCTCAAGAGCCGCCACCTTTTCCCTCAGGAGAGCTACCTCCTTGTTTGCCTCTTCTGCTGTTATTTGGCTACGTCGCGCTCCTCCTCGAGCTTCTCAAACATTTTGTTAATCCCATCGTCCGTTATTCTTTCCTCGTGTATCTCTTTTAGCGTGTCCTGTACCTGTCTCAAGAATGTGGCTCTGTCCTTTAGTTGCCCTGCCTCCCTGCTAATCTCCTTTGTGATTTTCTTGATCTCAACTTCAGTGTTGACGTTCTCCTTAATGAGCGTCATCATCTGAGCAGACATCCGCACGAGGTTTGTTACCGTCTTCTGTAGCGCCGTGAACTCTAGCTCTCTTTCTGACATCGCTCTTTTTCTACTCTCTTTTTCCGGAGATCCTCTCCATTTCCTTTTTTTTTCAGGGTTTCCATCCTTTCTTGCACACTCTTGTACAGTCCTCTGTCTCTCTTCCTTCCTTGCAATTCCGTCAACGTTTGGTCTAGCCGCTAGTCTGGTCCTCTCCCTTACCAGTAGATCCATCGGAGGGGTTGCTGTTATGACGTTTATAGCGTCGCCAGAAACCGTTTTATAGGCCATCGCCACTCTGAGAAGCATCCTTCTCTGTACTGCCATCACCATGTCTCTGTACTTATTGACCCTCATCACATTGCACCACACCGGAGCCGCGTACAGCAGGACCGACTGCACCACCCCATACAGTAGTGCCCTCTTTTGTGAGCTTGGGCCCCGTATGTTAGGCAAAAGTCTGCTCAGTGCTGTGGTCTGCCTATCTGCCTTCTCGCACATTTTCCTGACCTGCTCGTTCCATATGGTTTTATCGTCAAGCCACACCCCCAGGTACTTAACGAACTTTTTAGGCTCTATCTGTGTCCCATCCAGTTGGAAGAATATGTCCTCTCTCTTCCTAGGTCCCCTTAGGATGATCGCCTCCGTCTTTTGTGGCGCCAGTTGTAGTCCGTTATCGTTCATCCAGCTACTTATGTCTCTTAGGGCAGCGTTCGCTCTCGAGATCATCTCTTCTTTTTTGGTGGCTCGTACGATAACAGCCAAATCGTCAGCAAAGGCCACAGTGTGGCAGTCCGTTGGTAATACGAGTCTCAGAACCCCGTCGTACAGGATGTTCCACAGTGTGGGCCCAAGGACTGAACCCTGTGGGACTCCCTGCGACATTGCTCTTGCATATTCTCCCTTTATTAACCTTCTCTCGGAAAAGTAGGAATTTACTATTTCGATGAGGTACCTGCTGGTGTCCAGTTATGATAGTCTGTCCAGAATTATATGCCATTTCGCCGTATTAAAGGCGTTTTTTACGTCAATCAGTATTGCTACTCCCCATGTCTTTCTTCCCTGATTTATTTTGGAAAGGACCTCTTCCATTGCCATAACCGTGGATTTCTTCGCTCTAAAGCCATACTGGGTAGGTGAGATTCCGTTTTTATTCTCCATTTCCAGCTCCAGTCTGTATTTGATCATATGCTCGTAGAGCTTCCCCAAGCCATCCAATAGGCATATGGGTCGATGCTTCACTTCCTCTGCTGTGCTGTCCTTAGGGATGAGGACTACCTTCGCTTTCTTCCATTCATAGGGAAAGCTGCCTTCGAGCAGTATTTCGTTCAGTGTTCTCAGTAATGTATCTGGGATAATGCCGGCTGTGAGCTTTATCGACTTTGAGAGTATCCCGTCTGGACCCGGTGCTTTCTTGTTTTTCATTTTTTCCGTGGCTTTGCGGAGTTCCTCCATGGTGAAGGGAGGAGGGGGCTCCGTTACGCGGTAGTCCTCCTTGGGAGTAGTACAATGGGAAGAGTTCGTCGATGATTTCGTTGCTCTTTTCCTGGTTTAGGTTGTAGGGTGATTTGAGGTGTTTCATCCCCTCAACCACAAGTTTGTAGCCCTGACCCCATGGGTCATCGTCCAGACGGTCTCTGAGGAGGTTCCACTGTTCCTTTTTTGAGCTTTTTATGGCTTTGCAGAGTTCCCTTCGTTTGTACTTGTACTCCCCTTTCAGCTGATCGATTAGTACCTGTTGTTCTTGTCTGCCACGGGCGCGGCATAGCCTTCTCTTGGATCTATCACAGTCGGAGCGACTGGTTGCGATTTCCTCGTTCCACCACACTGGTTGGTCCCTTGGCCTTCCGTTGTGGTCCTTTTCCATACTCAGTTTCTGCGCATTCTTTATGGCGTCTGTGAGTTGGTCCAGGTCGTTTATATTACCATTCATGATTTCTAGCGCGGTCTTGAAGGTTGTCGTGTTTAGGTGTCGGGCGAGGTTCAGTTCTACTTTTTGTTTCTTGCCTTTGATATTGATTTCGTAATAGATATTCCTGTGAAGACTCATGTTTTCTTCCGTCGATACCGTCCAGCCTGTGACCCGGGGTGCTATCCTCTGTGAGGCAAGGGTAATATCTATATAGAATTTTTGGTTGCCCCTAGAGAATGTAGGGGTGGTTCCTTCATTTATTACTACCATGTTCATGGTGTTAATCCATTCTGCCAGGTATTCGCCTCTCTTATCAGTGTAGCCTGCATTCCATAGGGTTGACTTGGAGTTGAGGTCCCTTGCTATAATGAAGTCTTTTTTGTTTCTTGCGTGTTGCATGACCTCGTCGATGTATACCTTATATTGAATGAGAGTTGTGTTTGGCGAGATGTAGCAGTTATATAGAGACCAGGTCTCAAAGTTTAGGCAGGTGTAGCCCATCCCTCTTTCGTGACCTGTGACCCCACAATTTCTATTTTGGCACAGAATAGCAGTGTCTACCTTTAGGTCCTTAATCCATATTGGATTGTTTTGCACCAGGGTTTTGTTCGGCTCTTGAACCAGTATTATGTCTGCCTCCCGTTCCTTCATTGGTTTCTGCAGCAGAGTCCGTATTTATCTGCATTATTTTAAGTTTTTGTGGGAGGCGGTGGGCGCTGCCTCCCGCATCCGCGCCATGTCGCCCCATAGCTAGTTCCGTGAATTCGGGGGGAGGGGGGCTCCTGGGGAGCACTTCTGGTTGTTGTGGCATTTTGGGGACTCTGTCCCGTCTTTGGGTTCACGTTGTGTCCGCTTCTTGCTCTATTAAGGGCGTCTCTAAACGCCTGGCACCTATATGTGCCCACCCTGTGCCCCTTCTTCTCACAGATTGGACATGCGTCCTCCCCTTTGCAATCTTTTGCGGCGTGTCCTTCCTCACCACATCTGTAACAGTTTTCAGATCTGTTAGGGCCCTCGCATCCCCCCTACTGTGGCTATAGCTCCAACAGTTTGAGCACCTGGGAACATATATCCGTTTCTCCACCTTGCATGGAACTAACCCTATCCTAATATTGCCATCCCTTCTCAGAACAGTCGCCGCCGCGGACCGTGGGATTGTGAGAGTGACCGCCGCCGTATCGTCGCGCGAGAGTCTTATTCTTGTCATCTTGTACTGTTCATTCCACTCGCCAGTTTCCTTTCTGATGGCTTCGGCGATCTCCTCCTCAGTTACGTTCCAGGGCATTCCTTTGAGTTGAATGAGATCCCTCTGTTCTTCCCCTAAATTCCTGGTTTTAAGGGTCCCCTGTCTTTCTAGAGCGCCTCTTAGGTTAGTGCGCGCCATTTGGTCGTTAGCCATGGTCAGGAGGAGATTTCCCTCCCTGGTACTCCTGATCCCCTTTATTGAGTTCACAGCGTCGGTGTCTCCTATGATGTCCTTCACTTTTCCCAATATATCCCGGTAGGATCCTCCTCCGCCATCACTAATTATCATTTCCAATGCGTTGGTTTTTTTGCCGCTTGTCTGCTGTTGTGCGGGCGTAAATATTTCCACCTTAGTGCCACTGCCGTGGAAGGTAGCCTCGGTCATTTTTTGTAGTGCCTCAGTACTCATCGCTTTCACATTGTGCATGTGGACTCTGCTATCCGCCGTGGTTTCAACCTTTAGTTGTGCCAGTTTATCCCACAGGCCTCTTGGGGTCCCATCATATGTCACTTTTACTATTTTCTTCCGGGAGATGGTGCCAGTACCCCTCACTTTAGTGGTTTGTTCCAGCGCATCAAGGTCTCCCTCCAGTTGTATCAGCTCGGGGAACTTGTCTTTGTACATTCTCTGGATGCTCGTTTTCATGTCTGCGTCATCTGGTTCCACAATAACCACCTTTACTGCGTCGTCCTCTCTGGCCAGCGGATTTCCCACAATGATCACAGAGTTCGTAAACACCGAGTTGTCCCACTGAAGCCCCTGTACTCTATTGAAGGCTTCGTAGTCTTCCATCGCTTCTAGGCTTTCTGGAGAGTTCACGTGCAGGAGCAAGTACAGACTCTCTTTGGATGTACATCCTGGATTGTTACCTCGTTTGCGTCCCTGTCGCTGTCACTGCTTGAGTTTTCCTTCTCCAGTTTCTTCTCTGCTGCTCTAAGTTGTTCCTTCAGAGTCATTATGACCATTTCCAATTCATTGATTCGTTCAGCGGCTCTCTCCGCATTTTCCTCTGCCGCCTGCTTTCCCTTCCCGCTAGCATCTGTCTGTTCGTCGTCCCTTCTTCTATCCTCTTCTTTTTCTCTTACATCTCTAAGGTTGTCCTGAACCCCGATGAGGAACTCCGTTCTCTTCTTCAGACCTTTCGTTTCTACACTGATGCTTTTGGATATCTTTTTTATTTCCACTTTAGTATTTACGTTTGCCTTAACTAGGTCCATCAGTTGTGCGGCCATTTCCACCACGTTGTCCACTGAATCTTTGAGCTCTTTGAACTCCTGTGTTTTTTCTTCCACCCTTAGTTTTGTCTCTTTTCTTGGGGTCGCCTTCCTCTTTCTTTTCTTTGGTTGGCCACTTTCTCCCGACTCTGACTCGCTATCCGTCGCTGTCAGGTCGAATATTGGGCTTTGTTTCAACTCCTCGTCTATGTACCCATCATCTCGAGGTGTCGACATACTCTGTCTCGGCGTTTTAAAGACTTCCTCGTTTTCCTCATCGTCTTTCCTGTAATTTGTTTCTGGTAATACTACTATCCTTCGAACGGGTGGTGGCAACGAAGATCTCCTAATTGACGGGTTCACTTCCTCAGAGGGGTGCCCGTTGTCCTTATCATTAAAAAATTTGTTCAGTTCCATATGTATCCCACGAGAAGCTAGGGAAATTCTGTCCGCCCCTGCAGAGCCCCGCATGCAGGGGTAAGGCATCTTCCCCGCCGGGTTGCCCGTTCCGGCGGGCATCGCTTGTAACACACTTAGTCACCCCTGTGCCATGCATCCCTGCGGCGCGATGGTGCTACACCGTTGGATTAAGGGACGCGGTAGCCCCTCCTGCCACCGATGCCCCGGTGTGGGACACGGAGACAAAATGGGACTGGAAGGTGAGAGAGCACAGCCGCCTCCCCTGTGCAACCTAACCTAAACTAACCTAACCTAACCTAACCTAACCTAACCTAACCTAACCTAACCTAACCTAACCTAACCTTAACTAACCTAACCTAACCTTACCTAACCTAACCTTACCTAACCTAACCTAACCTAACCTAACCTAACCTAACCTAACCTAACCTAACCTAACCTAACCTAACCTAACCTAACCTAACCTAACCTAACCTAACCTAACCTAACCTAACCTAACCTAACCTAACCTAACCTAACCTAACCTAACCTAACCTAACCTAACCTAACCTAACCTTTTTTTTTTTTTTTTTTTTTTTTTTTTTTGACGGGTGGAAAATTCTTGATGAACTGCCAGGTACAGGTTCCTCCCTTCCCCGGGGGTGTGGGACTCCGGCCGTGGCCGCCTACCCACTAAAAACCACCTCCGCACTTCTTGCCCCTGGAACCATCTTTTGGACATATCTTCAGGGTACGAGCCGCGTCTTTGTTATGCTCAGTTTCTCTCTCGCTGTTGTTGTTCCCTCTCTTCCTTCTCTTTTCGTTCCATTACAGAATGTATGAAGGTTGCCCCTCTTTCCCAGCTCTCTCTATTCGTCATCATGTTGTTAATCAGGTTTTCGGCGGTTGTTCTTTCTCCTGTCTCTGTCTCGTATCGATTTCTATCCTGGTGCCATCTGACACACGAGAGAAGAGTGTGTTCAGGGCTATCTATTTCCTGGCAATATATGCAAATTTCATCGCCTGCTTTTCCAATTCTATGTGTATAGGTTCTAAAGGAGCCGTGCCCGCTCAGAGCCTGCGTCATGCAGTAGTTTGTGTATTTGAAATCGCACTCTAGCCATGGTCTCAGGTTTGGGATAAGTCTTTTCGTCCATTGCGCCGTTCTGGTGTTATTGCCCCATGCGGTTTGCCATTCCTCAATTGTCCTGGTTCTCTGCGCGAGTTTGTCTATCTCTGTGACCTCATCAAGGGCATCCAGTCTGCATCTTTCTCCGACCAGCATTTCAATGGGCGGGACACCCGTTATAACGTTGAGAGCCGCGGCGGAGATCGTTCGGTACCCCGCCGCAACTCTCAGCAGCATTTTTCGTTGCGTTGCCGCCATCATATTTCTGTATTTGTCTACTCTCATAACACGCTCCCAGACCGGTGCCGCGTATAGAAGGACAGATTGTACCACTCCGTACAATATTCGACGCTTATCTGTTGAGGGCCCCCGTATGTTCGGCAGGATCTTCGTTAAGGCCGCAGTCTGCCTGTCGGCTTTTTCGCAAGTTTTTTTTATATGTTCGTTATAGATTATTTTATCGTCGAGCCAGACCCCGAGATATTTAACGTACTTTTTTGGTTGGATTTGTGTACCGGCCAGTTCAAAAGTTATCCCTTCTCTCTTCCTCGGACCCTTGAGGATGATTGCCTCCGTCTTACTGGGTGCGATCTCCAAGCCATTTTCTGTTATCCATCTCTGGATTTGCCTGAGAGTGGCATTTGCTCTTTGAACCAGTTCTTCTTTTTTATTTGCCCTCACGATCAGTGCCAAGTCATCGGCATATGCTACCGATTGGCAGCTTGGTGGTAAATGTAGATCTTCCAAGACACCATTGTACAGGACATTCCACAGGGTAGGTCCTAAAACCGATCCCTGTGGGACTCCCTGCGTCATCTCTTGCATGTAATTTCCAGATTTCAGGTTTCTTTCCGAAAGATAATTTCTAATGACTTGGATCAGGTAGGTACTTATCCCAATATTCTGTAGTCGATCGATTATGATATGCCATTTGGCCGTATTGAAGGCGTTTTTTATGTCGACCATTATAATGGTCCCCCAGGTTTCCCGTGTACTGGTAGCCTTGTCTATGACATATTTGATCGCCGTAACCGTAGATTTTTTGGGTCTAAAACCGAATTGTCTAGCTGAGATCCCATCGTTCTCGCTCAATTCTGCTTCTAGCCTAAGCTTAAGCAGATATTCGTAGAGTTTTCCTAAGCCGTCTAAGAGACAGATTGGTCTCGCTTTGAGAGCTAGATCTTCCCCAGTACCCTTTGGTATTAATATCACGTTGGCAAGTTTCCAGGTTTTAGGAAAGGATCTTCCAAATAGTTGATCGTTCATAATTTTTACTATTGCTTCGGGTATCATTCTAGCTGCCAGCTTTATTGCCTCAGGGAGTATACCATCTGGCCCAGGAGATTTTCCGCTTTTAAGTTTGGCAATTGCTTTGTTTACTTCTTCTGTATCAAAAGGTGGCGGCAGATTCAACGAATCTTCTAGGTTGGGGGCGTGTATCCTATGGTCGTCATGGGGAGGAAAGAGTTCCTTGATAAATGTAATTTTTTGGTCTTGTTCCAGTTCATATGCCGGTCTTATGTGCTTCAAGCCTTTGGTTACAATTTTATACCCTTGTCCCCACGGGTCTTCTTCCAGCCTATCACAGAGGGCTCTCCATTCATCCTTTTGCGATTTGTTAATTTCTTTTTTGAGTTGTTTTCTTGTGTTTTTGTATTCAACTTCAAGTAATTCAACTACTTCGGGGTTGGCTCGACGTCCCCTGGCCCTCGATAATCTTCTCCTATCCTGCTGACATTTTTTTCGTAAATTGGCTATTTGGTCGTTCCACCAAAGGGGTTGCAGCCTAGTATTTCCGTCTTGCCCTGTTGACAGGCTTGTCTCTTGGGCATTTTTGATGGCTCTTGCAAGGCTCTCAGGATTATTTATGCCGTTTTGCAATATTGTTAGCGTGTCATGGAAGGTCTTTGTATCCATGTATTTTTTTGGAAGCCATTCCGCCCTGGGTTTGTTTCCTGTCTCATTTATGTTAAATTGTATATAATTGTGGAGGCTGCCGCTTTCTTCCATCGAAACCTGCCATCCATTTATTTTGGTCGCTATTTGTGACGTAGAAAAGGTAATGTCGATGTAAGACGTTTGGGCTCCCCTTGTAAATGTAGGCGTATCTCCTTCATTGTGTGTAATCATGTTCAAGGAATTCATCCATTCTTCCAGGTATTTCCCTCTCTCGTCGGTATATCGGGAGTTCCACATTGTGGATTTGGCGTTGAAATCGCCTACAACAATCGCTTCTTTCTTCTTATCCATCACCTTTTGCATCACCGAGTCGACAAAGGTTTTGAATTCGTCTAGAGATATATTCGGAGAGACGTAGCAGTTGTATAACGACCACGATTTAAAATTCAGGCATATGAAGCCCGGCCCGCTTTCGTGATTTGAGACTCCGCACCTTCTATTTCTAAGAAGAATCGCCGTGTCTACGTTAGGATCTTTAAGCCAGTTAGGGTTCTTTTGGACCAGAGTCTTATTTGGTTCTTGTACAAGCACTATATCTGCGTTTTCCTCTTCCGCTGTCCTGAGTAGGAGGTGTTGGGCATTTCTGCGTCTATCAGTGTTTATTTGGATAACTTTTAAAAACATTTAAAACAATCTAAGACCCTATTGTTACTGCCCCATTATAATATCCTTAAGGATATTTATGGACTCTGCAGACTCTTCCATAACTCTTTGGTTATTAGAGAGTTCGGCTATTTCATTCCGTGGTAATTCCTCGGTTGTACTCCTTGTCTGCGTTTCTCTTGCTCCCTTGGTTGGTCTCTTTTCTCTCTCTCTCCTCTCTCTCTGTCTGCTCCTCGCCCCTTTTAGGGCGTGTTTAAAGGCCGGGCATTTGGCTGTCCCTAGCCTGTGGCCTTCTTCTTGGCATACTGGGCAATAGTCATCATTTTCGCAATCGTTTGAACTATGATCTTCCTGGCCGCATTTGAAGCATGATTTGGTTCGGTCGGGACCTTCGCATTCCTCCTTTTTGTGGTCGTAAGACCAGCATTTCGGACACCTGTTAACTTTCAGGCGCCGCTCTAGTCTGCATCTGGCTAGTCCTACTTTGAGGTATCCCCCAGAGAGAATTGTCTCGGCCATTCGTTTAGGCAAGGTTATTGTGGTTGCCGTTGTATTGTTTATTGTAGGTCTGATATCGCTGACCTTGCAATCCTCGTTCCATGTCCCGGCGACTCGTCTCACGGCTTCAACCACCTCTTCCTTGGTTGCGTCTGCCAGCATGTCCCTCACATATACGGTATCTGATGGTTCTTGCCCGAGTCGTTTTATGCTTATTTGTTTGTTTTCTTCCAGCGCGGTGCTAATTGTATTCAGTGCCTCATTGTCTCTATCTAAGGTTAGAAGTAATTTTCCATCTGTTGTACTTTTGATAAGACGGATATGTTTAGCTGCCGTACTCCGCGCTACGGATCCTTTAACCTCTTCTAGGGTTTCTCTGAAAGATTTTCCCCTTCCATTTACTATAATTCCATAGGTCGATCTAGTTTTTTCGCCGTTGCCTCCTGGACTGAGTTTTCCAGTGGTGTATATCTCTATTTTTGTTGAAGATTTATGGAAGATGGCCTCCGTCATCTTCTGCAGATCAAGTACAGACATGCTTTCCACATGGTGCATGGCTACCTTTTGGTCCATTACAGTTTCTTCCTTTAGTTTAAGAAGCTTGCTCCATATGTCTGACTCGGTGCCATCGTGGTTTATTTTAATGGTCTTTTTGGTAAGTTGAACGTTGGATCCCCTGATCTTGATTGTTTGCTCAACTACGTTTATGTCATCGGACAAGTCTGCCAGTTCTGGGATGTTTTCCTTGAATTGTCTCTGGATACTTCCATTCATTTGGGGGTCTTTTGGTTCGGTTAGTACTACTCTGACAGCCGTGTTGTCTGCGGCTAGAGGGTTGCCGATGATAACGTTTGTATTCTCGAACAGGGATTTCTCCCATTTTTGGGCTTGTATCCCTTTGTATACCTCATAATCTGTAGTTGCCTCTATATTTGTGAGGCCCTTCTCCTCTTCTGGGTGGGTACGCATTACCCCCTGGTCTGCCTCGAATATCACTTGCAGCTCTTTCGTCACCATTTGGCTAGTGATACTGCGTATTCTATCTGCTATGTCTCTTATTGTGTCGAGATCATCTGGATGGTCTTTGATGGTCATACCCAATTCCCTCGAAGCTTTTTCAGCCTGTTTGGTCAGGTCTCTCATTTTTTCTAACTGCCAGCCAGGTTTTCCCCCTGTGTCTACGTGCTTCAGGTTCGGTTTTTTTAACATTTTTGTCGAGGTATCCTCGTCTTCGTCCTCGTGCCTTTTCCTCTTAGATCCTTCAGATTTTCCCGTATCGTCGTCCCATGTAAGGTCAACGACTCCCACATTGTGGGCTTTTGGGCGGTTTTCCATCTGTGGGGGGCTGGACATGGTTCTCCTTCTAGGGGATAGTGTGATCTCTGGTCCTAGTTGTAGATCTAAGACCTCGGATTTACCAGCTGCAGAAGCTGGTTTCTTTATTGGTGCAATTGTTTTGGCCTTATTGCTTAGGCTAGTGTCGGCATTTCCCGTCGAGTTCCTTCTTGGACTAGTTTTGAGGCCTGTCACCCTTGATGTGCTCGGCTTCCCTGGAATTTTTGACACGGAGTCATGCCTTCTTTTAGGCGTTTCGGGTGGTTTAGTGTTTAATGTAAATTTTTTCATAACTGTTCCCACGAGTGGCAAGGGAAGGGTCAGTCCACCCCTGCAGAGCCCCGCATGCAGGAGTAAGGCTAGGTACAGTAGGAGGTCGCCATTTTCCCACCGGCTCCGTACACGGCCATATACCGCCTGGCCATTCACCCCTCGACACGGGTCGCGTAACATCTTGGGTTGCGGATTTTTGGAAGGGTTTACTCCCTGGGCGGGGACAGACATGAGCGGAGAGACCCCTAGCCCTCGAATGCTCTAATAGCATCGGGGTCGGAAAGAAACAAGAGGCGGCCAAGATAGGCCGATAGAACAGATAAAAGAGGGAAGACAGATTCACCCTAGACAAGTTGAAACAAGGTGAGATCTGGTGTTGGGAATAGCCGGGCGATAGAAGTGCAATGCTCGGTTTCCCAACGATAGGCCACTCCTCCTTTTTCCGGGCTTGTGACCGGCATGGATGTGGTGCAAGTCCATGGCGGAGTTAACCTCGTCTAACCTAACCTAACCTAACCTAACCTACCCTAACCTAACCTGACCTAACCTGGAAAATTTTTGAAAATTTTTCCAAGTCCCCATGTTAGCTTAGGTCCTTCTGGCCGGATAAATTTCTTAAATCCTCATATCTCGAGAACCGTTGGTCGTATAGAGAACCTAACTTAACCTAACCTAACCTAACCCAGCCCAGCCCAGCCCAGCCCAGCCCAGCCCAGCCCAGCCCAGCCCAGCCCAGCCCAGCCCAGCCCAGCCCAGCCCAGCCCAGCCCAGCCCAGCCCAGCCCAGCCCAGCCCAGCCCAGCCCAGCCCAGCCCAGCCCAGCCCAGCCCAGCCCAGCCCAGCCCAGCCCAGCCCAGCCCAGCCCAGCCCAGCCCAGCCCAGCCCAGCCCAACCCAACCCAACCCAACCCAACCCAACCCAACCCAACCCAACCCAACCCAACCCAACCCAACCCAACCCAACCCAACCCAACCCAACCCAACCCAACCCAACCCAACCCAACCCAACCCAACCCAACCCAACCCAACCCAACCCAACCCAACCCAACCCAACCCAACCCAACCCAACCCAACCCAACCCAACCCAACCCAACCCAACCCAACCCAACCCAACCCAACCCAACCCAACCCAACCCAACCCAACCCAACCCAACCCAACCCAACCCAACCCAACCCAACCCAACCCAACCCAACCCAACCCAACCCAACCCAACCCAACCCAACCCAACCCAACCCAACCCAACCCAACCCAACCCAACCCAACCCAACCCAACCCAACCCAACCCAACCCAACCCAACCCAACCCAACCCAACCCAACCCAACCCAACCCAACCCAACCCAACCCAACCCAACCCAACCCAACCCAACCCAACCCAACCCAACCCAACCCAACCCAACCCAACCCAACCCAACCCAACCCAACCCAACCCAACCCAACCCAACCCAACCCAACCCAACCCAACCCAACCCAACCCAACCCAACCCAACCCAACCCAACCCAACCCAACCCAACCCAACCCAACCCAACCCAACCCAACCCAACCCAACCCAACCCAACCCAACCCAACCCAACCCAACCCAACCCAACCCAACCCAACCCAACCCAACCCAACCCAACCCAACCCAACCCAACCCAACCCAACCCAACCCAACCCAACCCAACCCAACCCAACCCAACCCAACCCAACCCAACCCAACCCAACCCAACCCAACCCAACCCAACCCAACCCAACCCAACCCAACCCAACCCAACCCAACCCAACCCAACCCAACCCAACCCAACCCAACCCAACCCAACCCAACCCAACCCAACCCAACCCAACCCAACCCAACCCAACCCAACCCAACCCAACCCAACCCAACCCAACCCAACCCAACCCAACCCAACCCAACCCAACCCAACCCAACCCAACCCAACCCAACCCAACCCAACGCAACGCAACGCAACGCAACGCAACGCAACGCAACGCAACGCAACGCAACGCAACCCAACCCAACCCAACCCAACCCAACCCAACCTAACCTTACCTTTTTTTTTTTTTTGTTGGTGGGGTGGAAACCCTCATGGGCACTGACCGCTTGGTGTCCATCGTGAGTCAGTAGTGTTGGACTCTTACCGACTTAAACCAGCCCCTAGCCCTCTCCTGTACTTGGGACCGTCTGAAGGACATAGCTTCAGGTACAGGTGGCATACTGCATCAACGTCTGGATTCAAGACAAGATACATATCGCAAAGACGCTCACAGTGTAAAGATACAAAGTAAAAAGCTTCTATCACAGTTTTCTATCACAGTTCTCTATCACAGTTCTCTATCACAGTTCTCTATCACAGTTCTCTATCACAGTTCTCTATCACGATGACAATGACGCACACAAGGTTAAAATTCGGCTTGTATATATACGTACATTCATACATTTCCAGCATAATACATACATTTACACATCATTTCCAGCGTATTGTATAGATAAAAAAGATTAAAAGTAGCAGCTCAATTTACACCTGTATATCGTTTCCGTGCAATCCTTGCATCTCCATTTCCTCTTTCTCCTTTGCTTCCATAATTGTACGTAGGAATATGGCCCCCCTTGTCCAGCTATGTTTGCACTCCAGCATTCGGGTAATCAGATTCTCTGGGGTTATTTCTGCTTCAAGTTCTGTCTCCAATCTGTTTCTTTGCACGTTCCACCTGGGGCATATGAAAATCGTGTGCAGGGGGTCATCCCTTCCATCACAGTAAGTACATTGCTCGTCCAGGGATTTCTTATTCTTATACGTATAGGCCTTAAAAGATCCATGACCAGATAGCGCCTGAGTAACATAGTAGTCTATGGATTTAAAGTCGCACCTAACCCATGATATGATGTCCGGTATCAATCTTTTTGTCCATTGCGCTTTTTGATTATTTTCATCCCATCTCACCTGCCATTCTCTCAACACTTCCTCCCTTTCCTCTCTTTTGTCTCTTTCTGTCACCACATTTCGACTTTCCAGTCTCATCCTCTCCTTCACTAAGAGATCTATTGGTGGAATGCCCACAATCGTGTTTAGTGCCCCAGAGGAAACCGTTCTATAAGCCATTGCTGTTCTCGAAAGCATTTGTCTCTGCGTGCTTTGCAGCATATTCCGATACTTTTGGACCCTTATAACCCCTCCCCATATACTCCGTTATGAGTTCCTCTAACAAAAAAATTAAAAATCATTTATGGAATCGTCTCGACGAGATCTACACATTCCTCCTATTTTCGAACGAAGGTAAGCTCGTTAAGCACCTTTTTGTTCCAAAAAATCGATATCTCGAAAACGTCACATAGAACTTGATCGAAACCTGTCTAAACGTCTTTTTCGACCTCGAAAACATAAGATAAGACTCATTTTTGGGTGGTAGGTCGCTAGTTTTTTGCCTATAACCTAACCTAACCTAACCTAACCTAACCTAACCTAACCTAACCTTTTTTTTTTTTTTTTTCAGAGGGGTGGAAATACTGCATAGTACACCGACCGCTTTGGGTCTATCGCGTGTCGGTAGTGCCGGACTCTTACCGGCTAAAACCACCCCTTTACCATCCCCGTGCCTGGTACTGTCACGAGGGCATCACTTCAGGCACGGGAGGCATTTTTTGTCCCAGGTTTGTGCTGTGATTAGTTCATTCTATTCCTTGCTATTCTGTCTTGTTTTTGGTGTTCTCTTTCCTCCATTTCTTTTTGTCTCATGACGCTGTGTATAAAGGCTACTGCTTTTTTCCATTCCGCTCTTGAATTTAGCATGCTTGTCATTAAATTTTCCGGCGAGGCTTCTGTTCCCGTGTCGGTTTCATAGGCGGTCCTTTCCCTATTCCATCTATAGCATGCCCTGATCGTGTGTTCCGTGTCGTCGATATTTTGGCAGTAGACGCATAGATTGTCTGCCGATTTGCCAATCCTGTTGGTAAAGAATCGGAAAGAGCCATGCCCGGTTAAGAATTGCGATAAGACGTAGTCTGTGTGCTTGTGTTTGCAAGCTAGCCACGTTTGCATATCCGGAATAAGCCTTTTGGTACAGCCCGACCGTACAGATTCTTTCTTGCTTTCTTGTGGACTCAGTCACCTCCCTCATTTCGTTGAGTCGAAATCTTTCCCCTACTAGTAGGTCTATAGGTGGGACCCCCGCAATGACGCATAGGGCTTCCGCTGAGACCGTCCTATAGGCCGCTGTCGTTCTCAGTAGCATTTTCCTTTGGGAGGCAATTGCCATTTTCCTGTATGTCTCAACGTCCATTACCCGTTTCCACACTGGCGCAGCATACAGCAATACCGACTGCACCACACCGTAGAGAATCCGTCTTTTCTGCGTCGACGGGCCGCGGATGTTCGGTAGTATCTTTGTCAGGGCTGCAGTCTGCCGGTCCGCCTTCTCGCATGTCCTGCGTATGTGCTCGTTAAAGATGAGCTTATCGTCCAGCCATACTCCGAGGTACTTTACGTATTTCTTTGGGACGATGCGGGTTCCTGCGAGGTTGAAGACTATGTTTTCCCTTTTCTGGGGTCCTCTGACGATGATGGCTTCCGTCTTCTCGGGAGCCATTTCTAATCCAGTATCGCTCATCCAGTTTTTGATCGAGGTGAGAGCTGCGTTGGCCCTGTCGTTTAGGGCGTCCGTTTTGTCCGCCCTCACTATCAATGCTCTTGTGAATGTCGGGGTATTCCCTACATTCAGTACCACTAGATTTAGTGTCTGGATCCATTCTTCCAGATAACTGCCCCGCGCGTCCGTCGTTCCCGCGTTCCAAGTCATGGCTTTGGCATTGAAGTCGCCAGCCACCATCGCTTCTTTATTCGAGTCTGTGATGTGCTGCATCACCGTGTCCACTTGTGCTTTGTAATGTTCCAAAGGAATGTTAGGCGAGATGTAGCAACTGTATAATGATCATTTTTCAAAGGCCAGGCAGACATACCCTGGTCCAGTTGAGTGGTTGACAATACCACAGCGTGGATTGGGACAAAAAGCTGCCGTGCTTTTGAGTGTGTCAAGTATCCATTGTCCGTTTGTGCTGGTCAGACGCTTTTTTGGTTCCTGGATGAGGGCGATGTCTACGTTTTTCTCTTCGATGTTCTTCTTCAGCAGGTGGTGGGCAGCTACCCGTCTGTCCGCGTTGAATTGTAGGATTTTAAGCGTCATTGTTGTTGTTTGTTCCCGGCTCCTCCTGGCCATGTTGGTGCTCCTGGGCTTTCGCGTCTTTGCAGACTTCGTTCGTGGCTTCGTTTTTGCTCTTTCCGAGCCGTCCCTTCATGATGCTTTCTAGGATGGAGTGCGTTTCGTTTAGTTCCTCTCTGGATGTGATTCCTTTGATTCCAAAGAGGGGAGTGCTTTCTCTCTTTCTTTCCCTCAAAAAGTCGGAGAAGACTTCATCCTCTCCAATTGAAAAGTGGGGTGTTCTTTTATTCTTTTGGCCAGCTCTGGCCGCTTTGAGGGCCTTTTTGAATTCCGGGCACTTTGTATTACCAGCTTTGTGTCCCTCCTCGTCGCAGAGGGGGCAGAACTCCACCGCGCTGCAGTCTTTTGCCCTGTGGTCTGCTCCTGCGCATCTAAAACAGCTGTTGCCTCTATCTGGGCCATCGCATTCAGTTTTTTTGTGCCCATAGCTCCAGCACCTCGTACAGCTGGAGACGTTAATCCTCTTCTCCACTTTGCATGGTACCAAGCCGATCCGCAGCTCCTCTCGTCCGAGGAGGATCTTGGCCATCTCTCTCGGGAGGGTCACCGTTACCGCCGCCGTGTCACTCTCTAAGTTCCTGATTTTGCTTAGGTCGCATGTCTCGCTGGGCGCTCTAGTTGTCTTGGTGATGGCCTCGGCTATCTCCTCTTTGGAGACGTCCCCCGTCATCCCCCTTAGATGGATGACCCCTCTTTCTTTGAGGCTCCTCGTTTTGAGGGAGCCTTCCTCCTCTATTGCCTTCTTTAGCTGCCCGAGTGCCTCCGTATCCTTGTTTGTTGTGAGGAGAAGGTTGCCATCTCTTGTTTTCCTGATGCCTCTTATGGCCTTCGCTGCTTCTGATCCACCAACTGTAGCTTTGATTGTTCCCAGAATATCCCTGTAGGTTTTGTTATCGCCGCTGACGATCACGCCGTGGGTGTTTCTTTCCCTGAATTCACCATTTTTATGGCTTGTAGTGTAGATGTCCACCATTGTGTCCCCACCATGGAACACGGCTTTTGTCATTTTGCGGAGTTTATCCATGTTGATACCCCTGAGGTGGTGGATACACACCTGTTTGTCCCTGAACGTCTCTGCTTTCAGAGAGCAGAGTTTCTTCCACAAATCCGCCGGTGAGCCGTCCAGCGTAATTTTAACTTTTCTGCTTGTGGTGATGCCTGTCTCTCACTCTTGTGGATTGTTCCAGGATCTCCAGGTCCCCTCTCATTTGCTGTAATTCCGTGAATTTCTCCCTATACATTTTCTGGATACTTAGGTTCATTTCGGGATCGTCCGATTCCGCGAAAACCACCTTCACCACCGAGTCCATGGTGTTTAGTGGGTTTCCTACTATAATCTTTGTGTTGCTGTAGACTTGAAGTTCCCATCTCAGCTTTTCCGTTTCTCGAAAAGCCGTGAAGTCTGTGGGGGTCCTTAGGTCCCCCGGCGATGATAGCCTAGAGGCCTCACAGGTACATTTGCACTTGCATTCTCTGTTGCTTATTGCGCTGGGGTTAGTTGGTGTTTCCAACTCCCCTCCCATGGTCTCGGCCTTCTCTGAGCCTTCGTCTTTGAAGAGAGCCTGGATCTCTTCCATCATTAATTGGCTGGTGATGCTCCTTAGCATCCCGGCTAGTTCCACCATGTCCCGTCCTACACCAGGATTGTCTCTCATTTTCAACGCAAGTTCCTTGGAGGCTGCATCAGCGTGTCTCGTGAGTTTTATGATCTTTTCACACTGCCACCGTTTATCCTTTTGGACCTGCTCGTCCCCCAGGCTCATTCTCTTCCTCTTTTTATCTTGTTCCTCCTTCCATGAGACGTCCAAAACTGCTACGTTTGCAGGTTTGGCGTTTTTTTTTTCCTTCTTCCTCTGCTCGTTAACTCCCGTTGTAGGTATGGAGTTCCTCCTCAAAGGAGGTGGCCCAATAGTCCTTGTTGGGGCCCCTGTCTGGATTCTGAGTTTTTTATATTCTAGTTTTTCCATGTTTGGTCCCACGAGTAGCTAGGGAAATTCGGTCCACCCCTGCAGAGCCCCGCATGCAGGGGTAAGGCATCCTCCCCACCGGGTTGCCTGGTCCGGTGGGCATCGCTTGCGACACACTTTGTCACCCCTGTGCCATGCATACCTAACCTAACCTAACCTAACCTAACCTAACCTGAAAAATTTTTGAAAATTTTTCCAAGTCCTCATGTTAGGTTAGGTCCTTCGGGCCGGATAAATTTCTAAAATCCTCATAACTCGAGAACCGTTGGTCGTAGAGAGCAAAAAAGGACATAGTCGGATTCTTTTGCAAGAGATTTTTTTTAAATGTCTATTTTTGAATAATGGTTAGCTCATTTTCAAATTTTTCAAAACTTAAAATCGTCATAACTCCGTTATGAGTTCTTCTAACAAAAAAATTAAAAATCATTTTTGGAATCGTCTCGACGAGATCTACACATTCCCCCTGTTTTCGAACAAAGGTTAGCTCGTTAAGCACCTTTTTGTTCAAAAAAATCGATATCTCGAAAACGTCACATAGAACTTGATCTAAACCTGTCTAAACGTCTTTTTCGACCTTTTTTTTTTTTTGGGGGGGTGGAAATCCTCATAGACACTGACCGCTAGCTGTCGATCGCGAGTCAGTAGTGCCAGACTCTTACTGGCTAAAACCACCCCTGAACCACGGAAAATGCCCGAAACTGTCGTTAGACATCCTTCAGACACTCCTGGTGCTCCTTAACTATCCCTTCCTTTCATCTACGGAGGTAGATTAGGGTTATTTACCTGGTGCAATCTTTCTTCCCGTTCCTTCTGCTTCATGACATTCCTTATGAAGTCCGCCCCGTCCTTCCAAGACGACTTTGTCTGCATCATAGTTTGTAGGAGGTTTTGCACTGTTGTCTCGGTACCTGTTCTCGTTTCGTAACTAGTCCTTTCTCGCGCCCATCTGTCGCAACGTATTAAAGTGTGCTCTGGGTCTTCCAGTTGCCCGCAGTAGATGCATCGATCATTGGGGCTCTTGCCAATTTTATGTGTAAACGTTCTAAAAGACCCGTGACCGCTGAATGCTTGGGTTAAAAAATAATCCGTTGTCTTAAAGTTGCATCCCAGCCATGCTTCGATATTGGGGATCAGCGTTTTGGTCCACTGGGCCTTTTCGGCGTTTGCGTCCCACCTGGCCTGCCAGGCAATGATTGTCTGCCTCCTTGCTTGCGCTTTCTGTTGTTCGGTGATGAGGTCCATATTATCCAAAATCTTTCGTTCCCTCACCAGGAGGTCCATAGGTGGGATTCCATTTATCACCGTCAGGGCTTCTGCTGACACTGTCCGGTAGGCCGATGCCGTTCTTATCAGCATCCTTCTTTGGGATGACGTAACCATCCCCCGATACTTTTGAACGTCCATTGCCCGCGCCCAAACGGGAGTGGCGTACAGGATCACCGACTGCACTACCCCATACAGCAGGCGTCTCTTCTTGGCTTCCGGCCCCCTTATACTTGGGAGTATTTTGCTCAGTGCTGTTGTTTGCCTATCGGCTTTCTCGCAGACCTTTTTGACATGTTCGTTAAATATGCATTTATCGTCCAGCCATACTCCCAAGTATTTGACGTACTTTTTAGGTACCACCGGGGTATTCGCTAGCAAAAAGGATATGTCTTCCCTCTTCCTAGGCCCTCTGACGATGATTGCCTCTGTTTTCGTCGGTGCTACCTTTAGCCCGTTTTCATCCATCCAAGTTTGTATCCTGTGCAGCGCCCGGTTCGCATTTTCCATAAGGCCTTCCTTCCTGTCAGCTCTCACCACCAACGCGAGGTCGTCGGCGTATGCCGCCGTAAAGCATCCCCGCGGCATATCCAACCGTAGAACGCCGTCATAGAGTAGATTCCACAACGTAGGGCCGAGAACCGAGCCCTGTGGCACCCCTTGTGTTAGCACTTCTTTATGTTCGTTGCAAAGCAGGTTTCTCTCTTCGAGGTAATTCTCCAGTACCCTGATGAGGTATTTACTCACCTCCAGCGTATCGAGGCGTTTCAGTATTTTGCTCCATTTGGCCGTGTTGAACACCGTTTTGTACATCAACTAGAATGATCGCTCCCCATGTCTGCGTGTTACTAGTGGCTTTGTCCATGACGTATTTCACCGCGTCTACAGTGCACCTCTTTGGTCTGAACCCAAACTGCTTATTTGAGATACCTTCTCTTGCTGTTAATTCTGTTTCAAGCCTGTATTTAATCAGGTACTCGTACAGCTTGCCAAATCCATCCAGTAGGCATATCGGCCTATACTTGGCAAGTGCCCCCATTTGGTTCTCTTTGGGTATCATTACTACCTTGGCCACCTTCCAATTCGTGGGAAACATGTCACTGGTCAGAGATTCGTTCAGAACTTTAAGAATAGTGCGTGGAATCGATTTCACAGCCAGTTTGATGGCCTCCGGCATAATTCCATCTGGGCCCGGGGACTTTTTGATTTTTATCTTTTCCGCGGCTGCATTCAGTTCCTCTATTGAGAACTGTTGCGGTGGAGGTTCGTGCGCCTCTGTGCGCGTCCTGATTTCATCCTGGTGCAGTGGAAACAGTTCTTCCATTTTCTTCAATTTTGTCTCCGGATCTAGGTTGTACGCTGTGTTGGAGTTTCTAATGCTATTTGTCACTATTTTATAGCCCTGGCCCCATATGTCGTTCTCTAGCTGGTCACACAGTGACCTCCACTGCTCTTTCTGTGAATTTTTAATCTCCTTCTTGAACTCCTTCCTTATTTCCTTGTACCCGCTTGCCAGTTGTTCTATAAAAACCCTTCTCTCTTCTCCTCGATGGTTTCCGTCCACCAGGCTGGCTGAGTTCTTGGTCTTCCCCTGTTAGTTTTGGCAAGGCATTTTCTCTGAGTGTCCCTAACGGCGTTTGTTAACTCGCTTGTGTCTTTTATCCGCTGTTCCCGTGCTTGGATTTTTATCTTGAACTTGCTTTCCTTTATGTACTGCGCTTCGCGCCACTCGAGCTTAGGTGTTTTGTATTTATCTCGGATTTCCCAGATGACATATTTGTGAAGGCTCATACTTTCCTCAGGGGAGACGCTCCACCCCTGTATGTTTCTAGCAATTCCTTGGGTGGAGAACGTGATATCTATGATGGAGTTTTAAGCACCTCTAGTAAAAGTAGGGGTATCCCCTTCATTGTGGACTACCATGTTCAGGGCCTGCATCCAATCGGCCAGGTAGTCGCCTCTTCTGTCCGAGTTGGCCAAGGACCACAGCGCCGATTTGGCGTTAAAGTCCCCAGCAACCACGGCCTCCCTTCCTCCATCGCTGATATGCTCCATGGCGCTGTCGACATATCCCTTGTATTGCTCCATAGAGCAGTTTGGAGCGATGTAGCAGTTGTATAATGCCCAGTTGTTGAAAATCAAACACGTAAATCCTGGTCCTACATCAGGTGTAACTACGCCGCAGTTGGGGTTACTACAGTATATCGCCGTGTCGCTTCTAAGGTCCTTAATCCATTTGGGGTTCTTGGCTGTTAGCAGCTTGTTTGGCTCTTGCGCCAGTATTATATCTATATCGTGTTCACTCGTTGTCTTTTGTAGGAGATGATATGCACTCCTCCTCCTGTCCGTGTTTATTTGGAGGATTTTAATGGTCATGAGTTTTATGTTTTACTGACGGTGTTGGGTGTTATGTTCTTCTGCTACTGTTATCTCCGGTACCCCTCCGGTATGTTCTGGGCTGAGTCCCATAATGCCCTTCAGTATTCCTTCTGACTTTTCCTCCTCACTAAATTCTGGGGATTCCTGTTGCATTTCCTGTTCCTTTTTGGCCTTCTCTTCAGCCTCTTCTCTCTGCTGCTCCCTCCTTCTCAGGGCGTTACCCACCAAGAATCCTATGCCGTTGTTTACCTCCCGGTTATTTCTTTCTCTCTGCCTTGCTTTCCTGAGCGCGTCTTTGAATAATTGACATTTTATTGTCCCTGCCTTATGCCCTTGCTCGTCACAGACTGGACAATACTCCTCGCCTCGACATTCAATCTGGCTGTGATTGGTCTTTCCGCATTTATAGCAGTTTTCTCTTCTGTCCGGCCCGTCACAGTCCTTTACGGTGTGACTGTACGACCAACACTTCAAGCATCTGTCGACCTTAAGCCTCTTTTCCAACTTGCATCTTGCCAATCCTATCTTTATGTAATCTTTCTCAAGTAGCTCATCAGTTAAGTGCCCGGGCATATTTAGAGTATCCGCTGTGGTGCCGTTCGGTAGAGGCCGAGTTTCACTTACTCTGCAGCTGTCTGTCCAGTCGCCCGCCGCTTCTTTTAAGGCAGCAGTGATTTCTTCCTTAGTTGTGTCCTCCAGCATACCTCTCAGGTGGGTTATCTCCGTTTCCTCAGTTCCTTTGAGCCTGCGTGTTTTGAAATTTCCCTCCTCCTTCAGGGCCTTGCTCAGATCCTCGAGGGCTCCTGCGTCCTTATCCATGGTTATCAAAAGTTTTCCATCCCGAGTACTGGTGATACTTCTGATGGAATCTGCAGCGTCCTTGTCCTTCACCGTGTTCTTAACTTTGGAGAGAATTTCGCTATATGTCCTAGCTCCGTCCGTGACCATGATTCCGTAGGTGTTCCGTGGTTTTGGTGTTTCTCTGTTCCTATTGTTTGTGTATATATCCACCTTTGTTTTGGTACCGTGAAAGATGCTCTCCACTATCTTCTTCATAGTTTTCAAGGGTATCCCTTCTATATGGTGAATCGCAACCCTGTCATTCAAAACTGTTTCCTTCCTCAACTCGTCCAGTTTCTTCCAGATTCCCTCTTCCGATCCGTCATGAGTAATTTTAATGACTTTCTTTTGAAGACTTGATTGTCTTCCTCTAATTCTAGTCGTCTGCTCCATTACCTCGAAGTCATTTGTTAGTGATGTCAGCTCTGGGAACCTTTCCCTGTATAACTTTTGTATACTCTGCGTCATTTGAGATACCTTCTCTTGCTGTTAATTCTGTTTCAAGCCTGTATTTAATCAGGTACTCATACAGCTTGCCAAATCCATCCAGTAGGCATATCGGCCTATACTTGGCAAGTGCCCCCATTTGGTTCTCTTTGGGTATCATTACTACCTTGGCCACCTTCCAATTCGTGGGAAACATGTCACTGGTCAGAGATTCGTTCAGAACTTTAAGAATAGTGCGTGGAATCGATTTCACAGCCAGTTTGATGGCCTCCGGCATAATTCCATCTGGGCCCGGGGACTTTTTGATTTTTATCTTTTCCGCGGCTGCATTCAGTTCCTCTATTGAGAACTGTTGCGGTGGAGGTTCGTGCGCCTCTGTGCGCGTCCTGATTTCATCCTGGTGCAGTGGAAACATTTCTTTCATTTTCTTCAATTTTGTCTCCGGATCTAGGTTGTACGCTGTGTTGGAGTTTCTAATGCTATTTGTCACTATTTTATAGCTCTGGCCCCATATGTCGTTCTCTAGCTGGTCACACAGTGACCTCCACTGCTTTCTGTGAATTTTTAATCTCCTTCTTGAGCTCCTTCCTTATTTCCTTGTACCCGCTTTCAAGTTGTTCTATAAAAACCCTATTTTCCTGTACCGCTCTTGCTCTTTGAAGCCTCCTTCTAGCTTGGTTGCATTCGTCTCTCTTCTCCTCGATGGTTTCCGTCCACCAGGCTGGCTGAGTTCTTGGTCTTTCCCTGTTAGTTTTGGCAAGGCATTTTCTCTGAGTGTCCCTAACGGCGTTTGTTAACTCGCTTGTGTCTTTTATCCGCTGTTCCCGTGCTTGGATTTTTATCTTGAACTTGCTTTCCTTTATGTACTGCGCTTCGCGCCACTCGAGCTTAGGTGTTTTGTATTTATCTCGGATTTCCCAGATGACATATTTGTGAAGGCTCATACTTTCCTCAGGGGAGACGCTCCACCCCTGTATGTTTCTAGCAATTCCTTGGGTGGAGAACGTGATATCTAGGATGGAGTCCCTAACCTAACCTAACCTAACCTAACCTAACCTAACCTAGCCTAACCTAACCTAACCTAACCTAACCTAACCTAACCTAACCTAACTTTTTTTTTTTTTTTTTTTTTCGCAGGGGGAATTCCTCATGGACACTACCCACTTGGATGATGTTCTATCGCTTGCTAAAAACCCCCTATAAGCATCCTGTCTCATCTTTCCCACGTACCCGGCACTATCTGTCGACATAATCCTGGGTACTTGGGTTTCCTGTGCCTTTCTGTCTCCTACCTCCTCTGATTTTCCCTCTCCTCCCTTTCCTTGTTCTTCATCGTCTCCTGTATATATCCTGCCACCTTCCTCCAGGTCCTCCTACATTCCCCCATTTTGGGAACAATGTTATCTGTACTTAAGTTCTGCCCAATTTCTAGCTCCAGCTCCCTCCTCCTTCCCATCCATCTTGGGCATTCGATTATTGTGTGCTCCGGAGTGTCTACCACACCGCAGTATATACACATATCATCCTGGCTTTTCCCTATTTTCTTGGTGTAGGTACGAAATGACCCATGTCCCGTAAGGAATTGCGTCAAAAAGTAATTGAGCTCCCTAAAGTCACATTCTACCCAAGGTTTTAAGTCCGGAATCAATTTCTTTGTCCATTGTCCCGTCGTTGAGTTTTGTTCCCACTCTCCTTGCCATATCTCAAGTGTGCGATTTCTCTCTTCCTTTCCAGTGCTCTCCTCTCTATCTCGGTTGTACACCCTGACTCTTTCTCTTGCTAGGAGCTCTATTGGGGAGACTCCGGTTATCACATTTAACGCCACTGTGGACGCTGTGCGATAAGCACTTGCTACTCTCAGGAGCATTTTTCTCTGAGTACTTGCGATCATGTTTTTGTACTTTTTGACGTCCATGACCCTTATCCACACTGGTGCTCCATAGAGCAGAGTGGACTGCACCACGTTATACAGGAGCATCCTCTTGTCGCTTTTGGGACCATTTGTGTTGGGCATCAACCTCATCAAAGCCGCCGCGAGCGTTTCAGCCTTCTTTGTTGTGTATCTTATATGCTCGTTGTATATCTCCTTATCATCAAGTATCACCCCCAAGTACTTTATGCTTTTCGTCGGCAAAATTCGCGTGTCCCCTAAATTGAAGGAGATATTCTCTCTTTTCCTGGGTCCCTTTATGATCAGCGTCTCGGTCTTGGAGGCTGCAACACTTAGTTTGTTCTCGTCCATCCACCTTTTGCCCCAACAATAAGCGTGAGGTCGTCAGCGTATGCTACTGTGTGACATGCTGGTGGGAGACCCATTCTGAGTGCCGAGTCGTACATAATATTCCAGAGTGTGGGTCCCAGGACAGAACCCTGTGGCACTCCCTGTGTCAGTCTGATCTCATGTTTGCCCACGCATATGTTTCGGTCTTCCAGGTAACTACTTATGGTCTTTCTCAGGTATTTACTTAGTCCTATTTCCTCCATCCTCCTCAATATTATAGCCCATGACGCAGTGTTAAACGCGTTTTTAACATCAATGGTAATAATCAATACCCATTTGAGATTGGTGTTGTGGCAGTACCTGAGAATTTTCTTGATCGCGCCCACTGTAGATGAAGCCAAACTGGTTCTCGGAGATTCCTTGTGTGTCATCCAATTCCTCCTCAAGTCTGGCCTTGATCAGATGCTCGTATACTTTCCCCATTACGTCTATAAGGCAAATAGTTCTGAACTTTTGTTCCTGACCTGGTATTCTTTTTTTTGGGATCAGTATAACGTTCGCCTTCTTCCATTGTTTTGGGAAGTGTTGGTTTCTCAGAAGGGCATTTAGCGTTCTGTTGGTGGTTTCCGGGATCGTGTCTATTGCCGCCTTTATATGTTCCGGCGGTATCCTGTCCGGCCCAGGGGCTTTTTTATTTTTAATCTTCAGTGCTGCAGCCTTCTGCTCGGTCATGGTGAAAGGTCTGTACCTTCGAGTTGTTGTATATCCCGGCCTTTCCTCTTCTTCGCACTCTGGGAACAACTCGGTAGTTATAGCAATCTTGTGTACCTCGCTTTGATTTTTACGGTATTTCCAGGTGCCTGAGAGCCCTGGTCACAATCCTGTATCTCTGCCCGAAAACATCGTTCTCCACCTCCATACACAGGTCTTTCCATTTTTCTCTCTTTGAGTTATTTATCAGATTTTTGTACTCTTTCCTTTCAGCTTTGTACCTTTCCGTAGCCTCTCTCATCTGCTGCTCCGTATGGTTTCTCGATCTGATTCTTTTCTCTGTTCTTCTTGAGGTGTTTACCTTTTTTCTGCTAGAGGCTATCTCCTTGTTCCACCAGT
Source organism: Chrysolina americana (assembly GCA_958502065.1). Lineage (NCBI taxonomy): Eukaryota > Metazoa > Arthropoda > Insecta > Coleoptera > Chrysomelidae > Chrysolina > Chrysolina americana. Next base: position 19,374,289 of record OY293420.1, on the reverse strand, counting down.
ACGATTGTTCTCGAGTTTGTTCCTGTATTCCAGTCACTGTGCTGGCTGCCTGCGCGATTCTTATGTTGTCTATGAGGTTTTTAGGCGTTAGCTCCTGATTATTTGTCATTAGTCTGAGTGTATTTACGAACGTTTCCCAGTGTACTAGTTTTTGTCCCTTGAAGTTCCTACGGGCGCCCTTGTTGATCTCGGCCTCGATATTGAAAAATATGTACGAATGAAGACTTAAGATTTCCTCCTCTGATACCACCCAATTTGTGATTTTGTTTACCATATCCACTGTGGATAGGGTCACGTCGATATATGACTGACTTTGCCCTCTTGTAAAAGTTGGCTTGTCCCCCTGGTTGTGGGCTATTACGTTAAGTGTTGACATCCATTCCGCCCAGTATTACCCCTTATTATTGGATTTTAGAGGTCCCCACAGAGGGGAAGCCGCATTGTTATCACCCACTATCACACAATTTCTTGCTTCTTTATCTCTCACGATGGTCATAATGTTATCCACTTGTACCTTATAGGTTTCGAACGTGGAGTTTGGTGACAGGTAGCATGCTATCATGCTGAATGCCGGGAATTCGATGAGAACAAATCCCATACCCAGTACCGTTTTTTTGATGTCCAGCCTTCTATTGACACATTTTATTGCCACATCTCCCCTTTGATCCTTAATCCATAGTGCCCCTGCCGTTAACTTTTTGTTGGGTTCCGATACCACTATTATGTCAATGCCCTTTTCCCCAATCATTTGTGCGATATCGTGAGCTGCCCTGGCCCTACCCAGGTTAGTTTGCATTATTTTAATCGTTTTTTATTGGCTAGTTTTTCATCCCCCTCTCCACCTTAAGTATCCTCCTGAACTCTGGGCACTTCGTGGAGTCTGCCCTATGTCCTGTTTTTTGGCATGTCGCGCAGAAAGACCCTGCCTTGCACTCTTTTACCTAGTGTCCTTCCAGACCACACCTCAGGCAGCAGTTACTCTTGTCGGGGCCCGTACATTCGCTAGCTCTATGGCCGAATTTGAGGCATCTGAAACACCTCGTCACAATGACCTTGGGGTAGATCCTACAGTGCGTTCATCCTACCTTTATACGTCCCTTCCCTAGCATAACACCCTCCTGTGCGTATGAAACTTCGACTGTCGCCGTTTGACTTCCATTTTTATTTGTTCTTATTGATGTTATTACGAAGTCTTCGTCATATAGCGTGGGCCTAGCGGTTAAGATATCTGCTCTGATTTGTTCCTCACCGAGGTCAGCATCAATATCGTTTATGAAAAGTGTTGCTTCGTTTTTGGCCGTCTGGACCTGGAGTTCAGGCGCATTTTTTATGATCTCGTTTTTGAGTGCCTCGCATTGCGATTTCCCCCCTACTACCTCCAGCATGAGGTCCCCTTTACTTGTTTTCTTCAGATTTTTAAGGGTTACCCCAGTGTCCTGCAGGTTGGTGTTCTCTTTGACCTTTTTCAAAAGTTCTGCAAACGTCCTCCCTTCCGCCTTGACAAAGACCCTGTCTTCCCTGCTTTTCCTGGTCTTATCCGCGATCTTTGTAGTTTCTTTAATCACTATGTTTATCTCTGTGTTGTAGAATGCGTGTTAGACACATTTTTTCAGTTAATTTTCATCTAATCTTCCTCTGGCTTTTAGTACCAGATCGTTACAGCTATGTATTACACATTCATCTTTCAGTTTCCTTATAATGTCGTGTAATTTTTCAATGTCGTTTATTCTGCCCTCCTCCAATTCATATGACACTAGGTAGGTTGTAGTTACCTTCTCCTCCTTGTTTCCTTTGTTCTTACTAGTAGTTATTTCCGCTTGCGTCTTTACGAACTCGATTTTGCCCTCCGAGATACCTTCCTCCGTGATTACCTCAATCTCAGGGTGTTCATAGTCCGTCTGTTTATCCTTTCCAGGGTTCGCTAGTATGGCAGTGTAGCCTCCTGCGTTTCTCCTTCCCGCACTTTCTGCCATTTGTTCTCCTGTACACATGTTCAGGCCACGCGTAGTCGATTATTTCCGTGAGGTCAGCCTGCTGCTGAAGGTTTATCTCAATTTGAGTAATTTTTTTCATCCTTTCCAGTTCCTCGTCCTCCTCCATGATCTCTGGTGTTACCTGCGTCTCAATGCTCACCATCTCTGCCCTTGTCTCCGTTGTCTCTTTTATGCCGGAGTTTCTCTCCTCCAAGGTCTTCACCTTTTTTCTCAGCGTATCCACTTCCTCCATTGCCTTTTTCGCCTTTTTTTCAGCTGCCTTCTTTTCCGCATTCAGCTTTTTTATTTGCTGCGGATCTGTGTTGTCATCACGCTCTCTTTCTTCTTGTAGTTTTCTAATTGTGTCTTCAACGCGGCCAAGGAAAGCCGTCCTTTTCCTAAGTTCCCCTACATCCTGGTGCATTTCCTTGGAGATCTTTTTTATTTCGACTTTCGTGTTAACGTTACCCTTTATTAGTGTCATCATCCGGGCAGCTTTGTCCACGAGCTTTGTCACTGTCTCGTTTAGTCTCTCAAAGTCCTGCGTTTTGTCTTGAAACATTTTCCTTTTTCTTCTGTTCAGCCCCCCGTCCTCCTCCTCTTCCTCAGAGTCCAGGAGGAGGTAGATTGGGCTCGTTGCAAATTGTTCGTCCTGGTAACCGTCTGGGGTGCCAGACGTGCTCTGCTTCGGGGTTTTAAAGGCCTCATCGCTTTCTTTTTCCTCGCGACTGTCGCTATCTATTTGTAGTTTTTCCGCCTTCTCTCCGTATTCCACCGAGGTCTTGGTGGCTACAACAGCATCCTCCGTTATCCTTAGGGTCACTGGCGATCTAGACAGCTTTTTTCCCATCTAACCTCTCTGCAGTTCAGCTTCTCCTTTCTTTCTTTTCCCTCCCTGTCTTCAAGTTTCTGTAACCTAACCTAATCTAACCTAAACTAACCTAACCTAACTTAACCTAACCTAACCTAACCTAACCAAACCTAACCTAACCTATCCTAACCTTACCTAACCTAACCTAACCTGGAAAATTTTTGAAAATTTTTCCAAGTCCTCATGTTAGGTTAGGTCCTTCGGGTCGGATAAATTTCTAAAATCCTCATAACTCGAGAACCGTTTGTCGTAGAGAGCAAAAAAGGACATATTCGGATTCCTCTCCAAGAGATCTCTCTGAAACGTCCATTTTTGAACAAAGGTAAGCTCGTTTTCAAATTTTTCAAAAATTAAAATTGTCATAACTCCGTTACGAGTTCCTCTAACAAAAAAATTAAAAATCATTTTTGTAATCGCCTCGACGAGATCTACATATTCCTCCTATTTTCGAACCAAGGTTGGCTCGTTAAGCACCTTTTTGTTCCAAATAATTGATATCTCGAAAACGTCACATAGAACTTGATCGAAACCTGTCTAAACGTCTATTTCGACCTAACCTAACCTAACCTAACCTAACCTTACCTAACCTAACCTGGAAAATTTTTGAAAATTTTTCCAAGTCCTCATGTTGGAATAGGTCCTTCGGGCCGGATAAATTTCTAAAATCCTCATAACTCGAGAACCGTTGGTCGTAGAGAGCAAAAAAGGACATATTCGGATTCCTCTCCAAGAGATCTCTCTAAAACGTCCATTTTTGAACAAAGGTAAGCTCGTTTTCAAATTTTTCAAAAATTAAAATTGTCATAACTTCGTTATGAGTTCTTCTAACAAAACAATTTAAAATCATTTTTGTAATCGTCTCGACGAGATCTACATATTCCTCCTATTTTCGAACCAAGGTTAGCTCGTAAAGCACCTTTTTGTTCCAAATAATCGATATCTCGAAAACGTCACATAGAACTTGATCGAAACCTGTCTAAACGTCTATTTCGACCCCGAAAACATAAGATAAAACTCTTTTTTGGGTAGGTTGCTAGTTTTTTGCCTATAACCTAACCTAACCTAACCTAACCTTACCTAACCTAACCTAACCTAACCTAACCTAACCTAACCTAACCTAACCTAACCTAACCTGACCTAACATAACCTAACCTAACCTAACCTAAACTGGAAATTTTTTTGAAATTTTTCCATGTCATGTTAGGTTAGGTCCTTCGGGCCGGATAAATTCTCATAATTTGAGAACCGTTGGTCGTAGAAAGCAAAAAAGGACATATTCGGATTCCTGTCCAAGAGATCTCTCTAAAACCTCCATTTCTGAACAGCTGGTTTTAAAATTTTTCAAAAATTAAAATCTTCATAACTTCGTTATGAGTTGTTCTAACAAAAAAATAAAAAATTATTTTTGGAATCGTCTCGACGAGATCTACACATTCTTCCTATTTTCGAACAAAGGTTAGCTCGTAAAGCACCTTTTTTTTTTTCCAAAAAGTTGATATCTTGAAAACGTCACACAGAACTTGATCGAAACCTGTCTTAACGTCTTTTTCGACATCGAAAACATAAGATTAAACTCTTTTTTGGGTAGGTCGCTAGTTTTTTGCCTATAACCTAACGTAACCTAACCTAACCTAACCTTTTATTTTTTTGGGGGGGGGTGGGGTGGAAATGCTTCATGCACGAACGCCGCTTGATGTCGATCGCGAGCCAACTGTGCCGGACTCCTACCGGCTAAGACCACTCTTCGCCCTATCCCCTACCTGGAATTGCCTGATGAGACATTATCATCAGGTAAGGGCGGCGTATGTCCCTTGGTGTTCCTCTTCCCTTTAGTTATTATTTTCACCGTGCGTCCTCTTGCTGTTTGTCCCTTTCTTCGCATTCTTTCTTTTCCATAACTGTGTGTAAGAAGTCTGCCCCAATCCTCCAACTCCGCGGGTTGGAGATCATCTTTCTTATGAGCTGTGCTGGGGATATTTCTATACCCAGCTCTACTTCGGCCTTAGTCCTCTCACCTATCCATCTAGGGCAGTCGAATAGAGTATATTGGGGATCATCCCTTTCGTTGCAGTATATGCAATTTTCGTCTATCGCTTTGCCTAACCTGTATGTGTATGTCCTAAAGGGCCCGTGTCCGCTTAACGCCTGCGTGACGAAGTAGTCAAGGTCTTTGTGCCTGCATGTCAACCAGGGTTCCAAATCAGGGATCAGCTTTTTAGTCCATTGCCCTTTGGTGGTATTCTCATTTCATCTTCTTTGCCAAGCCTCTCTCGTTTTCATCATCTCCTCTCTTTTAGCTATATCATCAACCTCCCGCCTGTTATTCAACGCCACTCTTTCTTGCACTAATAGTGCCATCGGTGGTACCGAGGTGATCACACAAAGCGCCTCGCCTGAGACGGTCCTATACGCCGTAGCCACCCTCAGGAGGGCTTTCCTCTGTGACGCCTCTATCATTCCTTTATACTTTGCCACTCTCATAACTTCACCCCATATTGGAGCAGCATAGAGGATGGTTGATTGTACTACCCGGTAAATGATCCTTCGTTTTTGTGAACTTGGGCCTCTTATATTCGGCAGTATTTTGATGAGTGCCGCCGTCTGTCTGGAAGCTTTATCTGTAACTTTTTTCACATGCTCGTTGAAAATTAGTTTATCATCTAACCATATTCCTAGATGTTTCATGTATTTTTGGGGTACAATTTTACCGAGTTTCCCATTCTAAAGCTTATGCCGTCCCTTTTCCTCAGACCTTTTATTATGATGGCCTCCGTCTTTTCTGGAGATACTTCCAGGCCATTTTCCCCCATCCATACGTTTATAGCTTCCATGCTTCTATTTCCATTGGACATCAGAGTTTCTTTCTTTTTTGCGTTCACTACCAACGCCAAGTCGTCCGCATATGCGACGGTGTGACAATCTGGTGGTAATCTCAGCTTCAAGACTCCGTCATACAGGATGTTCCACAGAGTCGGACCAAGGACAGATCCCTGCGGGACCCCCTGTGTCACTTCCTGTTTGTACTCTCCACATGTTACTATGGTGCGCCTCGAGAGGTACTGCCCAATAGTGTTTATGAGGTATCCGCTAACCTAACCTAACCTAACCTTTTTTTTTTTGCGGGTGGAACACTGGGTACTAGTTCTCCCCAGTAGTGTGAGATTCCCGGTGTGGAGCACCGTCTACTCACTAAAACCACCCCATTTCTCCCCGAGGGTACCTGGGACTGTCGATATGACATACTTCAGGTATCCCTGGTGTAGGCTCACTTCTTGCATTTTCATCTATCCATGTTGTTCTTTTGGTGGTCTCGTTCTTCTTATTCCTTTGCTGTGATGACTTTCCGGATGAAGCCTACGATATCATTCCAAGACTTTCTGTTTTTCAGCATGGTTGGTATTAGGTTTTGTACCCCTATATCCACGTTCAGTTTCATCTCAAGCTGCCTTCTCTCTTCTGCCCATCTATCACAGTGTATTATTGTGTGTTCAGGGTTGTCTATCCTGCCACAGTAGATACATAAGTCGTTGGTACTTTTCCCGATTTTGGATGTGAACGATCTAAAAGAGCCGTGACCGCTGAGGGCCTGCGTAACATAATAGTCTGTTTCTTTAAACGTACATCTCTCCCATGCTATTATGTTGGGGATCAGCTTCTTGGTCCATTGGGCCTTAGTTGTGTTGGCCTCTCATCTCACCTGCCAGGCTGCTATAGTTTCTTTCCTAGCTCGGATTTTATCTTCGGTCCCCACTCTCTCTACACTATCCAGCTTCTTCCTTTCCCTCACCAGCAGATCCATTGGGGGGATTCCAACAATCACCGTCAGGGCATCCACTGAGACCGTGCGGTAGGCCGATGCCGTTCTGATAAGCATCTTCCTTTGAGATGCCAGTATCATCTCTCTATATTTAATAACGTCCATGACCCTCGACCATACCGGCGCCGCGTACAGGAGTACTGATTGTACCACTCCGTACATCAAACGTCTTTTCTTTGCGCCGGGTCCCCTGATATTTGGGAGGATCTTTGACAGCGCTGTCGTCTGCCTGGAGCCACTATCGTACCTGCGAAGTTGAAGGTTATTCCCTCTCTTTTCCTAGGCCCCCTGACAATCATTGCTTCGGTCTTTTGAGGTGCGATAGTGAGCCCATTTGCTTCCATCCACCTCCCAATTTTCCTCAGTGCCTTATTTCCTTTATCCACCATTTCCTCGCTCTTGTTTGCCCTTACTACCAGCACCAAGTCATCCGCATAAGCAGACGTATAACATCCATGGGGTATCTTTAGGCATAGAACACCGTCATACAGGACGTTCCATAGTGTGGGACCGAGGACGGATCCTTGTGAGACCCCCTGTGTAGTGTTCTCTCTACTTTTGCCTACTATTAGGTTTCTCTCACTGAGATAACTTTCCATAAGTCTTATGAGATATGGTTCGATCTCAAATCTATCCAGTTTTTCCAGAATCGTCCCCCACTTGGCGGTATTGAAGGCATTCTGGACATCTATCAGTACGATGGCTCCCCATGTCATGCCAGTATCGCTGGCCTTATTGATGACATACTTTACCGCGTTCACTGTACTTTTTTTTGGTCTGAAGCCAAACTGGGTTTATGATATACCATTTTTCCTTACAAGTTCCACTTCCAGCCTGTTTTTAATCAGATACTCGTACAGTTTTCCCAGCCCGTCGAGCAGGCAGATTGGCCTGTACTTGGCGTCCGCTCCACTTTTTCGCCTTTTGGAATTAGGAACACTTTTGCCAATTTCCATTGTGTCGGGAAACTGTACTGTTCCAAAAGTTTATTCAGTATTCTTAGGACAGTTTGCGGGATCGCTTTTACCGCCATCCTAACTGCCACTGGCATGATTCCGTCAGGGCCCGGGGATTTCCTGGTCTTGATCTTTTCGACAGCTTGTTTTAGTTCTTCCTCGGTGAAGGGCGGGGGAGGGTCTTCTACTCTAGTCTATATTCTCTCATTTTCCTGGTGTGGTGGGAACAGTTCTTTAATGATTTTGGCCTTGCTATCTGAATCTAGGCTGTAAGGCGCTCTTACGTTGTGAATGTTGTTTGTGACGATTTTGTATCCCTGGCCCCATATGTCTTCCTCCAGTTGGTCGCACATCAGTTTCCATTGCTCCCTTTGAGAGTCATTGATTGCTGTTTTGAGCTCTTTTCGATTTGCTTTATAATTGTTTTCCAAAATGTTTATATTATTTTGGCTCCTTGGTCGTCGAGCCCTCTCTCTCTGAAGTTTCCTCCTCGATTTATTGCAGGCTTCCCTTTTACTTGATATATTTTCGTTCCACCACACCGGTTGCGCTCTGTTTCCACCCCTAGCTGTTTTACTAAGACTCGATTCCTGGGCGTCTTTAATAGCGCTGCCTAGTCTCCCCACGTCTTTTATGTGCTGTTCAGCTATTTGAATGGTTCCGCAGAAATCCATCTCCCTTATATACTGGTCCACCTGCCAGTTTATCTTCGGCTTCTTTGATTTCTCATTGATTTCGTAAGAGATGTATTTATGTAGACTCAGACTTTCCTCTGGGGATACCCCCCACCCAGATATCTTGCTCGCCATACCTTGGGTCGACATTGTCACGTCGATGATTGAGTTCTGCTGTCCTCTTCTAAATGTGGGGGTATCCCCTTCGTTGTGTATGACTAAGCCTAAGGCCTGGATCCATTCAGCAACGTATTCTCCCCGTACGTCTGTGGTCACTGAGGACCATAGTGCCGATTTGGCGTTGAGATCTCCAGCGATCACAGCCTCTCTGCCCCCATCCCTAACGTGTTCCATTACGTCATCAACATATTCCTTAAACTGTGCCAGTGTGCAGTTTGGGGAGATATAGCAGTTGTATAAGGCCCATTTTTGGAAGATTAGGCACGTGTATCCTGCTCTGACCTCATGTGTTACTATCCCACAATCGGTGTTATTGCAAAAGATCGCGGTGTAATTTTTAGTATCTTTGATCCACCTTGGATTGTTTGCAGTCATTTTTTTATTCGGTTCCTGTATGAGTACGATGTCCACTTGCTTCTCCTCCATCACTTTCTTGATCAAATGATGCGCCTTTCTCCTTCTATACGTGTTGATTTGAAGGACTTTTAAACCAATTTCGTTTATTTTCTTGCGTTGCGGGCCCTTCTCCGCTCCTCTACCATTTTCCTGAACACAGCGCATTTGGTTTGGTCGTTGCTATGACCGATCCTGCCTCACTTCCAGCAGTATGGTGTTCCTCTGCATTCTTTGGCCATATGGCCTGCCTTGCCGCATTTGACACAATTTATCGGCCTGTCTAGGCCCTGACAGTCTGTCGCTCTGTGTCCGAAATCTAGACATCTTGACATGGTTATCCTTTCTACTACCCTGCATCTTATCCAACTTATTTTTATATGCCCCCTCTTGAGGAGTTGGGCGGCTGTATCCAAGGGTACCTCCACCGTTGTGGACATCTCCTCCGTTTTTCCTACCCTTGTTCCTCTTATCACCACCTCCGAGGGATCTATATTGATTTCTTTGGCCACGGCCTCCGCTATTTCCTCGTCCTTCGTTGTGCTGTCCATTCCTGTTATAATAAGTGCCGTGCTCCTTTTACTGGCCACTTTGGCCCGCATGTCTCCTTCTCTGCCATTTATGGCCTCCCTCAGGATGTTAGCCTTTTCCTGTCCCCCTTCTACTGTTAGTAGGAGATGTCCGCTAGCGGATTTCCTTGCTCTGATGATCTTCAAGCCGGGGTCTGCCCCCTTCATTTCCTCTTTGACCTCCTTCACCAGTTCAGCGTCTGTTTTCTGTCCTCCCTGTATCATTACAACTCCAGCATCCTGGTTTGCTCCCTTCTTCGCCCCCTGCGGTTCTGGTTGGGTATATGGTATCATATATGTCACTTTTATGTCACTGCCGTTGAAGACTCCTTCTATAACCTTCCTGGCATGGTCCCTGTTCACGCCTTCTGGCGTCGCCATGTAGATCTCTTTTCTCTTCTGGCCTATTATCACTCCTTCAAGTTTTTTCAGCGTGTTGAAAAGTTCCTGCATGTTATCAGTTTGCTCATATTTCGCGAGGAAAATATACCTGGTTTTTACCAGGTTGCCTCCTCTGCTCCTCTTGGTAGTAGTTTCGTTAACTATATATTCCACATCTTCCCCCGTCAATGTTTCAGCTACTTCACTGAGACCTGGATGTCTGTCTCTTATACCTCTTAAATATTTCTCCTTCATCACTTCCCTCCCGACGAGAACGGCCATGTCTCCTTTATCGCTGGCTTTCCACAGGTTTCCCCTTTCCAAGCATGTCGCCGTTTACATGTGCTCTGGCCATTCTTTATCCAACACCTTGGTCAGTCGCCCGTAGTCCTTTATGTCTTCTTCGGTGACTTCTGCCTCCTCGTCCTCCGTTTGGGTTTGCGCCTCTTCTATACCTTCTTTGAAAGTGGTTTTCTCATAAGCTTCCATTTCCTCCTCTAAGGTGTTGACTATGGCACTTGCGTCCCACACTGCATTTTTAATCTCCTTGTCTATTCTCACATCCCCCTTTACTAGTTCCATGAGCTCTCGTATCTTCCGCTGCATCCTCACTATCGAGTGTTTCAGGGGAAGTATTCCTCCTTTGCACTTTTTTCTGTCTTTAGGACTTTCAGTTGGTCGTTTTCTCTTTCGCGACTCTTTATCGTTGGCCTTACTCTTTCCCTCGTCTTCCGAGTCAATTAAAGATCTCAGAAAGTCCTTTTCTATTTCTTCTTCTTCCTCTACTTCTAAATCCCCTGCCACTTCTGCCTCTGGTTCATTTTCCTCGGTTCTGAGAGGTGTTTTCAGGAGGGCGCTCCTTCTTTCAAAAGGTTCTGGAATGATTTGTTCAGCTTCTTTCACTGCTTCCTCCTCTAGTGCCAGACCTACCTGTTTAAAGGTGTTGTTCAGCATTTCCTCCATCTCCTTTTCTCCTGCTAACTGGAAGATAGGGCTATCTTTCAATTCTTCATCAAACATGCCGGCATCCGGATTCAGTCCGCTTTGGCTCCCGCTGCTGGATTCGTCTCCAATGCTTCCTTGTGGAGTCATATATACTTCTTTCTGTCCTTGAGATCTTCTGGGGGGAATTCGTGGAAGAGACGATCTTCGTTGCGTCGGGTCCTTCACTTTCTGCCAGTCATATACCTTCTCTGGTTTTTTTGGGTTTTTTTCTACATTCATATTTGGTCCCACGAGTAGCGCAGGAACTTCGGTCCATCCCTGCAGAGCCTGGCATGCAGGGACAAGGCATCTTCCCCGCCGGGTTGCCTGGTCCGGCAGGCATTGCTTGCGACACACTTAGTCACCCCTGTGCCATGCATCCCTGCGGCGCGATGGTGCTACACCGTTGGATTGGGGGACGCGGTAGCCTCCCTGCCTCCGATGCCCCGGCTTGGGACACGGAGCCAGAAGGGGCTGGAAGATGAGAGGGCACAGCCGCCTCCCCTATGCCTTGGTAGTGAGAAAACATAGTGACCCCTAGCCCTCGAATGCTCTAATAGCATCGGGGTCGGAAAAAACAGGAGTTGGTCGAGAGTGACCGATGGATCATAGATAAAAGAGTGAAGGCGGATCCACCCAAGTCTAGTTGAAACAAAGTGTGATCCGTTGCTGGGAAGAGCCGAACGGTAGATGTGCGATGTCCGGTTTCCAGCTTTTAGGCCACTCCTCCTTTTTCCGGGCTTGTGACCGGCATGGATGTGGTGCAAGTCCATGGCGGAGTTAACCTAACCTAACCTAACCTTTTTTTTTTTTTTTTGAGGGGGAATTCGCTTGACACCCCGACCTGTCTGTCGATCAGCCGGGGTAGTGTCGGGCGCAATTCCGACTAAAACCCTCTCGGTTTTCCTGTGCTTGCTTGCTCTGTGCTTGTCCCTTCAGCCCGGCACTGTCTGTACGACATAATCCGCGGCAAGTAGGGAGTTTTGCTTCTTCACTGTCTGCCCTCTTGTTGGTATGCTCTTTCTTCTGTTTCCTTTTGTTTCATAACACTACCTATGAAACTGGATATCTTGTTCCACATCTCCTTGATACTTATCATCTTATTTATTATTGTGCTTACCTCCAGATTATCCCCTATCTCAATCTCCAGTCTTGTTCTCTGGTTTAGCCATCTATCACACCTTAAAACTGTGTGTTCGGGCGAGTCCTCCATTCCGCAGTACACGCAATCTTCATCAGCTGCCTTTTTGATTCTATGTGTGTATTTCCTGAACGAACCGTGTCCTGTAAGGAATTGCGTGATGTAATAGTTAACCTGTCGGAATTGGCATTTTACCCAGGGTTCAATGTCAGGTTTAAGTCTCTTCGTCCACTGCCCTGTTCTACTATTCTCCTCCCACCTTCGTTGTCACTTTCTCATGGTGGCGTTCTCAACTTCCTCGATTACCCCTGAATCTTCGTTTTTCCTGTCGTACAATTCTCCCCTCTCCTCTACTAGGAGGTCGATTGGGCAGATTCCAGTCACCACACAGATGGCCTCCGTTGAGACAGTTCTATAGGCGCTAGCCACCCTCAAGAGCATTCTCCTTTGCGTCCCCGGCATCATTTCCCTGTATTTATTCACCAACATTACCCTTTTCCAGATTGGGGCCCCGTATAATAAGATTGATTGCACTACTCCATATAGCACTTTTCTTTTCTAGCTTCTTGGGCCATTTGTGTTGGGCATCAAGCGAGCTACGGCTGCAGCCGCTTTTTCCGCCTTCTTTACCTAACCTAACCTAACCTAACCTAACCTGGAAATTTTTTTAAAATTTTTCCAAGTCCTCATGTTAGGTTAGGTCCTTCGGGCCGGATAATTTTCTATAATCCTCATAACTGGAGAACCGTTGGTCGTAGAGAGCAAAAAATGACATATTCGTATTCGTCTCCAAGAGATCTCTCTAAATCGTCCATTTTTGAACAAAAGTTAGCTCATTTTCAAATTTTTCAAATATTAAAATCGTCATAACTCCGTATGAGTTTCTCTAACAAATGAATTAAAAATCATTTTTGGAATCGTCTCGACGAGATCTATACATTCCCCCTTTTTTCGAACAAAAGTTAGCTCGTTAAGCACCTTTTTTTTTCTAAAAAATCGATATCTCGAAAACGTCACATAGAACTTGATCGAAACCTGTCTAAACGTCTTTTTCGACCTCGAAAATATAAGATAAAACTCTTTTTTGGGTAGGTCGCTAGTTTTTTGCCTATAAATTCCATTGGTTTCTTTGTGATGCCTTTATAGAGTCCCTCAGGTTTTTCCTACGTCTTTTATACTCCGCTTCCAGTCCTTCAACTTCGGCGTTGTCGTGCCTCCTACCTCGGGTTCTGCAAAGCTTTCTCCTGGAGCGATTACATAATACTCTCAAGTGAGCAATTTCCTCGTTCCACCAAACTGGTTGTGGTTTTGGAGTACCCCTTGCGTCTCTGCTGGTGCTTGCTTCTTGTGCCAGTCTTGCCGTTGTTGTAAGACTTTCTACATCTGTTATTCTTCCTGACAGGTTTCGGAATGTTGTTCTGAATGTATCTTCACTAATTGTTTTTCTTGGCTGCCAGACTTGTTTACTCCTGTTCTTGTTATTTGCAATTTCAATGTGAATATACCTGTGAAGACTCATAGTTTCTGTGATAGATACTTCCCAGGAGGTGACATTTCTACTAATATTTTGGGTCGAAAACGTAATGCCCAAAAAGGAACTTTGTGCACCCCTAACGAACGTTGGTGTGTCGCCGTCATACATACATTCCCTAAGATATATGCCCTGTTGATCAGTTATGGGGGAATTCCACATTTGCGATTTGGCGTTGAAATCTCCTGTCACGACTGCCTCCCTCTTAGCGTCAGTTAGGTGCTGGAAAAGGGTATCCACTTCTGCCTTGAATTGAACAAGGGGAATATTGGGTGATATATAGCAGGTGTACAAATCCCATCTCTCAAAATTTAGACACACGAAACCTTGTCCCTTTTTGTGAGAGACAACTCCACACCTTGTGTTCGCACAGTAAACTGCGGTATTTCCTGTTTGGTCTACTATCCACCTATTGTTGCGGGAGACGAGGTGCTTGTTAGGCTCTTGCACCAGAGCAATATCCACCAGCTTCTCCTCAAGACCATTGAGGAGAAGCTGGTGGGCTGCTCTCCGCGTATCTGTGTTTATTTGTATAATTATCAAGGACATTGAGGTTGGCTTGGGGTGAGATTCCTGTGAGTCCTTTCTCTTTGTCTGGCCAACTTAAGTGCCGTTTTGAAAGCCAGGCAGTTGTATGCCCCTGCTTTATGTCCAGGTTCATTACATATCGGGCAGAATGGATCTTGATCACACTCCTGGCCTCTATGCTCGCCACTTCCACATCTAAAGCACAATCCTGCCCTATCGGATCCGTCACATTTGGACCTATGATGATCATAACTCCAACATTTACCACACCTTGGGACATTTACCCGCTTCTCGAGTCTACATTTTACCAGGCCTACTCTGAGGTGGTCCATGTCTAACAGCGTGGATGCGTGTTCTGTTGGTACTGTGATTGTTGCCGCGATGGTGTCATTGTGTAGCGGTCTGGTTTTTGTAACTTTGTAGTCCGCTTCCCATTTCCCGGTAACTCTGCTGACTGCTGTCCCAATTTCCTCCTCTGTGGTGTTCCACGCTATACCTTTGATATGGAAGGTCTCCTCAGGGCCCAGGCTCTTTATAGTGAGGAATCCTTCCGTATTCAGTGCCGTTTTCAAGTTTTCGAATGCAGTGAGGTCCTTGTCTACCGTCATTATCAGTTTACCGTCCCTTGTGCTTCTCAGGGATCTTATGATTTCGGAGTCCTTGTTTTTTCCTAGAACGTTGGTGACTTTTCCCAGGATGTCCTTGTGAGTAGCATCTGGACCACTTACTATGACCCAGTAGGTGGTTCTGTATCGGCTTGCCAGAGCCTTGTTTGGAGTGCTCGTGAAAATATCAACTGTAGTTGGGAGTCTATGGAAAATGGCCTCTGTCATTTTCCGGAGCATTTCAATGGGTGTTCCTCTTAACTGGTGCATGCATATTCTTGTGTCCTGTTGTGTTTCCTTCTGGAGATCTGTTAGCCTGTTCCATAGGTTTCTATGGGAGCCATCGAGATTAATTTTGATAATTTTTTTACTTCCCTGGTCCGTACGTCCCCTTATTATGGTGGTCTGCTCGATGATTTCTAGGTCTCCTTCTAGTTCTGCCAGAACCGGATGCCTTTCCCTGTACAGTTTCTGAATACTATTTTTCATTTCTTTATCGTCTGGTTCAGTCAAGACTACTTTGACAGTTGAATCATCAATGTCTAGGGGGTTGCCTATCACCACCTTTGTGTTCTTATATGCACCCTCTTTCCATACCGACGCACTCATCTCTTGGAAGGCCTCGTAATCCGTCGTGTTAACGATCCAATCAAGAGGTTCTGTCCCCAAGTGACACGGATAGGTTTGAGTGGCAGCCTGGTGTGTCATTCTTGTGGCCAATTCTTCTCCTACCTGTGTGTCTACGTCAAAACAGACCTTTTCTATTGGCTGGAATTTATGTTCTTCCAGCCATCTCTTCACAATGTCTTTTTGTAGCGTGTTAGTGCTACTTTTCATTTTACCCGTTATCTCTTTATAATTTTCTTATGAGTATTCGGGTGTTCCAGAATTACCTCTTCTAGTGCTACTAAAAGGACTATATTCCTTTCCAAGGCTTCTATCAGGGTGAAAGCCTCCGGACTCTCCACCATTTTATATTGGGACCCTGAGTCCACTATTTCTAGGAAGGTTTCATCAACTTTCCTTTTTTTTTTTCATTTGGCATGGACTTGCTTCTTTTTATTCTCACTGGCACATCTAGGCAGCTTGTTCTGGTGATGTCTACGATTGGGATTTGTGTTTGTGTCTGGTTTATTTGTTGGATTTTATTCATGTCTGTTCCCACGAGTTGGGACGAAAACAGGGTCCAGCAGGGTAGTGCGCCCTTGCAATGCTAAGGCGGCCTACATAGGAAATTTGCCATGTTTCCTATGGCTCCGTTCACGACCATATAACGCCTGGCCATCCACCCCTCAGCACGGGTCGCATGACACCTTAGGTTGCGGATTTTTGGAAGGGTTTACTCCCTGGGCGAATTAGTTCTGAAAGGAATGTCCCCTAGCCCTCGAATGCTCTAATAGCGTCGGGGACGGAAAAGAACAAGGGTTGGTCAAGGGTGACCGATAGATCAAAGTTAAATAGAAAAGACGAATGCACCCAAGACATGTTGAAACAAAGTGCGATTCGTTGCTGGGATGAGCCGGCCGGTAGACGTGCAATGTCCGGATTCCCAGCGATAGGCCACTCCTCCTTTATCCGGGCTTGTGACCGGCATGAAACGATCTGCCCTCATGAGAGAACATCACCTCCCATGGCGGAGTTACCTAACCAAACCTAACCTAACCTAACCTAACCTAACCTAACCTAACCTAACCTAACCTAACCTAACCTAACATAACCTGACCTAACCTATTCAGATTTTTTAATAGGGACCAACTACCTGACGAACCATTTGATCAGTTTTTAACTTCACTTAAACAATTATCACTCTCTTGTGAATTCAAAGAACGGGATACGATGATCTTAGATCGTATTGTGATTGGAATTCATGATTTTAAAATGCAGGAAAAACTGCTGCAAGAACAAAATTTGACTATAGAGAAAGCTGCTGCGATTTGTCGGGCCATGGAAAGCAGTGCTGTCCAACAAAAAGAGATTTCGAGGGAGGTGAAAAGTAACGCTGTCGTCAATGTAGTGAACTATCGGTACAGACGAAAAGCAATTTTATCAAACATTTGCAAAACAAACGAGTGAAAGGAATAAGAGTAGAAGTGCATATGAACAACTCAGATAGACCATCAAGCAGTCATCACGATAAATGGACAAATTCAGGTACTTGTTCAAGGTGTAGATTAATCCATGCACAAGGTAAGTGCACAGCATTTTATCGTTATTGTAGTAAATGCAACAAAAAGGGACACTACCGCAGATTTTGCAAAAACAATTCGTTTGTGCATCAAATAATAAATAGTTCTGAGACCGAATTGGACGAATCTGATGGTGAATCTGACAATGAGCATGACTGTGCTCATGTCTAAAGCCGGTCGTGTTGTGCCAATGACTGTGATTCGGGCTTACATACTGAATCGAAAGTAGCGTGGACTATTTTAAAAGGAGGGCCAGGAGACAATAAAACCGTTAGTGCTGTTGAGTTGTTTGAGAATATTTATATTCTAGACTGAAAAATTAAAGTAAAAATTGATACGGGAAGTCAAGTTAACATTTTAAATTATACTGATTCCAAGGATTAGGACTTTGCTCTTCTAAAATAACAAAAACAAGTACGAAACTTTCTTCATATTCTCGCCATTCAATTGAAAATTTGGGGCAATTGAATCTGGAGTGCAAGTACAAAGGTGTAAATAAAAAACTGACATTGTATATATAAATATCTAGTGAAAATTCTTCAATCTGCTAGTGATTTGAAGATATTAAAAAACAATAATTCATCAGAATTAAGTATTTATTCCACCCAAATAGACTCTATAAATGACATTGTTACAAAATATAAAAACATGTTTTCAGGCATTGGCAAAGTGTCAAAAACTTATTGCATTAGTCTAAGTGAGAATTTGATTCCTCATGTGGCTGCAAAATGGTGGCTGAAAAAAATCATCATTCCAGTAACCGAGCCAACAGATTGGGTGCACCCAATTGTTATCGCTCCGAAGCCCAATGGTGATATCAGAATTTGTATGGACCCAAGGTCAATAAATCTTTATATCAAACGGGAAATATTTCAAATACCAACGCAAGATACAATATTTTCTGAGTTAGCTGGCTCACAATATTTTACTTTGATAGATGCTTCTAGTGATTTTCTTCAGATTCCACTTGACTATCAAAGTTCACTGCTCTGTACGATTTCATGTTTAAATAATAAACGGTTATGCAAAATTACCTGTTGTTCGCAATTCTCCTAAAATGCCTCTACTTACATCGTCAAACAAACATAACTCTCCTAATAAGTGGAAAAAAAAAATGTTATTTAAAAAATTCATTTGTCAGCAATAAAAATTTTGTTCAAAAAATTATAATTATCATCAAAGATTATGTTATCAAAAAATAATTTTAAATTATCTCATAAACAACGCATTTGTTTATAACAATCTTTTGAACAATAGGAGATAAAATGATTGAAAATCATTTTTAAGTAGCTTCATTTCATATGAAAACGAATCAATAATATTATTTGAACAAAAATTTTTTTTCAATGTTTAATAAAGCTTTATAATTTTTTTTTGATAACAAATCGAAAATTAACAATTTTTTTATTTTTCCAACAGTAAACTATTCTAAGACCTTTGAAAAATAGCTCCACGAAAGGAAAAAATTCTCAGATTAATAGTTTAACAATTACCGCACTTGCATTGTTAATGTTAGTGCTACAAAAAATTGTTAATTTATTAATGGATAATTTATTGAAAAATCGCGATAAAAATTTTTTGACCACGGATTTTTGTTCATTGATCTATCTGCAGGCACTTGAACTTTTTCAATTTATAATTTTCATATTTAATAAGAATAAATAAATTGTATTCATTAAATGTTCGAAGAGGAGGGTGCTTGCGCAACCCGGAGTACCCGTTTTTAGGCGTATTTTCAATCCTCTGGGAAAATTATAATTATTAGTCCTAGAGTTCCGCAAATGGGGACTTTTTTTTCGGAAATTTCCTCCTCTCTTTGAATATTTTTTCAAATTTGAAATATCTTGAATATTTTTTGAGACATTGACGAAAAATCAAACCCCCCTTTTTTTTGTCACTCAATTGTTTATAACTATTGCAATTTTTGTGAGCGGCCTTAGCATTTTCTCAAAAACTATCTAAATGCCATTCCGAATCGAATGACTCTTCAAGCATAATTTTCGGAGAAGGCGAAAAAAATTTGAGCTAAAAAGCACTTGTTGCTTAGACTATTCACCCTGTCGGTTCGTATATCGTATACAGCAAACAAAACAAATAAAGTAATGTGACGATTCCATAAAGTGTTTCATTATCCACAACGAACACCCAGCAAAATCAATAAAAGACTGAAAAAAAAAACAATAGGCTTGACTTTCCCGATGAATACTCATCTTTTTGTGTAGGTATGAGTCATACTGATCTTTATGATGTAAATTGATAGGCCTAAAATATCTGCATTCTAATTGACTACCGTCAAGATTTTGAATAAAGCGATTCACTTACTTTGTCATCTTGAGACACAAATGTCAATCAGAATGACTAATCACACATTGTTATGAAACTGTAAAGTTTGAAGAACAATAAATGATTGATTGATTGACTAATCGAAAACATGCCTTGATTTGAGAAGCTTAACAATTCGATGAGAAACTTACTTGTCAAATTGCAGTACAAAGTACACATCACGTCATGGAATCAATTGTTTGAATGACTACCGATTTGTATAATTGTAGTCACATATCTCGTCCATGCATGATTCATAATCAACAAGAATTCACACAAACAGTAATCCTCAAAAATGAAATAGGCGGTGAAAAAAATAAAGTACAGCGCCATTAGTCTATCATTATTTCATGAATTAAATGAAAATATATTACAAATACGCACTAATTAATATCATATTGAAGTGAAGAGTTCCTTCCGTTTACTCTGATTTGTGGCAGAATACCGATGAGAACTGGAAACAGACGAAGGCCATATATTGCGCAGACGGCAGTTAAATTCATTTCCACAAATATATAATAATAGCAAGATCCATCATGGCACGAATTTTTCCGAAATTCTCTTTATTGTAATGACCCCCAATAATTTGAAATAGGTTTCTTCGGCTTCAAACTCACCGATAATTGAATGGACAATTTAATCTTTTAATGTCCATTAGCTCTTCGGCTGAAAGGGCGTTCCATGAAAAAGGATAGGGTCTAATCTGGTTTCGGCGTGAATGCCACAAAGACTCGAAGTTTGATTAATCAAACTATGAAAGGAAAGGATACCCAATATATTCAAAACGAGAGGTCTTCATGGCGGAGGGGAGATTGTGATATTTTGATTTGATACCTTTGAGTGTTGGATTCGTTTTAACTGATTTGTTTAATTTCCTGGAATTCAATATCATATGGATACTTCATCAAATACCCAGTCAGTATATATTTTGGATATGGAGTATTTTATATATTAAATAAGGTAGTAATATTTTCATATTCTGAACCGTCTGAAACACGAAGACAATTAAAAGAGTAAAACTACAACTATTGCGGAAAGCAATCCACTGATCAGAAAAAAGCTTCAGCTACTCTCGTCCTTTTCGTGTATTACAAGTAAAATAAAAAATGTATATTTTAATTTGACTCTCAGAATGTTTAATCGTCTTATTTTTTTAAATGTGGACATTTCTTTTTCAGTTAAAGCACTAATTTATAGTTGAAATCCAAATTCTGTAATGGGTCTAACTTGGGATTGCTACGACGTTTTATCTCAAAATCACTAATATATTCAGTGACAACAATTCCTACTTACGAGTTTGTCGAAGTTTTTCTTTTGGATGGATTCCATCACATCGATACTATTGAATCGATCAGCGTACTGTAATACATTACCTAATAATTATGCTGAATGAGATATTATGACATAAAGAACAATCGTATTTTTTCTTTTTCGAAACTTGGTTAGCAGATGTTTGAAAGATTCAGTAATCCCTATCTCAAGACAATTAATGTTTGTTTGTATAATTCTCATATCCAATGTTCAGTTTAAGTCAAAAGTCGAGTAATGAGTGATATGCTACGAGTAAATAGCGAGTAAATACGAGTTGTTGATATTGTTTAAGAACTGTCAGAAGTCTATTAAATCAGTTATTCATTGAAAAGGTATTAAAATAACGGATGCGTTGATGTGCTATTTACTTATGCACAAAATCCAATGAAATTTTTCTCATAGCATGAAATATGTTGGTTCAGTATACCCGAATCATCGTATTCCAGACATTAATATTTCCAGGAGTTGAGAATTGAATTTGAGAGTCTTTTGCACATTCAGCAAAAGGAAAGCTAGAATTTGTATGCCGACTAGAAGTATGAGGAGTCAAACAACTATTTCAGTGAGCGAAGAGTAGGTACTCAACTCAATACAGATTATAGACCGCGAGATGGTGACACAAAATATTAGGTCATTTGTACCAGTAAGGCGGTTCTTCAGGGGTCTAATTACGGAATGACGAAAGAGAAAATGATGATCATAGCGCTGGTACCGGCGGCCCAATCACGTGGGCGTTAATCGAACATGTCGGATAAATAACGAGTGTCGAACGATTTGTTCCACAGAAATGCTTGTATTTTCCGATAGTCGATAAAAAAAATTGGCGGTGGCGTAATGCTATACTTCTCCGGTGTGACTTACAGCCCTCCATACCGATACGAATACGTCAATTAAAAAAAAAACAATTCAACCATTAGTACCAGGCTAATTTTTGCACAGCTGATTATCGTCGAGTAGCCATTCACGGAAATCACCTTGCCATACGTTTCCGACCGTTCCCAATGACCACCATACCACCACAAGGAAGTAAAATTTTTTTTGCTAAATGATTTATACCAGTATTTTATTTGGATTTTTGGAAAGTATTCGATGAATTGTGACCCTTATTATATTTCCCATACATCTAGTAAACTTATTTATTCGATACGTTTTGGAAATACGACTGTAAAATATGTAAAATAATTTTTACATAGAATAATTGTATTCTGTTTGTTTGGATGTAATTCTATCTAAAAAAAATATTCCAGATTGTAACCGTGGGACGGATGACTGTCGGACTTAAGCCAAGATGTTAAAGAAGAATTCGACGATTTGTACCAGTATGGCATTTGGATTTTTGGAAATTATATGATACAATGTGACCATTATTATATTTGCCATACTTCTAGTAGAGGAAAAAAGTGGCGCCATACTGCACTGATAAAAAGGATTTTTGCATCAATGCATATATGCATTGATTCAAGAAGATTGTATTCTTGAATAGTTCCAACCAAATATAAGTTTGATTTTTTGACAGAATCCTCTTGACCACAGAAAAAGAAAATGTTTCGAGACATAAGATCACTTTCTTCTTTGAAGAATGGGAGTTGGTTGAGGCAAGAATATTTCAACTTCAATAATGAACACTATTCTTCCATCAATGTGATCATTCAACACCTGTGAGCGTTGAACCTCTTGACCCAAGAGGTTTCATGTTTGATCAGGATGAAAACATCTATTAATTATGTGGTATTTTTCCATGAAACCTTAACACCTTGTTTTCAAATATGTATATATTTCATAAGAAATAATAAAATGCTCATAAAAATAACATTTATTAAATTAATAAATACTCACTGAATAATTTTCAACAATAACAATTTCAACAAGGGAACAAAAATTAAATTTATTATAACATTGACTTCACTTACAATCATAATTAGATTTGCAAAAATTTTCAAATGTTTGTTATCCATATGACCACACTTGTTGATGAAATAAATACCTATCAACCCCGCCAATCTGTCTCTATCGGTGTTATCGAGAATGATAGAACTGGCCTTCGTCAAAAGAGCTTGTCCCAAAAGGTGATTTCTTAGGTTTCAGGAGTCCTTTTCGAGACGAATTCAATCCGCAATTATTCACTTCCGTCAGTGCATTAATTTCATTCTCGTCCATACTGAACCGAATTTCCAGTTCTGTTTAATTTTGTTCTGAAAAATAAAATAATTTTAGAAAATAATAGAAACAATAAATCTCTGAATTATGTCGTACCTATGGAACCTATTCTACAGAATAAAATCAAATTTTCAAAGATGGCTAAACGGGATTTGGAGTTGACATATGTTTGAAATAATGAGGGACAGGTATTAGAAACAAAAATTTTTGATTCAAGATTATCTGCGTTTGGAGGTTCAGTACAAATGTGGACTGTGCATGCACTTGGTAATAAAAATAGGCCATGAAGACAATTGTCAAATACTTAGATATTTCTCATGAAATGTTCGGAAAGGAGTTGGTTTCGGCGTATTGGGAGTACCAGTAATTTTTGATGAATATGGTAGTTCGTAACAAATGTCAATTGAACAGAAAATAATGCATTAACTTCAAACAATTGAGGTATAATGGCTATATGTAAGAATAGTTTTGTAATATTAATTTTACACCTACGTATTTAATGAAAACCGTTATCAGTGATGAACAACAATGCGATCAAATACAGAAAAAAATGTTTTATCGCCATTATAATCACAATAATTGAAAACGATAATATTTTCAACTCACCTTCACAACTGGCCCATAAATTATCTGAATTCCAATTCTGCAGGAATAATTCAACCTCCGTATTGCACTTCCTTAGTGGCATATCTGCACACAAAACCACTGAATACTGAATACTATGACAAATACAACAACTTTGATTTTCGAACCCAATCCCTCAAACAGTCAGTCAAACGGAATAAGATTACAAGATGGAGGTCTCGGTAGCAGTTCTCGCTTTCGCGTGGGTTTGCAGGGTTTTGCGAGCACCCGCTATGGCTTAAGCTAACTGGTTGACTGTATCACGTGCTTCTTCCAGATCTTTGCCAAAGAATTATATTTTTGAGTCAAGAGGAACATGTACCGCAGATGAGTCAGTGTTGGTGTTCTCTAGGTTAAAGAGGTTGGTTTTGCTGCAATCAAGTTCATTCCAAGAGAATTTATGTAAAGCAGCAAACAGCTCAATAAATTTGAAATAAGAATATATTCATCAATTAGAAATAATCGTTCTTCTCAGGAGAGTATTTTATTCAAGAGTTTGTATATATTTGATTGAAAATATCCTTTTTATTTGTGTGGTAGAAATCGTTCGAATTACGAATAAAATCTAGGAATTTTGAAAAAATATTGTACATATTGGTCACCTCCCACAGGTATGGCATGATCAGATTTCTATTTATGATCATACAGAAAACTGTTGAAAAAAAGTATGGTGGCCATTGGGAATTGTCGAAAACGCATGGAAAGGTGATTTCCGTGAATGGCTACTCGACGATGATTACCTGCGTAAAAATCAGCCTGTTACAAATGGTTTGGGCCGAGGGTCCACCATGTGCACTTGGCGACGGACGGGGGGGCTCGCGGTGACTCCAGGCGGCACATGCAGAGCCAGTAGTATGTGGAATCATACGACCCCACCAATGGACAATAAATTGGTAGCTTTTGGCGCGCTGATTTGGCGTATCCAAATTAGGTCAGTCGGTTAGCCCTTGGCTACCGGGGTAAGTCGCGAGATAGGTACCCGGAGCTGTGGGTGACGCAGGTTGGCTTGGCCTCGGCTGCTACAGCCCCCATATTATTATAAAAAAAAAATTAAATTGAACTTCAACTTGGAGATTTCTGCAACCTCAAGAAACCCCGAGCTTCAATCGAAAACCTGTTCGTAATAAATAAACAATTACCTTCATGCAAACTGTACCTTGAAAAAATCGAGAGAAACTCAGATTACATATAATCTATCAAAACTGTAAAATACCGATCTGAAACAGTCTATGGTTCAAAACTATTGAACCAAAGTTCAGTAACGATATTATGGAGAATCGAACTAGATAGGAAATAACTTTAAAAAATGGAAAGGAACCAAAAATAACTCCAGTTTTTATATTAAATTCATTTTGATACATGCACTCAATCCTAAAATAGGAATATTTACTGTTTCAACTATTTATACTTTGACATTGTACCGAGCCCCTTTAACTACGCAATGTACAATCCTACCTCCTAGACCTTTTAGACATTTTCTAGACATTTTATTTTTACTTCACTGTATGTAATTATAGAAACACTTGCATACAATCATATTTTCTCTCTTCAAGCCTAGCTTTTCATAAGTATAGATTGACATGCAATTACAATCAGCACCAGTATTCAACTTGAAATGAACACTGTGATTATTAATCATGACAGGAATACTCCAACAGCTTTACCTTCATTCGTATTTTTCTGTAAATTATCAACAACCATTTCAATACTATCTATGAAAGGTAAATCTTCATCATTAATTTCATTATTATGGTGGTCAGTGGATCAGCGGTCTAACGCACAGGCCGTTCGAAACTCTAGCATCGGTTCGGGCCCGATGTAAGTACAAGAGAATTTTTCTCATCTACTTTATATCGGATCTATAGGCGACCGCATGCCTTGTTGAAAAGCAAGTGTATTGTGGGTTGTCTAGATGCCAATCTCGTCTGGTGCTAGCTTGAAGTGCACACCGACCACCCGAGGTGGTGCTGTAGGTTTTCCGGGTTTTCCTACAGCTGAAAAGTGAATGCGCCACCAAAAATCAGTAAGTCGCCCCGGAGCGCCACGGCAAATAATAATAATAGTCGTCCTCTACCCGCACAGGCTATGCCTTTGGGTACACTCAATGAGTGTTTATGAGGGAGTTTTATTATTATTATTTTATTATTATTATTATTATAATTATTATTTAATACATCTTAACTTATTTCATATACCTTTCTGTTACAGTTCTGAGTACGTTTTGATGTGTAAGACTGTATACCTGTTTGAACCTACAACCCACAGCAAAGTGATTTCGCATAATTTGCCAAAGGCTAGATAGTTTCTAGGTCCATGAGTACGACCACATTTGAAACAGTCATATTGACTTTCATTTTCGAATTGATCACTAACCTGTGCACTTTGTGACCCACTCTTATTTATTACTACGTTCCGACTTCGAATGTTGCAGCAGGCGTTCTTGTACAGATAGCTCTTGAATCTCACTACTATCTTGTCTCTTATTAATTATTTCTCCAGGTCTATACATGCAGAAGCCAATACTTGTCCGTAAGGAATTCGTCAAAATTTTCACCTTCTTGTTGTACTCGGGTGAAAAATTTATAACGTTCAAATATTTCATTCTTAAGTGGCTTGCAGTATTCTTCGAAAACTTTTATGACTTCAGTGTACTTCTTCCTTTTCTCCTCAGTTATATCAAATATTTGAAATGTTATTTGGGCCTCTTCACCAGCAAGATGGTTTGTTCATCCTTGTTATTCAAGACTGTAGCCTTCAGGTATATATCAAGACTTCTCGAGAAGTTGTCGAAATTTTTGTGTATATATATTTTTATCGAACACCAAACTTTTTGGAGGCTTGAAACTTTGATTCAACAAAGCACCCGGAAGTAAAGCTCCCTGTAGTGCAAAGGACGAAACTGCTTTGCAACTTGAATCTGATACCTGGGAGTAAAGCTTCCTGTAATGTCAAGTTCAAGCTGCTGCAGCAAGTTCAACTTGAGAATGATACCCGAGAGTAAAGCTCCTTGTAATGCCAAGTTCAAAGTGATGCAACAAACCGAGACATCCGGTAGTAAAGCTCCCTGTAGTGCCCTGATACGATTACTATTAGAGCTGGTTTATGAAGCTGGATTCTTCCGAAAATGACAAGTTCAAAATAAATGATAATGAACTGGTAAGAAACAGTTTAAAAATATATCACTCATACCTGACAGGACTAGTTACTCCACTAAATAATTTACCTTGTACCTTCGCTCGTACAACCTGCGATTTCGGCGGTCTTTACTCTGGATCCAATCAGGCGGTGTCGGTTGGCTGACAGACTCCAGTCGGCTGGTAACGGCTTGGCTGACTGGGCTCTATGTTGTGCTAGGGCTGCTGTCTAGACTGGCTAGAATGACTAGACTGGTTATAATCCCTTCTGCCATCGATAAATTAGTTTTATATGTTCGAGCTAACGTCACACCTCCCATCCATTGCTACGTGTCTCAAGTGAGCGCGCGTCGATCCCAGGGTGTCTTCGCTAGACGATGTGCAGAATAAATGATATTATACCGAGCGGTAGGTATTCTGAATTGGTTCAGTACTACAGGAAAATCCTATGAGAAAGCAACGGGCTTCAAGGTCAAAACCTATGAGAGAGCTATGGGAGAGCTGAATCAGCAGAAAGTGCACGTGTCAGATATCGAATTACCTGGAATGTGCTTACGTCACTTTTCCGGTTACATATTTAGGCAGATCAGCGAAATTCAATACGGGTTCAGTGACCATTTCAAGTGCATGTGAGAGATACCAAATTACCTGGAATGTGTTGACGTCATGTTTCCTGTTACATACTTGGGCAGATCAGCGAAATTTAATATAGGTTTAATGACCTTTTTCAAGTGCACCTGTCGAATTACCTGGAATGTGTTGACGTCATGTTTCCGGGTATATATTCAGGCAGATCAGCGAAATTTGATATGGGTTCAATGACCTCTTCCAAGGTCAAAGAGTGCACGTGTTAGATATCGAATTACCTGGATTGTGCTGACGTCATGTTTTTCGTTACATGTCTAGACAAGATAGAGAAGAGATGGGTTCAATGGCCTCTTTCAAAGTAAAAGAGTGCAGGTGTCGAATGACCTGGAATGTGCTGACATACTGTTTTCGGTTACATGTCTAGACAAGTAAAAGAGAGATGAGTTCAATGGCCTCTTTTGAAGTCAAAGAGTGCACGTGTCGAAATACCAGGAATGTGCTGACATCATGCTTCCGGTTACATGTCTAGACAAGCAAAAGAAATCTGACATGGGTTCAATGACCTCTTTCAAGGTCAAAGAGTGCACGTGTCAAATATCATATTTCTAAATATATGTCAAGTTGAAATAATCCGAGATGAAATTTTCCCCCACTACTACTGATAAAAAGTATACATCAACAGGATACAATAACATGGCAGGCATTTTCTCGTCAAAATGAGTAATAACCAATCCAAATTCAACTTATCAAGCGAACATTTTTGGAAAGAAAAATCAAAAGTGGTATTGTGTGAAAGATATTTCCCTTTAAACAAATCTAAAAGTAAATTTGTTGTTGTGAATCTCTCATAGATTTGAATTTCACACCATGTATTAAAATTTCTGGAAATAATAGAGATAGAGTGATTTTCACAGAAAACGAGTGGAACCAGTTTTTGACTTACCAAGTAATCATAACCAATTATTTTCACTCGTCCGATGCAGTAGAGACCATTGAAGACGATAGATTCACCGTTGAGTTCATCCAATTTACAAATGAACGAGTAGTCAAAATAACAGAAGATCATTCCACCGAGTACTAAGGTTTCGAAACAGCATGGGAACTGCAAACCCCAATTGAATATAGGGTAGATATTTTGAAAAGGAAGCATAATGGACAATACTTTAAAATTTTGAAAAACGGACTCTGCAAGCTGAGTGGTGATGTGTTGCAAAATGCTTTCTTTAGACTTGCTTCAGCCAGGCGTAAATCCCAATAGTGAAAATATAAGTGTAACTTTGGAATTCATTCATCTCCATCTGGAAGTTTTCAGAGCTGAATTCTCTGATGTACCATGAATGAGAGAGTGACAATTGATGAGAGTCATAATAAAACTTATTATATGTTTACATGGAAATTTGCGTACAAGGATTCTCGAAAACCCTATTGGATTTATGCAGCCATAGATAGAATGCGCTTCTAGTGGCAAATATAAAAAATTTCAAATATAATCGCATCCATTTTGGAATCAACCCATAGAAGAATAATTTACAATAATAGATTTTGTGAATGATTTATAACGTAAACATGGTATAAATAAAACTTTTATGTGAATTATATATTGTTTTATTTGAGAGAGTATCATACAAAATAATTTTTTGATATTGCTCAGATCTAACCATTTAATATAGAATTGGTCTCCTTTTTTTCTTAGAATTTTTTCAACCAGAAATACATCAGGGTGATTAACTTTTTGGAGTTCTTCTTCATAAAATCCACCTTGTATATCAACACTTTCATGATCAAGAAAACACACATCACGATTTGACTGATAGACTTTACTCACAGTAAACATTTCATTGTACCAGTTTGGTGTATACCCTTTAGCAAATGCCCATCGGTACTCACTTATTCTTACGTAATCAATGATTTTGAATTTTCTTTTTCTTGGATCTACTGTTTTGAGGTGACTATAAACGTTTTTGGCTAAATACTTTTCATGACGTTTATTTACATCTTTGGGTTTCATTCCTATGGTCCTGTGTACTGAATTGTTATAGTTAGAAACTATTTCTTGTAGAATACCCAACCATTTGTAACTTCCTTGTAGGCTGGATTGTTTCCACATTCTACTTTCCAGGGTCCTGTTAACTCATTCAACTATACTACCTTTCAAATTAAAGAAAGTACTATAATGGTTGATTTTCCACTCATCCATCAAGTGTCTGAATTTTCTATTGTAGAATTCTTTTCCCATATCCGTTTGTAGATTCCTGGTTGTAACTTTCATATCTCTGAATATTTGTCTTCTTTGATTTCATTCATTTTCAGTTATAGGACACTGAAGTACAATTTCGACATACTGTAATACTCGACGTTGATACTTTACTTTTATGATAATAAAATTTGGAACTAAATCCAACGGGCTATCACCTAACGTTAAACCCCTTCCGTCGCAATATTTTATATTAATAAAAAAACTGGTTTTATCCGTATCATCTTATTTCTGCTTCTCTTGGCCTTCCTTGGAGTTTCACTGACTCTACAGGTGGCTGGAGAAAAAGATTCTCCAGACCCTAGTTTCCTTTTGAACGGATCTTTTTAGGCTCAGCGCAAAACCAGATCAATATACTCTAAATTCGCCTGACCCGGAGAAGTCAGACTTGATGGTAAAATAATGTTTAATTTTGGGTTTGATCTGATTTTGTCTGTCCGAATTATTCTATAGGCCGGGTTCGGCTGTCCAGCAAACGGGACAGACTTTATTGTTACTAATACTTTTCTCAGCTATTGTGGAATTTCCCGATTCTTTTTGTTTTCACTTGTTTTCTTGGGTTGAGGGATATAAAATTATACACAATCTTTTAATAAGAACGAAATTTAATAAAAAATAAATTAATTTTGTTTTGGCAAAAACTGACAGGAACTATACAAATCGAGCGTTCCCTGTATGTAATAGAAAAAAAACTAAATGAAAACTTCTCATAAGGAGGCAACTAAAGTTATTCTAGCAACTCATAAATAACTCATCAAAATCAACATGCCTACTTTCTACCTCTTGGAGCCAAGTTTCCTACTAAAATAGAATAAAAAAAGGTTTTCCCTTACGAACGGTTTGGTCTAGAAAAATTGGCGATGTCTACTTATTCACATTTACATATACTCAAACACACTATAGCAACTTTTTCGAATCAGGGATAAAAATATAAGAATGATTATTACACAGAAACAGTTTTCTTACGTGTCTGGGGTTATTCCCGAGTCTGGTAAACGACTCACTTGATCTGCACTCCGTCCCGAAATTTAGATTCACTCTTATTAAATCACCGAGCAACAATCAAACGAATTTCTTCACAGAAAAATATCACAACCCTCTGAAATCACAAGTCCAAATTTTGAATTTAATTTGAATGCCGGTACCAACCCCCTCCGTATATTTTCCGTCTCACGAAACTTTCAACTCGAAACCCAATTTACGACTCCTCAATCCTCTTCCAGTCCAAGAGGGATTTTTCTATCTCCGTCGGCCGGAATAGCAGAAGCCTTTCTACTCACAGATTTGAAGCCTCTCTCATTCGTCAATTCCGTAATTAATTCCAAAATGGCTTTATCGCAATTTTGGTTATAATCATAAAAATTTCTGTCAAGTTTCAAAACGTGTCTGAGCGCAAACGATTCCTCGCATCCAAATCTATACGCTGATTTGACAGTTTTGTTTAAGTATGTCTGGAACTAAATATTTATTCCAACATGTGAAGTGTTTCCGTTGTTTAATGAGTTAAGATTAACTATTTTGTATGAAAGGAAATTCATTCACTTACTCATTATCACTTGGCCGAATACATCACAAGGAGTCTCGAAAGATTATTTATTTTCGCAACCAAGAATTTGTTCGATAATTTATTTCGACGTGGGTTGTTATACAGGATGGTATTCTAAAAATGTTTTCTCATTGCATTACAAGTGCCTTAGCATTTGTCACAATACAGTTGATTATGATACTGCTGGTCGACCGAGAAAGTTATCTTATTACCTTTATTTGAAAACTTTCCTGTTAAGCTACTCAATGGAACAGTATCTGCATACACTTCTTTTAGTGATATAGATATATCTTTTGGCAGAGATTTGATGCTCTCAATATTTCCAGAAACAGGAAATTCGTAGGAAGTGGCATCCTTTTCCAATACAAAAACACAACACTCTTCCCGAAATCCTTGGTTGCCCTCAAATGAAGAACACATTTAGTATGATGTGAAGATGGATTCCATAGGTATAAAGGTGTACTTATTGGTGCCGCTTTTGGTAGTGAGTCTGGTTTAGAATATGGCGTTTGAGATGTCCTTAGCAGATGTTTTCAAGGTGGAGCATCAAATGATGTGTCATGTGGGTTTTTATTTTATTATTCCTGCCTCGCGAAGTTCCTTAATTATGCTTATGATTTCATTATTCACACCGGTATTTCTAGCGTATTGTGATGCAATCAGAAGCTTCAATCACTCCACTAGCTCATCGAAATTATCAAAATATTTACATCCAACCGGCATATTAGTGGGAGATAAGAGCCGGTTATGGGCCTCCCCCCACCACTATGACGTCATCATTGACCTTCAAGTGACCTTCAGGGATGACCTTGGTGCATAGGTGCCTGTGTGGGTCTATGACCTTGGGATGCCCTTGAAACGATTTCGAAATTTTGTAGTTTTTGACCTTGATGTAATTTTTGTTGGGAGGTGTTCTGGGTTTGTGTTTGACCATGGGATGATATTTGGGTGACAGATTTTTTTCATACACGGACGAGTACTTTTTTCCAAGTACTTATATTTTTTTACCTCCAAGACTACTATAACCTTCATGTGTACACTTGCTACTATGTATGACTTTCATATTATGTACTGACACATGACAATCTAGAGAAGTCACACGTCCGCACACTACGGAGATCCAGTCAGATATGTGAACTCTGATTCCTCTCCGATACTTACCTTGTAGTGGTGGTGGGAGCAAGCGTGTGTGACATCATCCGACTATGAGGAGTGCATCTGAAGCAGCCCACGCTCGACGCTTATATAGGACAAGTACTTTTTCCAAGTACTTATATTTTTTTACCTCCATGACTACTATAACCTTCATGTGTACACTTGTTACTGTGTATGACTTTCATGTGTACTAACACAAATCTAGAAATGGCACACGTCCGCACACCACGGAAATCCAGTCAGATAAGTGAACTCTGATTCCTCTCCGCCAGTGTATACCTTGCAGTGGTGGTGGGAGGAAGCGTGTGTGACGTCATCCAACTATGAGGAGCGCATCCGAACACGATCCAGTCATACGTGTCAGAAGCAACCCACGCTCGACACTCTGGGGTTGTTTGTGACATGATGTCTGCGATAGTATCTTATACAAGTCTCTGGTGGGGAAGTGGTTCACCATCCATTATAAAAGAAGTGGGTATTGTGATACAAAATCAGAAGTTATATACCAAGCAGTCGAGTAGTCAGCAAGAGTACTGAAGTTATTCAGTACATTCATATACAGGGATATCAGTAAGTGTGTTTTTCTATTGAAAATTATTTATATTATCCTTATATATTTTCAGCATGTCAGTTCCAAAGGTAGATTTACAAAAAATCAATTCTGTAATTAAAGAAGAGATGGATGTTTTAGAACAAAGAGTAATATCATCATTGCCACTGAATGAAGCTTATCCAATAAAGACTATGTCAATTCGTTCAACTCGTTTTGGTAAATCAATTTTGTTAACATTACTCGATGTGAGCAATAACACATTTTTCAAAACATGGCTACCAAAACGTGTTTCAGAGCAATTTAACGAGGATGATGTTACTTGCATCAATTCGTTTGATGATGAATATACCGTAACATATTTGGGTCAGACTCAACAAAGCTTTGCTGGTATGAAAACACGATCATTGATTAAATTCGATCTCATTGAGTAATAGTTAATTTTCACTTATTATAGGCAAACTTTGATAACTTTTCATACATTGTTAAACACACTCTTTAGCGATTTGTATCATCGCAAGTATATGTGAGTTTTATTGATAAGTTCTATTACAGCATACTTATTTCAATAGTTTTTCTTTGATTACAGCGTCATTCTTGAAATATGTGGATGCTGTATGCGAGTCAACACTAGACCGAAGCCACAGATATTTCTTCAGCTGTTGAACGGTTAACTTCTGAATTGGATGCTTTGGGCGAGGACGCTTACCATGCCTCCATTTACGACCTGAGCGTGTGCTATGATGAAGAAAGGATCCAGCACTGTATGCGTGATTATGAGAACTACAAGAAGGGTGTGGATCTTTGCGAGAGATATACAGATGGTTCTTTCGATCTACATCAACTGTGCGACGCAATGATTGGATGTTAGCTGAAAAGATCTCTCGTCCGCCTCTTACCATAGCTATCTGAAGACATCATCCAAAAGTACCAACTGGATGACGATGATAGTGAAATCGAAGAAGAAAATTATGATGATAAGGAGGAAGTTATATTAGATTGTTTGTATATACCTAAGACCAATTAAATTGTAAGCTAGTGATATGTGAATAAAAAACAAAATAATTCAAATATGTTTTATCTACCTATTCCTCTTTTACATGAATAAAGAAAGAAAAAATTATTACAAAATGATCAAAAATGTGTGTGTCTTCAATATCTGCTGTGAACTGATCCATCCAACGCATTGTATGTCAAAAATGTATCATGTAGAATGAGTGCATATACTTTGGTGTTGGCTGCGAAGTTGACTTTCCTAGTTTCAAACTCGAGCTTAATATCAATAGTTGATGATTTTGTGGCATTCGGCTGATGTGAACAATTGATGATGAATAGTGGATTTTGTCAAAATTCTTCAATGTCCATGAGAGGTTCACTCATATCTTTATAATAATAACTTCGTTGAAAGTTCTCATAGGCATAATAAGCTGGAGTATCAAGTTTTTTATCGAAATCCAAATTCCAACGTTTATATGGGTATACTTCAGAGTTCAAGTACACATGAATGTTATTGATATAAGCATTTGTTAATTTAGTGTTGTCCTTTGTCCTGTCTTCAGACGTGGTAGTGCTTTGGAACCCAATGATGATATAACGATGTGTTTCAAGGGCATTGGTTGTCTTAATAGCCCATTTGTCTGAAGATGTGCCACGTAGTGATGGAAGTTCATTGAGATCCCACATGCGATAGGTCAACTTGATTTTAGCATTCAGACCACTTTTGTTGATATTATTCAAAAGTTTGAGCTTATGCTTATTTTCTGGCACTATATGCCTTATTTTCCACTCAATTTTATTAATTTCCAAATCAGCATCAACCTCACCAATATATGAAATCTTGAAAGATCGAGCGATTATTAAAATCATTTCTTATTTGGCATTCAGGATACTTTTGTTGTAATCTTCAGCGAAACCCATTGAATATTTTAGTGGTAATTTGCCACTGAATACATGACTGGTTGTATCCAAGATATCCTGTTTACTTTCAGAAAGACCCATCCAGTGGTTAATAATGTATTAGCATGTTTTTTTCCAAATGAAATCATAGTCTTCATTGTAGATGTTATCCCCGGCTTCCTCACGACAGCAACTTGTTCACCACCCATTTCGTAGCGAATTCCATTAAAGAAGGAAGCGATTGCATTGTTCGAGAGATAACATGATTTCATTTCATCTTTAGGTGTGAATTTACCCTCTATATAAATGAAACTCTCAGCAATGTCAAGTATAACGTCTTGATTATTGACTGCAATTCGAATTTCATCTGAATTCCTAAACGATGGTGATCCATATGGTTTGTATGTGTGCTCATGTAAACTTGTGAGGGAATGATCGAGCATCGGCTCATCGAATATATTCAACTTTTCACTATTCGTTTCGAGCACTATTGTTCCTTACTTTCAGTCCAATTGATTTAAAAAATTTGAGATCTCTCACTGACAGAGCGTGGTGTGCTAACTGTTTAGCGTACACTTTTGGAATGAGCTTCTTTTTAACTGAGCCTTCCTTTTTAGCTGTTTGCGGAATGATTTCAAATCCTCGTCGATTCTGTCTATTAAAGCAGAAACCCATATTAGTTTTAGATTTTCTTCAATTCCAAAATTACAACAATCACTTCTGCACTTCCAAAATCAATGACATTATTTTTGTGATCCAAAATACGCACTGTGATGTTGTGAATCAACTGACGACCTTCTGGAAAGAAAGTTGGCCGCTGGTATCGATGGATTGATTCATTGCTATACATTGAAAAAACAATCAAACAAATGCATGAATATAAGATTGTGTACTTACCAATGAAAATTGAATTCTGGAGACTGGAGACTGGAAACTGCTGCTGGTGCTGAAGATGTTGACTTTGAGAACTCGAAGTCAACTGAAGAATATTCAAACAATTGCCCCACCTTCCACTCTACCTCTCATGCGCAATGGTTGAATTGCGCATGACACACCCCTCTCATGATTCAACCCAAATTAAATCCCGCCCTCCGTCATAACCCCACCCTCCGTCATAACCCCGCCCCTATTTCAACTCCGCTAAGTATTACAAAAGACACATGTCCTTAGTGGAGTCAGCTGAAACGGAGGAGCTTGGCATGCATAACAATGGTGTGTTGGAGTATCAGCATACTCGACAGTTACATGTGAATGGTGATTATCATACAACCCACCATTGCCATTCATACCACAGTACCGTACATAACACATATGGCAGACGAAGAATTGGCCTTCATCGCCAGCATCAATTGCAACGAAGGCCAATGTGCAACAATACAAATTGGTTGCAAAATTGTTCAACGTCTCCGACATGTTGATTGGTATGGTACGACTTATGATGGAGTCGAAGCCGCTGACAGAATCCACCTCAACCCTTTCATCGACGTCATCTTCTGCATTGTCCTCGTCGACGGCCTCATCTTCAGCGGCATCCATCTCCACCGGGTCCTCCGGCTTCACCAGCTTCACCTGGTCCTCGAACACTAGCTGGTCCACCATTTCCTCCAGCTCATGGACCGCTGATACGTCCACAACTCCCACCTCTAGGTCGTCGTCCCAGTACTCCTCGAAGTTGTTAATGTCTATGTGTTGCCAGGCTGACTAGGACTTCCATGTTATCCATCACTCACAATTCTTAAGTTTCAAGAAATTATTGAATAAAATATTCGAACTATGAAATTCGAATGAAGAATTCAGTTCTACCAGTTCTACTTTTATATGATTCATTCAGAGTATGGGGTTTAGCACCACCACAATTCTTCTGCATAAGAGTAGAGAGCTCTCGAGTCTCCCGAGCAGTGTTAGCGAGAACATCAGTGTATGTGTAAATAACATAATGGTATTGAAATAAAAATAACTATAGTATGACTAAATTTATTCTATATATTTTGATGATAATACAAATTCATTTTTCAAACAGCTGGGTGTGGATCACTGCCTGGAGCCCTAAGTTTTGGTCTATGTGTGAGCCAAATATCAGGATGTTTCTTCTCCAATTCGAATAACCTCTGATGTTTCTTGTCCAATACAACTAACCTCTTCTCCAAATCGTCATATTTTTGCATCATTGCAGAAGTAACATCCGATGCATTATCCGAATCCTTTTTCTCTGTTATGTTTCGTGTCATTGTCGCTGTAGCATACCATACTTTGATATCCACATCAATTTTTAGATTACTGTTCTTGCGATCCATATCATCTGTCACCCCCTCTATTTTTTCGTTGAATGCTTGAGGGGCATCAGGTAAAATGGTAGCCGTTTTGGCAAGTATGGCAGCCTGCAAGGCTTTGAGGACAAGTGCCTTCGACTCATTGATTTGTCATTGAGATATAACTGAGTTACACAATCTCTCTCATCTATCGGTTCACCAGCAATTTTCAGTCTTTTACCATGCATATCATATTGGTCATCAGGTGAAAGCTTGAATCCTATACCTTGAGGACCCTGAGAACCTTGAAGAACTCGAACTTTGACAGTGTCCCATTTTCATCTTCGACCGAATTTATCAATAGCTTTGGACATCTTTCTCCCACCTCGATATCTTTCATACTGATGATTTCAAAACAACCATTTATATATCTCTGAGTAGGTATTTCATTCAATTAAATAAAAAAATAGGAAATTCGAATGATGTGTTCTTTTAAAAATATATATATTTGGTAACAGGAAAACAAGACATTAATTTTAATTGACTAGCATAATTTGACTTTTATATAATAAGCGTAATCACATCTAGAATACAATACAAGTAAATAAGTATGGTGGTGATGAATTTTCCATTTAGAATGATATTTCATTTGTTTGATTCAGCTGTTAATAAATGCAGTAATTGATCTAACGGACTCTCTTGGGAAAAAGTTTGAATAATATTGAAATCCCAACGAATATTCTCTTCTGGATCATTCTGGTAGAATTCTATATCGCTATGACCCCAAGGAAGAGTTTGTGTCGTATTGGGAATGATGAACCGTTTATCATCATGGTATGACAATGCAACTTTGTTTTTCAATTCAGTATACATGTCACATAATATGCTTCTAAACGAGTTCATTTTCCTGAATATCAAACCACCCTGTTCGACAATTTTCTTATAATCTTCACGTGTTGATTAATTTTTTATGACGGATCTTTTGACGCCATCTGCTTTCTTAAATTCACTACCCACAGACTGAACATAATATGCTTTGGCACTTGTACCATAAAAGCTAATTATGGGATCATTCGGAAATTCATCTCTTAAATTACCCAGGATTGACTTTATAACAGGAATATTGAATTGGTTTCCTACTTTGTAATTAGAAGTATCAAACTCACCAATATTGCTTGCAATGAAATCATAAAAATTATCGGTATTTACTTTCAAAATTAGAGAATCCGTGTCAGTGTAGAGTAAGGTGGCATTTTCTGCATAATGACGTTTGATACAACCATAGAAAAAGTTGTACATGACTGTTTTGGATAATTAATTAACTTTACCCAATTGAATGGCAACAAAATTTTCGTTAAAAATTGAGCAGCTTTTGAAATTTGGACGTGAAATTAGGGCACTCATTTTCCTCTTGATACTTTCCCAATGCGTAACCAGTCTAACATCAATTCTGTTATGAAAATTTTCCATTGTTTTCCCATAAACTGCATTATTCTTGAGTTTATAGAAATCTTTTTCAGCTTTGTTTTTAGATCGATTTCGTATTTCAGTATTCAGATCAACATAAGGTTTCATCCAACATGACTGCTTGAATCTCAGCACTCTGTGTGTTCATGACAATAAGACCATTGGCCACAGCCCGCTGTAAGTTCTTATAATGTACAATATATTTTCGTTTGTCATTCAAATTTGGAATTAATTTGTGAATTTCCGATTTGGAATGTGGAGGTATTTAACTTTCAACGAGAAAAGGGAGATCAGCATGTTTGTCGTGTAATTCTTGGGGATAATGAACGTGTACTTCAAGAACATAGCCGTATGGACTATCAGATGCCACACTCATTACGTCCGAATTGATAATTTCATTGGGTGTTAGCCAAGCAAAATCGTTGTTGGGTAATGGTTGTGACATACTGTGACCATATAGGTTGATGGCATCTAAATATGATATGAACGATGAAGTTTCATCGGGGTTATAATTGGGAAAAAATGTATTATTAGCTATATGCTTTCTTTTACTACACTGATTTATTCCACCACGTATTCCTTTGTAAACATTCGAACTAGTTCGAATATATTGTGCCAGAGAGGTATCAACAATGTTGAAAGGATACAGGGGTACCCTTCTCTCTAAGCGTTTCCACAAAGTGGAAAATAAAGGCAAATATCTGTCAGAAAACAACTACTTCCCTGGCTAATACCACGACGGACATTGAACTACAACTGACAGATATTTGTGCAACGTTCTTCAAAGAAGACCCAATTGCAAGTACTTGTCTCGTAATTAAACAGAAAATTATCCTCCATTTGGCTGGGAATAACCACCTGCAGACATGCATGTTTCGAAGTTTATTGCCTCTCATCAGTGACAGGGTAGGTCGGGCAACATTATAATTGTTCTGTCCCTGTCAAATGAATAAAAATCAACTGTTTAACCAATATTTCCCCACGGATAACACCACGATCTACAAGCAAGTTGATCGAAGCGCCATCCGCACGGAACAAGACAAAACACTCCCAAGCAGCACAGTCTCCGGGAAGAGAAATCTGTAAACATTCGAACT
Source organism: Chrysolina americana (assembly GCA_958502065.1). Classification (NCBI taxonomy): domain Eukaryota; kingdom Metazoa; phylum Arthropoda; class Insecta; order Coleoptera; family Chrysomelidae; genus Chrysolina; species Chrysolina americana. Next base: position 19,335,150 of record OY293420.1, on the reverse strand, counting down.
AGTTCGAATATATTGTGCCAGAGAGGTATCAACAATGTTGAAAGAATACAGGGGTACCCTTCTCTCTCAGCGTTTCCACAAAGTGGAAAATAAAGGCAAACATCTGTCAGAAAACAACTACTTCCCTGGCTAATACCACGACGGACATTGAACTACAACTGACAGATATTTGTGCAACGTTCTTCAAAGAAGACCCAATTGCAAGTGCTTGTCTCGTAATTAAACAGAAAATTATCCTTCATTTGGCTGGGAATGACCACCTGCAGACATGCATGTTTCGAGGTTTATTGCCTCTCATCAGTGACAGGGTAGGTCGGACAACATTATAATTGTCCTGTCCCTGCCAAATGAATAATAATCAACTGTTTAACTAATATTTCCCCACGGATAACACCACGATCTACAACCAAGTTGATGTAAGCGCCATCCGCACGGAACAAGACAAAACACTCCCAAGCAGCACAGTCTCCGGGAAGAGAAATCTGTAAACATTCGAACGAGGCAATAAACCTCGAAGCATGCATGTCTACAGGTGGTCATTCCCAGCCAAATGAAGGATAATTTTCTGTTTTATTACGAGACAAGCACTTGCAATTGGGTCTTCTTTGAAGAACGTTGCACAAATATCTGTCAGTTGTAGTTCAATGTCCGTCGTGGAATTAGCCAGGAAAGTAGTTGTTTTCTGACAGATGTTTGCCTTTATTTTCCACTTTGTGGAAACGCTTAGAGAGAAGGGTACCCCTGTATTCTTTCAACGAATTCTTTTCTTGAAAAAATGAATCTTATGTTTCTGAAGTTTTCAAATATGTCACATAATAGAAGCACATCGGACTTCAAATATAAATCCGAGTATTCTCCTAAACTCTGACACTCGAATAAATGCCAAACAAGTTTTGCTCTCATATAATACTTATCTGATATATGCTCTTCGTTGAGATTGTCATTAAATTGATTTTTAGTGGGAAGAGTTGGATAATTCAACTTGTCAATATGGTCAACAAAGTTATAGGGAAAAACATCTTTCTGTCTCATTAAATTGAATTTATCAATTTGTGGAAAATGTTTATGCATCTCAATACACTAATCGGATGTTAAGTTGTTAGCAACTAAGTTCTGCAAAGAATTCGACATGAATTTGAAACTGTCTATGAATCTCATTTTCAAATAATTCTTTTTCTCTTTTCCATCTTTGTCAGTGTATGTGTGAGTGAATAGATGCTTGGTGAAAGATATATATTTTTCCTCAGTTTGTGGGATAACATCCACTTTGTCTTTGTTTCTATACAGATTATGGAAAATTTTTGGGACAAAATTTGGTAACTTGAAATTTAAGTTACAAACGGAATAAGCGGCAGGTGATCTTTTCCTTCCAGTAAGGTGACAATGGTTTCTCACTTCCACATCACCACCCGTGAATGGTTTATCACAACTTCCACAAAATTGTGCAGAAGCAAACTCTTCTTCTTCCGCGGGGGTTTGTGCAACATAGGAATTGGATATCTCAGATGATTGTGATAAATATTTCTCAAATCATTTTCTGCAAGCTTTGTGACAAATTTCTCGGCTGCATCCTCACCCCTATATGTAACAAATTTCGATAATTTGTCATTGTATGAACATTTCATCGAATAAGCAAATGAATAAGGTTCATGTTTATATATTTTATTCGAGTATGAGTGTTTAGGGTTGGGTTGACTAGTTCAAATGGGTTTGAGAACTCATTCAAAATCAGCATAAACTACAAAAGGCACCTTCATTTGTTTCTCAAAATTTTCAAACATAAGTGAATTAATTCCCCGGTAACATTTTACCATATTTGTTGATTCTGAAATTGACTGATGGTGTTGTAGTACTCAAGTGATTACAGTCATGCAACAGATTTATCAAAAAAAAAAAATTCAAATTGATAGGATTACAGATAAAATAAATTCAAAACAAATGTTCTAAATGCATTCCCTCAGCGTCAATACATTTATTGACTCTGGTGATATTTTCATGTAAAACGTTTCTCAACATTTGGGGCGTGATATCTTGGAAAGCTCTACTACGAATTTTTACTTCTAGCTCATGTAGAGTTGTAGGCTGTGTGGAATACTCCCTATTTTTAAGATGCCCCCATAGAAAAAAGTCGCACGGAGTAAGATCAGGTGACCTTGGTGGCCACCTGACTGGACCATGGGTTGTTATAAGTCTCTCTTGAAAGCGATTTTGAAGATAATTTCTCGCTATTCTTGAATTATGCGGAGGGGCGCCATCTTGCTGGAAGTACATTCTCTCAGTTATTTCCGCTGGTAGGTTGGTAATGAATTCCGAAATTTCATTCGTTAAAAAATTAAAGTATCTCTGTCCGGTTAGTTGGCCTTGAAAAAGAATGGGGCCAACAATATGAGTTCCAACTATTCCTGCCCAAACATTCACACCAAATCACTCCTGGAAGCCACCTTGTCGAAACCGGTGCTCGTTTTCTATCGCCCAGTACCTGAAACAAAAGACCGTTCACACTTTTAGCACTTTACACTTCGACTATCGACAATAATCCAAATAAAGTACAGTACCTACCTTGTATTATTCCTGTTAAATAATCCATTGTTGGTAAATCTTGACTCGTCCGTAAACAAGATATAATAGTTAAATAGGTGATTCTCAGCATTTTGTCGAAGAAACCAATTACAATATTCCAGGCGCCTTTCACCGTCATTTTCATACAAATGTTGATGCAACTGATACTTGAAGGATTTAAATCGATGTTTTTTCAAAATTTTCCTAGCAGAGTCCTTACTTATAGCTAATTCGGCGCCAATCTGCCTTGAGGAAATTGTGCTATCATATTGTACTAAAGCTACTACATTAATTTCAGTTTCCTCATTAATAACAAATGCTTCTTGGTCTTCGTGAACATCAGGCTCAGTTCTTAATTTTTCTTCAAGCCACTGGAAATACCTTCTTGACGGTTGTTGCCTCCCTGGATATCGCTCTAAATACAATCGTTCAGCGGCATAAGAATTTTTTTAACATTCACCATAAATGAGAAGTATATCAATTTGTTCGGTTCGTGAATAACGGATCATTTTTTGAATATTCCACTAACTGATTTCGATTTCCAAACCCTTTTAAAATGGCAGAATCAAAAACACTACTTCGAACGTCAAAATAATATGGATAGCAGCGTTCGTGAGAGCTCTCGTTTCTTTTTTGTTTCATTCCAAAATACATCTTAATCAGCCTACTTGTTAATATTTTGGTTCGAATGATTATTGCAATGGAATGATTATTCTGAATAGCACAAACATCGTCCATAGGTAGATATTAGAATATCTATGGACGATGGCACAGACCAAGTACGTTTATGTTCCTATTTAACCTAGAACCTACAGGATATAATTTATCATTCCACATAATTTTTAATGTTATTTTTGCGTATGGCGATAATCTGTTTTGTTATTTGAAGAATAATAATTGGATTTTTTGGTATTTCATTTCAAAAAATTACTTTCTATTATATCATTAGAAAGGAATGGTTATGCAGAATAGTACAGGCAAGAAAAAGTTGTATGTTCCTATTTAAGTTATGGACCTACAGAGTATTGTTTTTTTCCCAATTTTTCCAATATTTTTTTGGCCGCTTTTTATAACGCCGACGAATGAAAATAAAATATCACAGTAGTGGCAACTGTTATCAAGTGACGTATAGTTTCCATAGCCAACTTTTCAATTTTTGGCTTTCATTTTGCTTCCACGGCCTACTCGGTGAATTTCAATAATAATTTTTTTCTGATCTAGTTTCTGGTTAGATACCAACTTGTGATATGTCATTAGAAAGGGAATTGAATGCTGAATAAAGCGAAAAGAAAAAAAAATAGGGTTTTCATTTAAAATAAGAAAGTTGATGATACTTCCGGTCAGACCGGAAGTTAACTTCGACATGTCAATATGCTCAAATTCTAGCTCTTATGTCATTATATCGACGCTTCAAATTTCACAAACCTACTTCATACAATAACTGAGATATTCCGTAGGCAATACTTCCGTAGCCACCCGGTATACTGGCGGAGAGGAATCAGAGTTCACATATCTGACTGGATCTCCGTGGAGTGCGGACGTGTGCATTCTCTTGGTTTAGATTTTCATATGTGATTACGCATGAAAGTCATACACAGTAACAAGTGTACACATGAAGGTAAAAATATAAGTACTTGGAAAAAGTACTTGTCCGTATATATAAGCGTCGAGCGTGGGTTGCTTCAGATGCACTCCTCATAGTTGGATGACGTCACACACGCTTGCTCCCACCACCACTACTAGGTTAGTATCGGAGAGGAATCAGAGTTCATATATCTGACTGGATCTCCGTGGTGTGCGGACGTGTGCCTTCTCTAGATTTTCATGTGTTAGTACATAATATGAAAGTCATACATACGTGCACGTATATATGTGTATATGTATATATATATATATATATATATATATATATATATATATATATATATATATATATATATATATATATATATATATATATATATATATATATATATATATATATATATATATATATATATATATATATATATATATATATATATATATATATATATATATATATATATATATATATATATATATATATATATATATATATATATATATATATATATGACCGCGGAAACCTATCTGAACATATATATATATATATATATATATATATATATATATATATATATATATATATATATATATATATATATATATATATATATATATATATATATATATACATATATATATATATATATATATATATATATATATATATATATATATATATATATATATATGTTCAGATAGGTTTCCGCGGTCAGATATTTGAAAACTAAAAGTTCGGGTTGAACCGCGTCTAGAATTTGTTGAAATTCGACGTTTCGGCTCCGATTTTGGAGCCATTTTCAAGAACTGAAAAAGAAAGAAAATAAGAAAATTAATAAATGGTTGAAACGTAATTCTACGCTGAGGTCTCAATCTGCCTACTCCTCAGGTATAATTACGTTAGGTTTTCGTGACTTGACGTCGGGGTCTCAATCTGCCTACTCCCCATGTCTCGTCACTCAGATTGAGAACTTAGAGAGAACCAGTGACGAGACATGGGGAGTAGGCAGATTGAGACCCCGACGTCAAGTCACAACAACCTAACGTAATTATACCTGAGGAGTAGGCAGATTGAGACCTCAGCGTAGAATTACGTTTCAACCATTTATTAATTTTCTTATTTTCTTTCTTTTTCAGTTCTTGAAAATGGCTCCAAAATCGGAGCCGAAACGTCGAATTTCAACAAATTCTAGACGCGGTTCAACCTGAACTTTTAGTTTTCATTTATATATATATATATATATATATATACCGGGTGACCACGAGGTGAGGTACGCCCCCCAATTTTTCTAGAGTTTTGAAGATACAGGTTTCAAATTTGGCACGTCGATATATTACTCAAATACGCATATTTTGACTCCATAACCGAAAATTCACCACTTCCGGTTTAACCGGAAGTGACCCCAAACTTTTTTTTTCAAATGACACCCTGTACAATTTTTTTCATTATCAGGAAGAACACGCAATTTGTGATAACACCGTTCTCCAAAATTGAAAATCGGTTGAAAAATGGCGGAGATACAGTTGATTGTTCAATCGAACAAAGTTGGCCGTGAACATCAAACTCAAATCATCACAACTGACGAACGGCGTCAGCATTTACGAGAGGAAGGTTCGAGGTAAGATACAACTGAAAATTGAGCTTCCCATGTAATTGCAGCAACCATATTTCCCATCAATTATCAAACATTTCCTCAAAACGGATTAGTACCCTTAAAGAAAGGCTCACAACTGCCATTTCTCAAATAGCAACATACTCTTCTCACATTGTTATGTTGAAAGATGATGAATTATCAGATTACTCGAATGAAAAGATTTGGAGAATTCCGAAAGGAATCGAAGATACGGGATGTTTCATTATGAGTGTTCTCAAAATTGACTATTCTTAAACATAGGCGGCTTGAACCTACGAAAGCTAAACAAAAATTCATATTTATAAAAAAATAGTGAAAATTTGCGGTACATTCTGAATAATGGAACATTGTGAGTTGTCGAAAAACATTCTACTGGAGAAAGGGGGGAACCCAGTCCTTGCAAACCTTTTCATGGAAGACTTCGAAACCAGGGCTGTAGAAGCATTTGACCACAAGCCTACTTGCTGGTTCAGATACGTTGACGACATTTTCGTCATATGGCCTCATGGTTACGAAATCTTAAACACGTTCTTAGATCACCTAAACGATATCCATCCCAACATGAAATTCACAATGGAGACCGAAATGAACAACTCCCTAGCTTTCCTGGACGTTCTCATCACGAAATCCAACAACTCTTTCACCCACACAGTACACAGGAAACAGACCCACACCAACCGATACCTACACGCAAACTCTCATCACCATCCAGCACAAACAAACTCCGTATTGAACTCCCTGATATACAGATCAATTCAGCTTACCGACAACCAGAATAGACCACAAGAGCTGGACAAACTGAAATCAGCCTTACTCCAAAATGGTTACAACAATTCGCTAATCGACAAGTCTATCCGCCATCAACTGACCCGTCCTCCAAAAACGAACGATCCACTAGAGAGTATTCAGCCACACAAAGCTTTCCTACCATACATCAAAGATGTGACAGACAAAATCAGTAATATCTTGAGAAAACACGAGATAAAAACAATATTCACGGCCAACAACCAAATATCCAAATTCCTCAGATCTCCCAAGGACACAATACCAAACGATTCTCAAGGTATATATGAAATACCATGTTCAGACTGCCCGAGAACTTATATTGGCCAGACTAACAGACGAGTAACTTCCAGAGTCTACGAACACGAACTTGCTGTGCGTCAGGCATCTTCCACTTCCGCACTTTATAAACATCGAGAAGATACAGGTCACAAAATAGACTTCAAAAACACAAAAACAATTTCCACCAAGAAAACTCTGCAAACCAGGATCATCCGAGAAGCCCTTGAGATAGAGAAGCGCCCCAATTGCCTCAACACTCGCGACGACGGACGTAGACTTCCCAATACCTGGAAGCCTCTCATTGCACGCATAAACTCATTTCCCACCAACCCAGTTCCCGCACACAGCTCACTTAGCGCCAACCAAGTTCCCGCACACAGCTCATCTAGCGCCAATTCAGTTCCCGCCCATAGTTCACCTCGCGCCAATACATTGCACACGGCCATTACAGCCACGTCCACTATAAATACAGTTCTTCAACCCACAATTCCTCAGTTATCTCGAAGGAGTAGGCAGATTGAGACCTTAGAGAGAACCAGTGATGAGACATGGGGAGTAGGCAGATTGAGACCCCGACGTCAAGTCACAAAAACCTAACGTAATTATACCTGAGGAGTAGGCAGATTGAGACCTCAGCGTAGAATTACGTATTATCCTTTCATTAATTTTCTTTCTATTTCAGTTCTTGAAAATGGCTCCAAAATCGGAGCCGAAACGTCGAATTCAACCCGAACTTTTAGTTTTCATATATATATATATATATATATATATATATATATATATATATATATATATATATATATATATATATATATATATATATATATATATATATATATATATATATATATATATATATATATATATATATATATATATATATATATATGTTCCAGTGACTGTAAAACAGTCGATAACAATCCTTTAAGAGGTGACTTTAACTTTGTATAGTATGTATGGCATATGTCCAACAGAAAACAACTACTTCTCTGGCTGCTACCTCGACAGATATTGAATTATATCTGTCAGACATATGTGCAAAGATCCTTACTTTGAAGGAACAACTTTGCAAGAGCTCTCTGAAACAAACAGCAGGACTTTGCCTGATTCAAACGGAGAGCCAACTACAGACCGGTTTCGGAATATCGTACCTCATCAGTGCAGTCAAGGTTATCACGGTTGTATACACGCGAGGTCCCGATGTTCGTCTTCGTCCTCCGAGAGGAATACTGCAATTGCTCACAGGATCCACCTCGGTGACAGATTAGAGAGCACCCCAGAAAGACATTTCGGATACGAAATGGTATATGTGATATACTTGTTTCAAGGAGCAAATAATGTTCCAGTGACTGTAAAACAGTCGATAACAATCCTTTAAGAGGTGACTATAACTTTGTATAGTATGTATGGCATATGTCCAACAGAAAACAACTACTTCTCTGGCTGCTACCTCGACAGATATTGAATTATATCTGTCAGACATATGTGCAAAGATCCTTACTTTGAAGGAACAACTTTGCAAGAGCTCTCTGAAACAAACAGCAGGACTTTGCCTGATTCAAACGGAGAGCCAACTACAAACCGGTTTCGGAATATCGTACCTCATCAGTGCAGTCAAGGTTATCACGGTTGTATACACGCGAGGTCCCGATGTTCGTCTTCGTCCTCCGAGAGGAATACTGCAATTGCTCACAGGATCCACCTCGGTGACAGATTAGAGAGCACCCCAGAAAGACATTTCGGATACGAAATGGTATATGTGATATACTTGTTTCAAGGAGCAAATAATGTTCCAGTGACTGTAAAACAGTCGATAACAATCCTTTAAGAGGTGACTATAACTTTTTATAGTATGTATATATATATATATAAAACTAAAGTTCGGGTTGAACCGCGTCTGGAATTTGTTGAAGTTCGACGTTTCGGCTCCGATTTTGGAGCCATTTTCAAGAACTGAAAAAGAAAGAAAATAAGAAAATTTGTAAATGGTTGAAACGTAATTCTACGCTGAGGTCTCAATCTGCCTACTCCTCAGGTATAATTACGTTCGGTTTTTGTGACTTGACGTCGGGGTCTCAATCTGCCTACTCCCCATGTCTCGTCACTGGTTCTCTCTAAGGTCTCAATCTGCCTACTCCTTCGAGAGAACTGAGGAATTGTGGGTTGAGGAACTGTATTTATAGTGGACGTGGCTGTAATGGCCGTGTGCAATGTATTGGCGCGAGGTGAACTATGGGCGGGAACTGAGTTGGCGCTAGATGAGCTGTGTGCGGGAACTTGGTTGGCGCTAAGTGAGCTATGTGCGGGAACTGGGTTGGTGGGAAATGAGTTGATGCGTGCAATGAGAGGCTTCCAGGTATTGGGAAGTCTACGTCCATCGTCGCGAGTGTTGAGGCAATTGGGGCGCTTCTCTATCTCGAGGGCTTCTTGGATGATCCTGGTTTGCAGAGTTTTCTTGGTGGAAATTGTTTTTGTGTTTTTGAAGTCTATTTTGTGACCTGTGTCTTCTCGATGTTTATAAAGTGCGGAAGTGGAAGATGCCTGACGCACAGCAAGTTCGTGTTCGTAGACTCTGGAAGTTACTCGTCTGTTAGTCTGGCCAATATAACGTCTCGGACAGTCCGAACATGGTATTTCATATATACCTTGAGAATCGTTTGGTATTGTGTCCTTGGGAGATCTGAGAAATTTGGATATTTGGTTGTTGGCCGTGAATATTGTTTTTATCTCGTGTTTTCTCAAGATATTACTGATTTTGTCTGTCACACCTTTGATGTATGGTAGGAAAGCTTTGTGTAGCTGGATACTCTCTAGTGGATCATTTGTTTTTGGAGGACGGGTCAGTTGATGGCGGATAGACTTGTCGATTAGCGAATTGTTGTAACCATTCTGAAGTAAGGCTGATTTCAGTTTGTCCAGCTCTTGTGGTCTATTCTGGTTGTCGGTGAGCTGAATTGATCTGTATATCAGGGAGTTCAATACGGAGTTTGTTTGTGCTGGATGGTGATGAGAGTTTGCGTGTAGGTATCGGTTGGTGTGGGTCTGTTTCCTGTGTACTGTGTGGGTGAAAGAGTTATTGGATTTCGTAATGAGAACGTCCAGGAAAGCAAGGGAGTTGTTCATTTCGGTCTCCATTGTGAATTTCATGTTGGGATGGATATCGTTTAGGTGATCTAAGAACGTGTTTAAGATTTCGTAACCATGAGGCCATATGACGAAAATATCGTCAACGTATCTGAACCAGCAAGTAGGCTTGTGGTCAAATGTTTCTACAGCCCTGGTTTCGAAGTCTTCCATGAAAAGGTTTGCAAGGACTGGAGAAAGGGGGGAACCCATGGGAGCACCTTTCACTTGTTTGTAGTAAGTTCCATGGAAGAGGAAGTACGTGTTGTTCATACAGTGACTGATGAGGTCCAGGGTGTCTTTTGGAATTCTGTGTTTCGTTTTAAGGATTTCTAGCGTGTCCGTTAGGGGAATATTTGTGAAGAGGGAGACAACATCGAAGCTCACTAGGATATCTGTGTTCTGGATTCTATAGGATTTGAGAAGGTCTAAGAAGTGGAATGAATTTTTCACGTAGGATGAAGCTTCTTCTGCTCGTGGCTGAAGAGTACTAGCTAGATACTTGGCGAGGTTCTGGGTTGGTGATCCAAAGGCACTGACGATAGGTCGGAGTGGGATATCAGGCTTGTGTATTCTTGGTAGTCCGTAGATACGAGGGGTGCGTGATGACTTCTCTCTAGGGATAGTGGCTTTCTTGGTTTTGGCTGGTAGTTTAGAATTATTGATCAGATTTTTGGTCTTCCTTTCGAGGTAGGTTGTCGGGTCTCGTTGGGTGATCTGATACTCGGATGAGTTCAATAGTGTACTCATTTTGTCTGCATAATCTGAGGTATTCAGAACTACTGTGGCGTTGCCTTTGTCTGCTGGGAGAATTATTATGTCAGGGTTGTTGTGGAGGTTTCTGAGGCAATGTTTTTCGGCAGGTGTTATGTTGGATGGAGGGAGTTTCGCTCTCCTAAGTGTGGTGGCAATATCTTGTCTAGTTTCTTCACCTGTATTTTCTGGTAGATGGGTTATAGCGCTTTCTATTTGTGTGATGATGGTTTCTGTTGGGATTCTGTTTGGTGTGATGGAATAATTGAATCCTCTTGATAGTAGTGCAAGGCCAGTTTGATCAAGTGGTGTGTCCGAGAAATTGTGTACTAATACAGGTGATGCAGCTGGGACCAAGGGTGTGATGGTATTCATTAACAATGCACAAAGTTTGTTTTTCTGTGTTTCTGTTTTCTTATTGCTGATGTGATCTGCTTTGTCCTGAGATATCCTGGTCAAAGTGTCCCAGATGACTGGATGGATATCTACGGTGGATAATTTGCCAAAACATTTGTAGAGTGAGAGAGCCGAAACGTCGAATTTCAACAAATTCCAGACGCGGTTCAACCCGAACTCTTAGTTTTCAAATATCTGACCGCGGAAACCTATCTGAACATATATATATATATATATATATATATATATATATATATATATATATATATATATATATATATATATATATATATATATATATATATACATATATATTCGTGCACTAAAGTAGTTTGAATCATTGTAAAATGGGACAGCGAAAGAAATCAGTCGATAGTACAAGTCGAAAAGGAAGAAAAATAGGTCGAGGTCTTCTGAATATCTTGATCAATAATCTTCCTGTAGAAATACATGTCCTTGGATATAATTACGGTGGTCCAGGCACTAAGTAGAGAAAAATACTATTGAGGGAAAAAATTGGCATGAATCCTCTAGACGAGGCTTGCAAGCGACACGACATTGCTTACTCCAACAGTGGTAATAAAGAAGCAAGAAATATTGCTGACAAGAAACTAGCAACGTTTGCTTCCGAACGTTCAAAAAAAAATTATACCAATACCGAAGACGGGCAGAATTCTTAAAATTTTACTACTACTTCTAGAGGCTTTAGGTGCTGTAGGGGGTAGCGCAGCATTCATCGTTTCAGCAGTCAATAAAGCAAAATCAAATAAAGAGCAGCTCACTGAATAAAAAAGACATAATTTTGTGATGGAACAAAAAGGAAAAGGTTTATATTTGAGTATTCGTGAAGGTTATGGAATGTTTGCCCAGCCATATAAAAAAAAACTGTTCGAGTTACCACTCCGAGCCTTGACTAACATCGATTTGATCAAGAATGCAGAGCGTTTGGGAATTCCTTACTTTCGAGGTGTTTTTATGAGAGGTGGGTGAGAGGTCTAATGCACAGGCCGTTCGAAACTCCAGCATAACGATAGTCGGTTCGAATCCGATGTAGGTACTCAAATACTTTATATTGGATTCGATAGGCGGCCGCATGCCTTGTTGAAAAGCAAGTGTATTGTGAGTTGTCTAGATGCCAATCTCGTCTATTGCTAGCTTGGAGTGCACACCGACCACTCGAGGTGGTGCTGTAGGTTTTCCGGGTTTTCCTACAGCTGAAAAGTGAATACATCACCTAAATCATCACTAAGTCGCCCCGGAGCGCCACGGTAAATAATAATAATAGCCATCCTCTACCCGCACAGGCTATGCCTTTGGGTACTCTCAACGAGTGTTTATGAGGGAGTATTATTATCATTATTACTATTAGTATTATTATTGTCAATCTTGATTCTGATTTAGCAGAAGGAACTCATTGGACAGCCTATTCCAAGAAAAACTCGGAAGTTATATATTTCGATAGTTATGGAAATCTCAAACCACCAAAGGAATTGATAAAATACTTCCTCAGCGCTGGTGACGTCACTAATATGAAATGTAATTATGATTCTTTGCAAAATTACAATTCTTATCAGTGTGGGCAACATTGTCTTTTGTTTTTATATAATCAATATCTCTGATGTATTTCATCCATTATTCAACAAAGTGGCATTGGCAAAATACGTCTTTTACTTTCACATTGACTGATTCATCCTCAGTGTTGAGATATAATTTCAATCCTCCAATTTATCTGCATGATAATGTGAAATTTGAAATAGGCATGGCAAATTTTGATTAATTCATGTTATTCTAAACGTAACCAAATTCAACAATGTTTTAGTATGGGGTGAACACGATGAACTCAGTGATGAACTACATATTATTATTGCATTCCAACAAGATGAAAAATAAAAGCTTACTAATGATATGAGTACATTCGATCACTGTGATCTGAGTAATTTGATGATTTGAATCTTGATTTCAAGAATAACAAGTTTGCAGAACCCTATGAAATGTATGCCAACTTCCAAGAGAGCTACTATCATCTTAAATCAAATCGACCCATTTTGAATCCAAACGAATTTGAAGTGAAGGCACCACTGATCCACGTCGACTGTTCACACCAGAAAAAAGTGATTCAGACTGGTTCTACAGTACTCAGAATTGAAATGGAAACTACTGATGTAACCGCCTACTGTCTTATTCTACACGAGAAAGAATTTTCGTATAATTCATTGACAAAAATTGTTAGTCAGTTTTAATACGCACGCTCGACATATTGAATATATAGTATATGGAGACTTGCACTTAAAAAATGATATCAGTTTATCGAAGACGGTTAAAACAATACCATGAGAACCTGGAAGTACTTTAACGATTCATTGAGTCTTACAGTTCGATGCAATCATTGATAAGAAAACTCATCAGTTTGAAAATATGATATTGGTTATAGATGTACAAGGTTTCAAGATCGAGAATAAATTTTCAATTGAGGAATTGGCTGTTCTTAATGGAAGTAGGGTGTCTCACTATATGTTCAAACCCCCATTTCCATTGGATATGCTCCCACCAAATGCATAATCATCATTCATAGATTGGAATGATGGATTCACACTATTACATCGATTTGGAAATATAATGAAGAATCTAACCAAAGGAGCCGATACACTTTTCGTCAAAGGGAAGGAGAAAGCTGAATACATTGAAAAATTCACCCAGCAACCAGTCATAGAATTTGAAGAACAACTCAGTATACGAGCATCACACTGAAGATAGTTGTATATGTGCATTTTCAAATGTTCACTTCATATTCTAACTTGCTGTTCAACTTGGAATTCTCAAAAATTGTACTATCAGATTCTCTACCACATGAACCCACTTCAATATAGTTAAACATATAGTTGGCATCGGCAACTACGAAGAGAACAACAGAATGAAAATTTTTGTAGTTGAAGCATTGCGAGCCGCTAAAATCCAGTTGTACGATCCTAACATGTTTCCCATCTAAGGCACCCAAACAATAGGGGAAGTTTGCACGCTCAAAGAACATTTCAGCATGTTCCAGCCACTCTTCGGCAGTACATTGTGGCATACACTCCTAACGGAGATTAGTCCAAATAGCAGAGCAGACTCTTCTAATAATTTTCGTCACAGTTGAATGTCCGAGTCTGTACTGATAATTCCAAGTTGTACAGCAAGATAGATATGTATTTTGTTTCTAAGATTGACATGAATCGACAAATCATTCACCTCATAGCATTTGGTTTGTCTAGATACCAGATGTTTTTTACAACGTCGTTACTCCATAGCATACGGTATCTAGACACTAGATATTTTCCACAAGGTCATTCACCTTGCAACACCAACAACTTGTCAGATTGATAACTTGACAGTCATTCACCTTATAACATCCGATTCTCTAGACGCCAGATGTTTCCCACGAGGTCATTGACCGCTATAGAAACAGCAATGCGCAAGCGTGTATCGAGAGATAACTCTATTTATTCAGAGTTGATATAACGATGACAATTAGTATTTCTGACGCAAAGCGTGGTAAATCATGAAGTGTGACAAATGTGAAAAATATTTTTCATCAAAAAGTAACCTGAATCGACATTTACGGAACAACTATCATCTCAAAGATGTTAGTGGTATACCAGCTAGAAGAATAAAAGTAGACGATCCTTCCACGAGTACTCCACAGTCAGGAAAAAGGTTGCAAGTGAATATTTCATCGAAAGTGGAAGGCGATATCGGTTTCTGGATGTGAATATAAACAAGTACAATCCACTATCAGCCTCCTCATATATTAAGTTGCTAAAAATAATCAATATAAAACAAACTGTTTTGAATGTGAAGAACTTGGATAATTCTTGCTTTGCTTGGTCCATTATGGCCCTTATATTTCTCAACACTTCGATCTGCAGCACATGTGAATCTTCTATTGATCACTGATTTGAATGAAAATAGTCAATACTGCTTTATTAGAGTATGTCAAGTTTGGTTTCAAGGCAAAAATCTGAGCAGAATGGACGTGTATATATTTTTGATGGTTGTCTTCAATTCTCTCCTACGAATGAAAAACTGACGGCTCAAAAAAAATATGATTGTAATCATATATGTGTGCTCCTCCCAAACCAGATATGATTATCAACAAGTATGGTGAAACATTGCCTGAAAATATTCTCTAGTTTACGAATTTATAAAAACAACTTCCAGCTCCATTTGTGATATATGCTGATTTTGAGAGTTTGCTGAAACCTATTCATCACAGTGAACCATCAGATGAACATTCATGTACATTAAAAGCTTATGAACATGAACCATATTCATTCGATTTCTATGTGAAATGTAATTTTGATGACAAATTCTCGAAATTCTTACAATATCGTGGAAGTGATAGTGCTGAGGTTTTTGTTAGAATATTGGATGAGATCGTTTTGAAGTTATATAAGAAATACTTGAAGTATGATAAAGAAATGCTATCACTTACTGAAAAAGAAGTGACAGAGATTCAGATTTCCACAGAATGTCATATTTGTGGTAACTCTTATAAGCCTGAAGACATCAAAGTTCGAGATCACTGACACTTGACTGGTGTGTACCGCGCAAGCGCTCATTCATGATGTAATTTGCAATATAAACTGGTGAAATTAATTCCGGTCTTCTTTCATAATCTGACGAATTATGACTGTCATCTTTTCATAAAAAAAAACTATCTCTTAGTAAAGAAAATATCTCAGTGATTGCTTAAAATAAGGAGAGATATATTTCATTCTCGAAAACATACTTGGTTGAAAAATCAGAACATCCCAATATCAGAGACAAATTCATCACTCCGAGGTTTGCTGGCTCTTTCCGCTTCTTATCCAAATCTCTTGATAATCTAACTGAAACATTGAAACCATCACAATGTCGGGAGGTGAGGAAATATTCTCCAGATGATGAAATATTCAGCATGATAAGACGCAAAGGTATTTTTCCTCATTCATATGTTGACCCCCATGAATTATTGGACCAATTGTAACATTAATTATTTTCAGTAACCTCATATCAGAATATTTGATATTTGCTTTTTGTAATATACACTAAACGATGACTCATTTGTTTCTTGTGAACTGGAATTTGTCTAACCGTATATAGGAATCCGTTGTTTCAATGTCGTCATTGAGTTATTTCATTAACGTGGATGCTCTTATAATACTCGTCCGATAACTTCTGTCGCCATCTGGCCGTTACTGGCCGAACCGTAGTACGATCGTACTGCCGAGTGTGGCGGGAATCGTGTGTCCATGGTTTTTGTGCAAATTCTTATTTCTTTTTCTGTCTTCGAACAGCTTGTTATCATGTAGAAGTGCTGGATCGTTATTGGCACGAACAAAAAATATATCCTTTATTGAGGAAAATCAATAAGTTTTCAAGGTAGGTGATCTTTTCACGATTTTAGTTTTTTAGTAGTCTCGTCATAAAACCAACTTTCCCCTCTTATTTCCTATCATTTCAGCTAGTTGCAAGCCACATTTTTCGATCAGAGTCATATTCGAAGCAATTTGAGGAATCAAATAAACTAATTTCGTTTGGAAGAGAAACCAACAAAAAGAGAAAGTAGTTTATTTAAACTCATTTCTAAATTGACGTGTACTGATTTTTGAAAAACCATTCGTGGAAGGTAAGAATCGTTTGTTTTATTGCCTACGTATTTTTTTTTGCATCATGTTCAAAATATTTCGTACAGTTATTTTTGCTGGTATAAAATGCCTGCAATCCAGTCCTGTTTTCCGCGGATATAGATTTCTCAAAAAAGTTTTATTTTCCTTGAAACATTACTTTGTCCTCACACATCGAAGCGATAGAATGAAACGAAGTACACCTAGTATTTGGTCACCCTAGGAAAGTTCATTCAATCGGTAAAAATTAATAAAATTTGTTACTGTTTATAAGTAGTACGAAAATATTTTAACATCGAAACATTCTAGTAATCCCACGAATATTCAATTCGAATCGAAGAATTTCCATAATTTTATTTCATTGGTGTTTTTCTTCCTTTTCTTCTTTCACGAGTGTGGAATACCTTTATTATTATTTGTGAGAGAAAACAAGTATTAGGAACTGAATATAATTGTCAGTGTATTTGCTTACTTATTTGAAGGAATCATTTTTTCAAATACGTATTTGTTTTTTCCTTGTTGACATTTGTTAATGAGGATGGTTTAAGGGTGAATTTCTTGGTTCCATTTAAATGGGTTATATTAATACTATTCTTTCACTTGCGAGTTTATTTTTGAATGATACAGGATGGCTAAATTCGCCCGATTGAAATTTTTTACTCAAATTCAGGGGGAAAATATTTCGTGACGTGGAACATGAAGAAAATAAGTTAATCTATACGTGGTGACCTAACTATCCATTTTGATTTATGTTTTTTTTTTCATTGATACAGAGTGGTCAGGCCCACCCCTTCGTTCGAATAACGGTCTCCTCAGAATCAGATCATTCATTCGACTGAGTTATTACTTTTGCCTGCGATTAGAAGAGAAAAAAATAAATACATTCATACAGAGGGTTGCCAAAAGGTTATTCGATAGCAATGAATTTGTATTTCTTCTCTCCTTTTTATGATTTCATTCTTTAATAATGCTTGGTTCTCATTATACGTTGAATGATGATCGGGTACTCAATATCCTGGATTCTAATTTACCTAATTTTGATTTTATTGATGATTAGAGCTAATATTGAATCATTCAGCAAAAAATGATAACTTTCGTTGATAAGAATTTGATTATCGTTTCTTTGAAGGGTTTTTATGTTGGGTCATACCGACTGGGAGACTGGCCTTATTGAAGTTTTGACCCGGAACATTGCACAGCATTAACGGAAAGCTTCTACAGTTTACAAGCTGCTCACGCAAATACCTAATATTTTCGATTTTGGAATTTTCCTAACTTATTTTTTCACAACTGTTAAGCGGAGCTTATTCTGGTTATAGACCTGATTCACGCAATCGCACATATCACGATCGTATCAAATCAATTTTATCCTTGCGCCTGCGCTTAGACTTTGGGTTGAGAGGGTTACATACCAGTCACGTATATTTTAATTTAATTTCGGATAATCTCCGCTATATCCTATACTATTGGATATCGTCCGATTACTTGTACAAAACAAATTATCTATTAAAACGCCAACTTCAATTGTACATATTTGTTTTGGTTGATTCAAGAATAATATACTATTGGGCTCATAATAACCAACCTGATTTTCTATTAGTTACACCCCTTCAATATTCCCACTATTTCTTAATTTAAAGTGTTATGAAGTCGAAATATTTTATTTCTGGGAAACTGAGTGATGCCCATAAATCAACTGAGAGAACCACCCCTACTGTCGAAAGGTTAGGGCATCTGTCCAGACAGGTTGGAAAAAAGGATTAATATTCAATGGCTTTATAACAAGTAGCACTTGCAATTATGTGCCCTTAATGGAACGTTGCACAAATAGAAGACAGATATAATTCAATATTAGGTAGGAAATTGGTTTGTGGTGATAATTGGAACATTGTTGTTTTTTCACCTTGTCTTGTAAATCTAAATAATTTGGGGGGAAAATTCAGCACTACACAATCTACATTGCCATATCAAGCTGAGTTTTTCGATATGGATATTTCTGATGAGGATTATAATCGAGCTCATGATGTATGGCAGGAATTTGAATGTTCAACTCTGGGAGAATACTCTGATGTCTACTTGAAAACAGATGTTCTATTACTGGCAGATATCTTCGAGAATTTCAGAGATGTCTGTTTGGAAAAATATAAACTTGATCCTGCCCAGTATGTAACAGCTCCTTCATTCGGTTAGGATGCTATGCTGCGTTTAAATAAGTTCGAACTAGAGCTTTCAACTGACGTTGATATGGTTCACTTTTTCAAGAAGGGAATTCGTGGGGGAGTGAGCCAATGCAGTAAGAGAAAGGCTATAGCTAACAATCCATTCATATCATCTAAATGGTCGGTCGGTGGCTCAGTGGCTAAGGTCTCTAGCAGCGGAACTTCTAGCTCGCATCAGACAGACGTTCGAGGCTCAGGCACGGAATCTTTTTTCCCAAGTACACGGGTCTCTTTAGGTGGCCACATGCCTTGTTGTGAATCAAGTGTGATGTGAGTTACCTTGATGCCAATCCTGACGTCTGGTGCTAGCTTGAAGTGTGCACCGACCAACCGGGGTGGTGCTGTAGGTTTTCCGGGTTTTCCTACAGCTGAAAAGTGAATACATCACCGACAATATCAGTAAGTCGCCCCGGAGCCCCACGGCAAATAATAATAGCCGTCCTCTACCCGCACCGCTCCAGTATCAGGTATCGGCACCTGGTACTGGCCAAGTTTGCTAATTGGGTGGGTAGCCCCCACCCAGATCTCTTGAGAACTGGGTAGGGGTGCCCAGCTCAATTTGTGAGCTGGCACGACACTGGCGTTCACGTCGCGGGTGGTGGACTTCGGCTCAGAGGCTACCTAGGAAGCAGCTGAGGCGAAGACGACCAGTGTCAAAAGACCGCCTAACCTAAGGTGGGAGGTATCGTGCTGATGGGTGCGTGGCACATAGGGTGATGTGTCAGGAACGATCCCTCTGGGACACCGGGCGACCTCCCAGAGTATCATCGCCTTACCATGGCAAGGCGGGGCTCTACCATGGCGGACTTTATTTCCCCAGCTACTCGTGGGACTATATATGAGTAACATAGGAAAAAAGGCAATCCCAACGGGGGGGGGGGCAAAACCCCCGATCCTCTAGAAACCGAGGAAAAAATGGAGATCGGCATTCCGACTCCACAAGAAGGGCTGGGCGATGGTCCAGTCTCTCAACAAGAGGAGAGCGGAATCATACGGCTAGAACTGACTTCAGATCAGGAAAGGGAACTGTTAAAGTCCCCCAAACCTACTGAAGCAGATCAGGATGAGGTAACCAAAGCTATGGATAGCCTCAAACTGAAACGCACTCGACTTCCAGGGTCGAGAAGGAAAGTGCTAAGTCGCTTGCTCAAGAGCGGAATAGCATACGATACTGCCTTAGAGCAGGTGCTGAAGGGTCTTGGCCAATCGAAACAGCAGGCCGTGAGGCAGGCCACCACTAGATACGCGGGCGGTAAAATTCAGTTCAATAAAGATGAACAGACAATCGTTGCTCAGAAATTGCAGGAAATGGCACTAGGGATTGGAGACATTATGTTGGAAGTTGGAAGGATGAAAGGTGATGGAGTTAAAATGAGAGTGATGGAAAAAAGAGTAGAGGAATGTGAGGACAAACTAAACGAGATGGATGGGATGAAAGTAGTGATCGAGGGGTTGGTTGAGGAAACTAGAAGAATGAATGTTACCATCGAAGACATGGGTAGGGCAATGATTACTAACAGGAAGAAAGCGGAGGTAATTAGAAGAGGGGGCGAGTCGACTGGGAGCCGAGTGAGGGAAGGAAGAAAGGAAATGGAGATGGAGATGGAAACTGATTCTGAACAGGGAGGACAGTTTCAGCAGACTAGGCGTAGAAAAAGGAGGGGAAGGGGCGACAATGGACCTAGAACCTACGCTGATATGACCAGCATACCCATGCGAGGAGAGAGGCCAAAACCAAGTGAAGGATGGACAACGCCAACGCGGATACAAGAAATCAAGGTAGAGGGTGTGACCGAGGAAGCGAAGAGGACGGCCGCTAGGATCATCAAGGAATGTCTGGAGAAGGAAGGATGTGCGGATGACGTGCTGGGCCTGACGAAAGTGAAGGGAGGTACGCTATATTTGGAAAGTAAGGGCGTGGAAGAAAGGGAGAGAGTGAAAAGGGCGATAGAAAATGATGACAGGGTGAGAGTTGAGGAAATTAAGGTAAGGAAACCGTCGTTACTTCTTACACGGGTGGAAAAGGGATATAAGGATGAAGAGCTACCGAGGCTGATAAGGGAACAAAACTTGGATTTGAATAATGAGACGAATGATGAGGACTGGGAGGGGATGATTGTGAGAAGCAGGAGAGAATGTAGGACGAATTGTTGGAAGGAGAACATAGTGGTGGAAGTAGGAGCGAAACTGTTTAGGAAGATGATGACTGTGGGAGTTATATTTATTGATTTAACGAGAATATTTGTGGAAGAACATGCGAGTGTAGCAGTATGCTACAAATGCTGCCATTATGGACATACTGCTAAACACTGCACGGAGACGGCGGTATGTAATAAATGTGGAGGTAGACACGAAGGCAAGGAGTGCTTGGGTATCCGGCCACTTGACTGCATAAACTGCAAAAGGGCGGGGGTAAGTGAAAGAAGACATCCGGCGATAGACCCGAAATGCCCGGTATATATGAGGAGGGTAGAGCTTAGCAGAAGGCGGACAGAGTAATAAAGTCCTGCAATTCAACGCAGGACGGGGCAGGGAGGCCACACACCTCATAAGAGGTGTGGCAGAGGAAAAAGGGGCGGATATAGTATGTTTACAGGAACCGTGGCAGAGAGAGGGGAACTGGGAAGGGTGGCATAAACATGACGGGGGTAAAGGTACCAAGGTCAGAACATGGATAAGGACAAAGATAGACAGCTCTGCCCTCATAGCAGTGAGGAGCATAAATGGGGTCGGAGTGATGAGGAATGTGTATGAGGAACCTGGAAGGAGGAGGAATGATGAATGGAAAAAGGTGAGAAGGAATTTTGATAAATGGGCAGGCGGGAAGATCATCCTAGGGGACTTCAACGCCAAGCATGTCGCATGGGGAGGAATGGTGACGGATGAAAGAGGAGAGGATATACTGGACTGGATAGTGGAGAAGGGTTATCAGATTGAGAATGATGCGAACAGCCTGGCGACGTTCTCTAGTGGAAGAGGCGAGAGCTGGATTGACCTAACCATTTGCAGCAAGAGCTGGGTGAGAGACTGGGAGGTAAGCCAGGATGACTCACTGAGCGATCATCGAGTGATACGTTTCCTGATAGCCGGAGAGCCGATAACGCGAAAAAGGACCTTTTTGAATGTTGGAAGGACAAATTGGGCCGTGGTGGAGGAGATAGTCTCGACATATGATATGGGGAAAATAGATAGCAGTGAGGAGGTAGAAGCAGAAGCGGGGAAACTCCAGTCCTTGATTGTTCGGGCGTGTCGCAAGGCAATACCCAGGAGTACAAAAGAGGAGCAAGAGGAGAGAGAATGGTGGAATGATGAGTTGGGTAGGATGAGAAGAAGAGTGAGGAAACTCAGGAGGGAGTACCAGGAAGAAAGAATAGAGGATGAAAGAATCAGAAAACAGGGTATATTTAGGAGAGAGAGGAATGAGTACAAGAGGGGGATTGCAAGGGCAAGAATCGAGTGGCTGAAAGAAAGGGTCGAGAGGTTGCAATCGGAGAAACCGTGGAACAGAGTGTTTGGGCTCCTGAGGAAAGAAAGGGCAGAGGAAATACCGGGCACGGCTAAGAGGGAGGATGGCACATACACCGAGGGGAAGCACGAAACCAGCAGATACCTGCTGGACAAGTACTTCCCGAACGATGACAGGGGAAAAGACACCATAGGTAGACGCCGCATTAGGGAGGACGGAGATGAAGGATGGGGACCGGAGCAGCCCAACTTCACGGTGAGGGAGGTACAAGAGGTAATGGAAGGATTAAAAGACAACACAGCGACGGGAACAGACGGCATACCTAATCAGGTGATGAAACACGTGGCGAACCTAATAAGCGAAGATCTTACGGATATACTCAACGCATGCCTTAGGCTGAGGTATTTCCCTGCAGTATGGAAGGTAATGAAGGTTGTGTGGATTCCTAAGAAGGATAGTAGCCTAAGGCCGATCAGCTTGCTGACCGCGTTAGGGCGAACTTTTGACCGGCTTCTCAGCGGAAGAGTACAGGTGTGGTGTGAAAGAGGACAGAAGTTCTCGCCCTGCCAATTTGGCTTCAGGGCGGGATTGGACACATCGACTGCTGTTGAGAATATGGTGGAGAGAATAAAGAGAAGTAAGAACGAGGGTATGCATAGCATGGTGATGGCGCTGGATTTGTCGAACGCTTTCAACACGGCATGGGGACCTGCGATAGGATGGAATATGAGAAAGATGAGGCTTCCGGAGAACATTGGCAAGGTGTGCATGGAATTTGTAGGCGAAAGAAGAGTCAAGAGTGGAGGCGTGGAAGCGATCGTGAACAGGGGGTGCCCGCAGGGATCCAGCCTGGGACCCACGCTATGGCTTATTGTCATGAAAGCGTGGTTCGAGAGGATGAGGGCAGTAAACAAAAAGGAATATGACAGGATAAATGAAGGGGTGCCAGCAGCGCACAGAGTAAGTGGTGGGACGAAGGTGTGGGCCCAGGCCTACGCCGACGACCAACTGATAGTGGTGGTTGGCCCGTCGGTAAAGAAAATAGAAAGGATGTGGAAGGAGGTGTGGAAAGAATGTCAGGAATGGGAGGATGAAATGTGGCTGAGGTATAACGAAAACAAGACCGAATGCATGTTTGTCCCGGCCAGGAAACTGGACAAGGAACCGGTGGTTAGGGTGAGAGAGCAACGGATTGAGTGCGGCGGTAACATCACATACTTGGGCATGATAGTAGACAAGGGCCTACTGTACATTGATCATCTTAAGGAGGTAAGAAGGAGAACGGCTATAGTTGCAGGAAAACTAAGAAGATGGACGGGCCGAGACGTAAGGCTAAGGAGAGGATGTGTCAGACTGATTTTCGAAAGAGTGGTTAAGCCGGCGGTGATGTATGGCATCCAAGTGTGGGGAGCAAGAGCGAAGGACTCTAGGGTGATCAGACAATTGGGGGCGATACAGAGACCGTTTACGCTATCGGCCAGTGGAGCATATAGAACGACGCCGTCAGCCGCGTTATGCGTGCTGACTGGGATGGCGCCTCTATACATAGAGGCAGCAACGAGGTATGAAGAATGGAAGGCGCACGGGAAAGAAAAAGTAAGAGGACGGATAAACGGGTGCGACAGAATATACCCATGGATGATCGGAACAATTCTGGAGAACCGAGAAGGGCTAAAAGAGGTATTTGTGGACGCGGTTAAGAGAGAGGATGGACGAGTGGGTATAGGATGGGCTCATAAGGAGGGGAGCGAGTGGAGAATGGGTCGGGAAAGAATCAGTGAGCTGGGAAGCGTACAGGAAGCCGAAATGGTGGCTATAGTTAAAGGGGTACTGATGGGTGGAGAGATGGACATAAGAATAATAAGTGACTCGCCTGGAGCAGTGGAGACCATTAGGAATGCGAGGACGAAGAGCAAAAGGGCAGCTCGTATTAGGAGAATGCTTGAAAACAGAAGGGTAGCGGGATTGGTGACGGAAATTGAGTGGAGGAAAGGGCATGTTAGGGAGAATGAGGGTAACAGAAGAGCAGATGAAGAGAGTAGAAGAGGTGCGGAACTGCAAGAGATCACATGGCAAATAGACTTGGGACATAGCAGAATGAAGGAGAGGGAAAGGATTAGGAGAATGGTGATGGAAAAATGGCAGGGTGAATGGGACAGCGGCATGACTGGCAGAAGCGTACATGGTATGTGCAACAGGGTAGGGATGGGGTGTATGCCATTAGCAAGGAAGGCAGTGCAACTGGTCACAGGGCATGGGAACTTTCGGGGTTACCTGGCAAGGTTCAGAATTGCACAAGAGACCCCATGCCAGTGTGGAACTGGCGGGACTGACACGGCGGAGCACATCAGGAACGATTGCATGCGGAGAGAAAGGGTAGAATGGAGAAGGAGGATCGAGGAAGAGGAGGATAGACTTGGAGCGTTACAGCTAAGGGATACGAATGGTGTGAAGGATGAATGGGTAAGGATATTGAATGAATGGGCGGGGGCTGTGGTCGAGGATGAAGAAGTATGAGAACCAACATAGTGTCAATGCGACGGTAATAGTGGCCTGGCTTCGGGATAATCGAGCGACGAAAGTAAATCGGGAGAGCAGGCGCTCGGATAGAATAAGACTGCCGACCAGGGAGGGCGCTGTTTGAATGTGGAGGATGAGCGGAATAAAGAAGGAAGGATTTTCCCCGCTGATTGCCCGCCCGGTATTCGGTGGGTCATGACCCAACGGTGGTGGGGGGGTGTGGCGGGGCGGAGGAGCGAGGGATATCGTGACGTGGACGTTGGAATGGGATGTAGGTGCAGCTTTATGGCCTAACGGCTTGGCAAGTGCAGCACACCTGGGGTGGTTTTAGTCAGTAAGAGTCTGACACTACTGATACGCGATGGACACCGAGCGATCAGAGTCCATGAGGATTTCCACCCCACTGAAAAAAAAAAAAAAAGTCGAAACAACAACCGGAAGAGGGAAAATCCCACTCCGAAGCTGCTGAAGTAAACAAGCGCCTCAGATCCGACGACAGCACCTGTTCGGGGGTACCCAAACCCTCGTACGGAGCAGTGCCTGGGGGCAACAAGGTGGGCTTATTCCACCCTGAATATCCTACCACAGCTTCAACAGGCGTACAACTAAAGGCTCTTCAGTGATCCATTATGGAATCTGCGAGTCTAATACCCGATAAGGGCCCGCACGTGAGGTTCCAGAGCTGTACTCATCGGCCGGGATGGCTACAAATCACCCGCGCGGACAGCATTAGTGCCAGCTGGCTGGAGGAGGCATCCAAGCATCTTCAACCATGTGAAGGGGCAAAAATCAAATTCGTCCAAGGGCAGGACCTTCCAAAGCCATTCATCTGTGTGGCATACATCCCGGATGATGAAGCCGACGAACGACTCACGGCCGAGATAGTGATCACCAGAATGAGAAAAATGAACCACGGTCTGGCCACTCAGGAATGGGTAATACTGAACCGAGAGGATTCGGGCCGTAGCCAAACATGGACATTCGCTATAGACGAAATGTCCAAGTCATCCTTGGAGGAGCTGGATTTCAAGCCCTACTTCGGTTTCGGTCGGATTCAGTTCCGTCTGAAAGGCAGCCGTGGGGGAAAAGAACCTTCCCGGATGCAGCCGAAGGAGGGGAAGGAAAGCGTTCCTCCACGAATGGTCGCAAGGGGAGCACTGAAAGGGAGAGGTCAATCCTTTCCGAAAGGTGCGCTTCGGACCAAGAAGCCCATGAGGGGGGTCTCGGGAAAGGGTAAATCCATCCCGAATAGACCACCACTCTTAAATGGTGCCGGCACCTCCCGAGGGAAGGAGAGCAAACCACCCTCTGAGAAAGATGGCGGGAGAGGACCGCCTAAAGACGGCAAAAAAGGGAATGGCTGATACAACAGTCAGACTCTTGCAGGCAAACCTGCAACATGCCAAGGCCGCCACCCACGTCCTTGGAAAAAAATTCGTAGAGGAGCGGATAGATCTGGCCCTCATCCAGGAACACTGGACCTCGAACACAGGCCGAGTTACCGGCCTGGGCAACACATGTGATTTCTGCACCCAAGACATATCAACAATCTATGTGAAGTTTCCAGAGAGGGGTGTATGACGGAAATTATCGTCTGCTCAGCATACTTTCCTGGAGATGTTGGGGCGGAACAGCCTCCTCCAGCGGCCGTGCGAGAACTAATTGCCTTCAGCAGGAGGAACAACACCCACCTAGTGATAGGATGTGACGCCAATGCGCACCATGAAACGAGAACATGAGGGGTGAGTCTCTTTTCAATTACTTGATAGGGGAGGAGCTTACAATCAACAATGTGGGCTCCGAGCCAACCTTTGTCACTAGTATTAGGGAAGAGGTACTAGATTTAACAATCAGCTCAGATTTTCTAAGCAATAAGATATCCAACTGGAGGGTGTCCTCTGAACCATCATGCTCAGACCATAGACATATTAAATTCAACATTGAAATAGGCCCCAGGCCAGTGGTACAATAGCGAGACATGCGGAGCATGGACAGGGAAGGATACAAAATCTCCCTGAAGAATCATCTCCAAAACGAACTGACCACAATTAATAGTCGTGATCAAATAGATATTGCTGCGGAGCATTTACAAACTGCACTTATCTCAGCCTATCACGAAAACTGTCCATTAATGGAGAAAAAGGATAACCGGAATGCTTCCTGGTGGAACAAAAATCTGGATAAATCATGAAAAGAAGTTCGAAGGTTATTCAACCGAGCTAAGGTGTCAGGTGAATGGGAAAACTATAGGTTCGCTCTAACCACATACAATAAAGATATCCGGAGAGCAAAACGAGAATCATGGGAACGGTTCTTCGAAAATGTGTCGAACACATCAAGCGGAGCCCGTATCCACAATATTCTATCCAGAAAGCAGACACAGGAGCTGGGATCGCTGAAACGTCCAGACGGCTCCTTTACTGCCTCCAGGAAAGAAACATTAGAGCTATTGGCTAATAACCCCAGGCAGCCTTATTCTGGACAATCGACCTCCAGTCACAAATATAGGCCGGATAAAACGACCTAGCAGAGATGACTGGGTGGTTGCCAACAAAATAATTACACCACAGGCGATAAGATGGGCGGTTAACTCGTTCCAACCCTACAAATCGCCTGGAGAGGATGGCATAGGTCCAGCTCTGTTACAAATCGGACTGTAACATATTGTACCTATCCTCATAAGACTCTTCAGAGCCAGTTTAGTTTGGAACCATATTCCATCTAACTGGACCGCGACTATGGTGATTTATATTCCTAAGGTGGATCGGACTGACCCACACCCAAAATCGCTCAGACCTATTAGTCTGACATCCTTTCTGTTGAAAAGCATGGAGAAAATACTCAATGTTCACCAGTATACATACCAGGCTGGTAAGTCAACAGAACTTGCTCTCAACAACCTTGTCTCAGGAATAAGCGACGCCCTGGAACACCAGGAGGTAGCAGTCGCCGCATTCCTTGACAAAGAAGGAGCATTTAACAATGCACTACCTCACTCCCTATATGAGGCCACTGTCTCTAGAGGAATTAAACCAATACTATGTGACTGGAGAACTATACTTCATAACAGAACTATAACGACCTCTCTCCAGGGGGAAAGTGTCAGCTTCAAGCCAGCAAGGGGCTGCCCTCAGGGGGGGGGGTCATCTCCCCTCTGCTATGGTCACTGCTGGTGGATAATCTGCTGGCCATTCTCTCGCTGTGGGTGGTCGATCTGCAAGCATATGCTGACGATCTGGTCCTAGTAATACGCGAAAAATCCGAAGAGACGATCTCCTACGCCCTTCAGAATATATTGGACACCATATATAAATGGTGTGAGAGGGAGGAAATGTCCATTAACCCTCACAAAATGGTTATAGTGCCGTTCACCAGAAAAAGGAAGCTGGAACATTTAATACCTCCTTCCATCAATGGTGTAACAGTCCCTTTTGCGAGTGAAGCAAAATGTCTGGGAATAACCATAGATAAAAAGCTAAATTGGAACTTCCATCTGGAAAAGACTATCCGGAAGGCAAGCCTATCATTATGGACATGCCGCAGAATATGTGGAAAAACATGGGGCATGTCACCAAAACAAGTGTACGTGACCGTCATACGACCAATAATCACGTATGGCTCTGTAGTCTGGTGGAGCAAGGGCCAACAAAAAATGGCCCAGGCTAAACTTAACGGACTACAGAGACAAGCGCGTCTGGCGATTACTGGGGCCATTCGCTTCACGCAAACGGCAGCAATGGAAACCCTTCTCGGATTACCTCCTCTTCACATAGGTTTGGAGAGAGAGGCAAGATGGGCCTTAGTCTACCGCAGGCAGTAGTCATGAGAGCATGCTGGAGGGCATAACAGCTCACAACATTCTGGAAAGGCCCTCAGACATCATGCCTAAAACTATCAACCTTCACACGTCCTACACTGTGGTCTTTCCCGAAAGAGAAGACTGGTTTCGCAATGAAACTGACCTATGTAGGGCAAATGAACGTTGGTTCACCGATAGTTCCAAAACTTTGGAAGGTTTCGGAGCCGGAATATACGGGATAAACCCAGTAGTGAAACGCTCATTCAGTATGGGTAAATTAGCTACGGTATTCCAGGCAGAGGTATATGCCATTGAAATGTGTGCAAGGGAGCTGGAACGAACGCCACACACAAAAAACAATAAAAATATTTTCAGACAGTCAAGCAGCACCGAAAGTGCTTGAATCCAATTGCTTTAAATCTAGAGCAGTATGGAACTGCAGAGATACCTTAAACCAACTGGCACAACGCAACAACGTTAACCTAGTCTGGATACCAGGTCACACGGGCCTAGAAGGAAACGAAATAGCGGACACCCTAGCAAAAGGGGGGCCGAAACAACGTTCACTGGGCCAGAACCAGTAATCGGTATAGCACATAGCACTGCCAAGAATGTCATAACATCCTGGGCTGACAACAAAAGACTCGAGTACTGGCGTAGTCTACCGGGCCTAGCCCATTCCAAAGCATTTATTGCTTGCACAAGGAAAAAACAAGACTTTGACAAGCTGCTAGAACTCAGTAGAGCACATCTCAGAGTTATAGTTTTGCTCACTGGCCACTGCAAACTCAAACACCACATGCATAAAATCGGACTTGCACAAGATGCAGAGTACCGCCTATGCATGGAGGAGGATGAAACGGCTAAGCACATTTTATGTTCATGCCCCGCAGCGGCCAGAACCAGATCTTCAACATTTGGCAATACAACAGTAAGGCCAGAGAACCTGGTAAATTGTTCTCCCAACGTACTCCTCAATTTTGTTGAGAGATTGGATATACTGGGAGAAATATAACCATAGGGTGAGCCACAATAGGCCATTGGCCGCAGTGGAGGGCCTGATATGGCCCACTCACGTTCAAACCTAACCAAACCTAACCTCTACCCGCACAGGCTATGCCTTTAGGTACACTCTACGAGTGTTTATGAGGGAGTATTATTATTATAATCATTATTAATTATCCTTCTTTCAAGCCAAATTCATACATTTTATATCTAGATGCAACAAATTTGTATGGAGCTGCTATGAGTGAATAACTTTCAATGCGGGATTTCAGATGGCTTGAGCAATATGAGATAGAAAATTGTTTGATTGTTCAAAATTGGGGACTCAACATCGAAGGGATATATATTGGAAGTTGAATTGGACTATCCATCAATCTTGCACGATGATCATAATGACCTTCCTGTCTGTCCAGAGAATATTAAGCCTCCTGGAAGCAAATATTCCAAGTTGACACCGAATTTGATGGCCAAGGAAAGATACATCATACACTACAGAAACGAAGCAATTTTTGAAAAGAAGATTCATAGAGTTTTGGAATTCACACAAGCAGCATGATTGAGGCAATATATTGATTCGAATACCAATCTCCGAAATTCTGCCAGGAATGAATTTGAACGTGATCTCTTCAACTTTATCATTAACACAATATTTGGAAAAACTATGGAAAATGTGGATAAGAGGCAAGACATTTAAATTATGTAGTCACTGGAAGTATATGCCAGAGTCTGTTGGAGCTGAAGAAATAATGTTCAAACATTAGCATAGGATCACCATAAGTTGCATCCGAAAGATGAGAACGCAGTGTTGGATCTCCTACTATTAATGTCAGATAATTTGATAGATTAATGAATTTTGGATTTCTTTTTATTATTTGATGAAAATAAAATATTGAACACATGTTTTTTATTCAGACACCTTAAATACAGATCAATTCAAACTACTCAAGTATGAATAACATTTTGATTGAGGAGGAGCCGGACCATCTATATGTTCCATCCACTCAGGTCGATTATGATGAATGTAGCAAGGCAGCTGAACCTGTAGTTCAAAGTTGCTCATATATTCCTCTGGTAGTTTGTGCCATGCCAAAAGAAGTTCCCCGGGTCTAGCTATACGAATTAAAAATTGTATAAGAAACTGTTGCAATTCATCATCAGTGAACTTGTATAAGGGTTTGAGCTTCATGTTCGGTTATGAGATCCACCAGGCAGTAAGTAATTTCCATATTTTCTAGAACGTTTCCACCAGTAGAGAAAGAAGTGTCTTTACCTTGTCGCGGTGGGGGTGCTTGCGTACTGCCATGATGCGCTGGGCTACGCCGACGGCTTCTTGTGAAGCTGGCAGGGCTACCCTTGTCGGACAGGCCACCGCGGAGCAGTCAGACTAAACGAGAGACAAAGGAGTAAACCTTGAAAATCCGCAACCCAGAGATGTTATGCGACCCGTGTCGAGGGGTGAATGGCCAGGCGTCATATGGTCTCTAACGGAGCCGATGGGAGGCCGGGCTCACTCCCATCG
This sequence comes from Chrysolina americana, assembly GCA_958502065.1. Taxonomy (NCBI): domain Eukaryota; kingdom Metazoa; phylum Arthropoda; class Insecta; order Coleoptera; family Chrysomelidae; genus Chrysolina; species Chrysolina americana. Next base: position 19,303,863 of record OY293420.1, on the reverse strand, counting down.
TATCTAGCCTTACCCCTGCATGCGTGGCTCTGCAGGGGCGGACCCGTAGTTTCCTTAGCTACTTGTGGGACGGAACATGGAAACCAACAAAAACATAAAAGAATCGGAAGAGGAATAGAAGCGGAGAGAGGAAATTGAAAGAGCTCTACTCGAAAGCATGGCACTGAACAGGGTAGTAAGATCACCAAAAAGATCCGCAGTGGAGGACAACACAACGGACCCAAGTGACCAGAAAGACGTGGTAGTCTTCGGAACGCCAAGGCAGAGCGTTTCGACACCGCCGGAATGGTACTTAGACGAAGAGCTGCATAGAAGCCCGATCTACGACCTAACAGCTACAGACGGAGAGTCAGATCGCGAAGGTCCGGAGAACCCAAAGAAGAGGAGGAGAAGGGACACCCCTGGAAAGCAATTAGCGATGGTAGATGACAAAACTCGAGAATTCACTAAGCTCGGAGACACGGTGGACAATGTTGTGGAGATGGCCGAACAAATCATGGATCTGGTAAAGGCCAACATCAACACTAAGGTGGAAATTAAAAAGCTCGCAAAAAGTATGAGCACGAAGACGGAGGACCTAAAGAAGAGAACCGGCTTTCTCGCCAGCGTCCAAGGGGAAGTCAGAGCCAGAAATGATGATAGAAGGGAAATGGATCAGAAAGACAGGATCAATGAGAAAAAACAGGAGGCAGAAAAAAAAGCGGAAAGCGCCACAAAAAGAGTAGACGAGGAGAGGATCATTGAGACACTGGAGGAACGACTGAGAACAGCAGAAAGAAACCGGCAGAGAGAGAGCCCAAGCAGAAGCGGCGATAACGAAATTGAGGACATAACCATTCGCGAGACGCACACGAGGAGACCATGCACCTGCACCTGCACGTGCGAGGCCTCAAGATTGAGCTCCCCGGAGAGTTTGGAAGCTATGGTAGACCACGATGCATTCGACCGCATACAGCGATTACAGTGGGAAGACGCGGTGTTCACGAACACCAAAGTCACCTTAGGAAACCCGCTGGGAAAGGAAAACGATGCGGTGAAGGTTGTGATCGTGGAGCCCGAAGATCCCGGGATGAATGTGAGTATTCAGAAGCTTTACAGAGATAAATTCCCAGAGCTACCACAACTGCAGGGAGTTTTTGATGTCATCGAACAGACCACTAAGATGAGAGGGACTGGGGCCATATCAAGAAAGAAGATCGTGAAGATGAACTACGACGGGTCCTCACGAGGCCTGTGGAATAGGCTAATTCAGCTGAAGGACGAAACCAGTAGAGACAACAGGGTGCATCTGCACCACGTTGAAACAATGACTGTATATGCATTCCGGAAGATGGCAAAAGCGGTTTTCTATGGTAGTACTACTGATATAGAAATTTACACGACCGTGCAGCCGCGGACAAATAAAAATACATGCGGATTGGTAATCAGTGATGGAGGCAAATCGTACCGGGATATCCTGGGTAAGGTGAATGGCGCCATTGGAGGCACCGAGGCAGCCCAGGCAATTAGGGAGATCAGGAGCACCAGGGACGGGAACCTGCTCCTAACCCTTGATAATGACCCGGTGGCCTGCACTAACCTGAGAGAGGCCTTAAAAGGTCAGGGGACTTTGAAGACCAAAAGAGTTGGCGAGGAACAGAGGGACCTCATTCTTTTGAGAGGGATGCCGTAGAACACCACTGAGAAGGAGGTAACGGAGGCTGTTCGGAAGGAAACAGGCGACTGGCCAGAAAATTACAAAATGACCAGGATAAGACTCTCACGGGACGATACGGCTGCGGTCACCATTACGTTACCACGGTCCGCAGCAGCGACCATTCTCCGAAAGGAGGGCATCAGGATTGGTCTGATCCGATGCAAGGCAGAGAAGCGGACCTACGTCCCCAGGTGCAATAAGTGCTGGAGCAACAGCCATAGCAGGGATGCGTGCGATGGCCCGAACAGAGCCGAAAACTGTTTCAGATGTGGTAGAGAGGGGCACATAGCGAAGGACTGCGAAGAGGAAGATCAATGCCCAGTATGCGAGGAAAAGGGACACAGAGTGGGAACGCATAAATGCCCCGCATTCAGAAACGCCCTCCAAAGGGCAAGGACCGGAAGCGGAATAAATGGACAGCAGAAACCTGGTCAGGGGCCCCAAAACGCAAACGCACCAATAACTGGTAGCAGCCGCAAGGACGCTCCACCAGTACAGAAGTAATAATAGTACAGATAAACACGGACAGGAGAGTAGGCGCCCACCAACTCCTGCGAAAGAAAGCACAAGATGAAAACGCAGATCTTCTTTTGGTACAGGAACCTAATAAAACCAGCATAAGGAGAAATTAAGAGTAGATTAAGGATCATAAGGAGGATACTGCAATCCTCTGCCTGAACAAAAGCTGCGGAATCACCGGCCACGCAACCGGTAACGGGTGTACGTGCCTAAACTTTGGAACCTGGAAAATGTTGAATTGCTATATCTCCCCAAATTCTACTCTGGTTGATTTTAAGAAATAGGTAGACACCATCATGGAAAACGTCAGAGATTGCGGAGTCGAGGTAGTCATCGCCGGTGACTTTAACGCAAAGTCCAATCTGTGGAGATCAGGATACACCGACGCGAGAGGACAATACATTAACGAATGGATTGACTCACTGGACCTCACAGTCCACAACCAGGGGGATACTCCGACATTCTCCAGAAGAGAACAAAAGTCATATATAGATATAACTTTATCCATCAGGAGTATAGGCAGAAAGATCTCGGGATGGAGAGTACTAGAAGACGAGAGCCTCAGCCTGCATCGATACTAAGTGTACAAAATTTCGGAAGGCAATACCCAGGACCCAGTTCTTTGGAAGTGCACTACATACATCGATAGTAACACCTTAAATTGCGCGCTGGCACTCTTCATGCCAGGCAAAACAGATATCGGGAACCTGCAAGAAGCCCTGAAACAGGCCAGCACCATCAGCTCCACTAGAGAACGGGAGGAAGGATCAACGCAACCGATCTGGTGGAATCCCGAAACAAACATCCTGTGGAAGAATTGCAAAAGAGCTAAAAGACGACTAGCCAGAATGCGGTCACGACATTTAGGTCGAGGAGGACATGGGGATAGAGGTCAGGAAGCCATAGAGGCAATGGAAGAGGAGTACAAGGAAATCAGAAGGGAGCTCAGGAAATCAATAAGTAGAGCCAAAAGAGAGGAATGGAAGGCCCTGTGTGATAAGCTAGAGGACGATCCCTGGGGGCAAGGATATAGAATTGTGATGAGCGACCTGAAGAGATCGAGAACACCCTACAACATTGATTAAGAAAGCAAGACGCAGGTCATAAAGGAACTTTTTCTGGACAGCGAAGAAGAACCAGGTCATCAAGAGGACATCGACCACGACCCACCCCTCTTCACACTGGGAGAAGTCAAAACAGCAGCTGCCAAGTTCAAAAACAAGAAGGCTCCTGGGCCAGATATAATATCGGCCGAAGTAATCAAAGCAGCGGTCACATTGTCTCCAGACACCTTCCCCAATTGCTTCAACAACCTCGCCAGGACCAATGACTTCCCCCAAAAATGGAGAACAGCAAACGTGGTACTCATACCAAAGAGCAAAACCAAGTATAGGACAATATGCCTCCTTGACACCATTAGGAAAATGTACGAACATCTCATCAAAGCGAGATTAGAAACCGAGCTGGATGAGACCGAAGGCATCAGTGCAAGCCAATTTGGCTTCAGGTCCGGAAAATCCACGGCCTCTGCAGCAAAGCAGGCACTGGATAAAATCAGATCCAACCAAAAAAGGTGGGGAGCCATAGTAAAAAACGCCTTTGATACTGCGATACTCAATATAAGTAGGTATCTTAAAAATACCATCCAGGCATACCTGACAGACCGCAGCCTGGAATGTAGAGAGTACAAGCAAAAAATGATGCAGGGAGTTCCACAAGGGTCGGTTCTCGGCCCCACCTTGTGCAACATCCTGTATGACGATGTTTTGCGAATTGAACTTCCAGTAGATTGCCAGGCACAAGCCTACGCTGATGACCTGACAGTGACCATCAATGCGAGCACCAAGGAGGAGTTGATTGAGAAGGCAAACATAGCAATGGAACAGGTGAGACGATGGATAGGAGAAAACGGCCTAGAGGTCGCAGTAGAAAAAACGGAGGCCATTATTATCAAGGGTCCGAGGAAGAGAGACGAGGTGACCTTCCTCATGGGGGAAACCATAATCACCTTAAGGAAACATAAAATACCTGGGCATTTGGATAGATGACAAATGCATCTTTAACGAACACATCAAAAGGACTTGTGAGAAGGCAGATAAGCAAGTAACCGCCCTAACGAAGATTCTGCCAAATATAAGAGGCCCAGGTCCCCAAAAACGAAGAGTGCTGTATGGAGTGGTCCAATCCGTCCTGCTGTATGCAGCGCCGGTCTGGGTACGCGTGATGGATGTTGATAAATACAGGAAAATGGTCACAGCAACGCAAAGGAGGATGCTGATCAGGGTTGCGTCCGCATACAGGACAGTGTCAGCGGAAGCCATAGCGGTCGTTACAAGAACACCACCAATAGATCTACTGGTGAAGGAAAAGGTACGCCTGGATACGCTCGACAGAGTCACCCTTAGAAGACAGAACTAGGGAAAGGGAAGTCACCATTAATGAATGGCAGCAAAGATGGACAGAAACCAGACAAATGCCCGATGGACAAATCGCCTGATACCATTTATAAGTCCCTGGCTGCAATGAAAATTCAAGACCTGTAACTACTACATGACGCAGGCGCTAACTGGACATGGATCTATCAGAACATATACTCTGAGGATTAAAAAATCTAGGAATGATCTGTGTATATACTGCGGGGAAAGGGATGATCCACTACACACAGTTTTTGAGTGCAACAGGTGGCACGTCCAGAGAACGGGAATAGAGTTGCATTTAGGAGCCCAGATTGTCTCGTTCCACGGTGTGGGTGGAAGGCCTTAGCAAAGTTTCGGATTTCTCCGAAACCATCCTCAGCCACCCACCGCTCTGCTCCATGTCGCCTGGAGGGCAAGGACGTCGTCACCCAGGGATTTCGGGTGGCAACTTCCGTGTCCCTGCCGACACCCGTTACGAAATCTGCCTTCGTAGCTCTATTTGCATATACTGGCTGTGCACGTGTGTTCCCTTGGGAGGTACGCTGAACCCGCCCCTGGAGAGATATGGGAATGCTAGCATCCCCAACTTCCTCCGAGAGCCTTCCACCACCCCCTAGTTCGTCCACTAGGGCCTCAGCATCACCCGGTTCCCTTAGGGTATGCACATCTATATCTTGTGGCCTCAGCTGTTGTGCGTGGGGCACACCCAATGACCTCGGAGCGCTTCGGCGCATTCCGAGGGGGCGTACCTCGCGAGCTTCGCCAGCATGGACTCCTCTATAACCCTCCGACCTGCGAACAGATACATTTCTGATTAAATGAAAACGTTCAAAACGAGCTTCCAGAGGTGGAGTTGTGACAACTCCCGCGGTATCAATTTCTAAATCTAACTGAGCCGACGGGGGGAAGGCTGCCTCCCTCCGTCTAAGCTCGACTCTAAAGTACCTTGGTCCAGCACACTTCTCGGGGACAAGGTAGTTGACATTGGCAACTCACGGTTTTCCCCGGTAGTACGTACCTGGGGGACGTCTCCGTCGAGGCGTCGCGACGCTTCGGGGAATAGACGCCTGGCGTCTAAGTCACCCGACGGCGGAGGTGTCCGAGAAAGCCCAACGCCGGCGAACACGGCTTGGGTATTCTCCTCCGCGAGCATATGAGATCTCAATCTCATATTCGTCATTGCTCTAAAGGACAACAATTACGGCTGTAATGTATTGTCGGGCTACTTGCGTGTGCAAGTGTGTGGCAAAGGAGAAGTGCAATAAAATCGACCTCGCGTCGACCCAACTTAAGTGTGACGATGAGAAGGGTCACCCTATAGCTAACTAACCTAACACCTAACAAGACCTCGCCGGGAAATGGACGAGGGAGGAAGGATTCACGGTTTAGAAAAACTATCTTAAAAAATTTCCTAACTTCAAAATCGTGTGAAGCACCAAAAAGGAAAAATTAAACCTTGAAAAATTTTTACTTCAAAAATTTACAACTGGATGTGACAAAAACCAAGACAGAGATTTGGGTAAAAGGATCACGGAGCCTAACCAGACTGTCTCAGGTGGAAAAGCCGAGAGCAGCCGCAGGAAATAGGTATGGGAAGGACGCGAAACCCCTAGGTACCACAGGAAATGTGGCTCGCCAACGACAAAGTCGCAGCTAATGATGTCTTGACAGGCCGAGGAATTTAAGCTCGAACGATACAATCTTCGTGGAACTCTACGATCGAGCCGATTGTATCAGGTGAGATCTCGTTTTGGTGCCTGACCCCTTTTCATACGATGGGGATTTTTCGTCAACGTCGCGTACAGGTATTAAGTCGGGAAATAACTTTGATGAAGTTAAATCCCTAAGTGTCCGTTGCAAAAGATCACTTTACACTGATTATTGCTCGAGAGTTAAACTACCTATCAACGTACTTTCGTAGCGCGAATAAAACACCTGTAAACCGTACATGTGAGTCTAACCCCTTTTAAGATAGAAACAAAACGTTATGAATCTACTGTGAACTGAATTATTATTACCGAGAACCTGACTCTAACTGCTAGCCAAAACGATGAATTGCAGAGACAAAAGGCAAAGCCAAACAAACGTAAGTTATTTAACGGAAACACGAAATTGATTATTACACTGCAATTCGACAAGAAAGAGTGGCTGTCTGCTGCTTCGCTGCTTGCATATTTATGCAATCCTGACTGCTAAATCCGCGACACCCATTGGCCTAGAGGGCCAAAGTGGGCGTCGCCCTTGGCTGAACAAAACCCTAGCTCGCGAAAACGCGCGGGATTTGGGCAAATGACCGTTAAAGTCCCGTTACCTGCGTTTTCTAGGGAGTATTTGACAAAAGTCACTAAATACTCCCCAGATCTAGGGAGATATTGAAAGTCAGAATTTCAGATATCTCGATTCCTAGGGCGGTCCGATATTCGGAGAGCCCCGAGAAAAACCATAAACCAACGTGATTCTTGAACGCCGAAGAAATACACGTATTCCTTCGCCGAGGAATCTATACCCGTTTTCCGATTTGGCCAACCTGATGAGAAATCGAATTGAAATAAAATAATTTGTGAAAACAAATGGAGCCACGGAATCTTTCCACCCAACAAGAGACTAGCGTGTCGAAACCTTGCTCTAAGTGTTCTGTATACCGGGTGCTCGACTGTTTGGGGCCACAAATTAATAAAATTGAAAGCTAGTCAGGTATTTCCGGTAAATCGGTAAAACTACGTACAGTGGAGTTCCACTGGGTGGAGATTGGGACTTTACATCATACAGGGTGAGACTAGACTAGTGACCTGAATATAATGCAAAAATCTAATATTATTCGACTGGCTTCTAGGTGAAAATTGAGAGTTATTAAGTGTAAAAATGGCTCACTAAAGGTGACCATACACAAAAAAAATCATCGCAGGAGCGCGGCGAGCCTGCCCTGCGACAAGATAACACCAGACAATTTATTGGGGGAAATGACATGAAACCGCAGGTCATGGGCGGAAGGCGCCAGGTATATCCGGGAGGTAATGGAAGGGAAAGAGAGGGATGAGAGAGAGAGAGACAAGCTAGAAACCAACGGAAGCGAAGATGAGAAGAACAAGCCGCCCTCTTCTGTAATATCCTGTCGGACAGTACCGGGTGAGGGAGAGGGCTTCGGGGTGTTTTTTAGCCGATAAGAGTCCGGCACTACTGGAACGCGATGGAGACCAAGCGACCAGTGTCCATGAGGATTTCCACCTGGCAACAAAAAAAAAGTAGAGAAAGAAGAAGCACTGAAGAGCAGACAGCTATGTAGTGAACTAGAGATGGAACTATTGTGGACTTTGAATCGTCTTTTAAATCAGCTATTAGTTGGGAGGGGTAAAGCCGGATTCTGTCTGTTTGTATAGTGGAATTATTTTGTTTCATCGATAACTTGTACTCTGTACTATTGGTGGGTACTGAAGTTTTGAGGATTTGCTCATTATTGATTTCAAACGGAATCATTTTCAGCCACTTGGATGGCCAAGTTTCATTCCATGTACCGTTACTATCGAAGCATATAAAAACTTCTCCGATATCATTGGGATGGTGTATGAGTAGAATACCATGCCAAATTGCTTGTAAAATTAAAGTATTTGTGATAATGTTGATCGCTTCAGATGAACTGAAGTTGAAAGGCAATTCATCTTGCTAATGAATGAAAGGGAGCAGGTCAAAGTGGGGAAAGAAATATAGGTATTTTGAAAATTCCAATCTCTTTCCACCTATAGATGTTTTGTCTGACCCTTCCTACCCTTCGGAAACTGTGCTCCTCCGTGTTACTTGTTTTCCTGTTGGAGTTAGGTTCATATTCTGACACGTCCACTCATTGATTCCGAAAAAAGTCGTTGAACCCGTATTGAATTCCACTGAACTGTCTAGATATGTAGCCGGAAACGTTGTCGGCAAATTCCAGGTAATCAGATATCTCACACGTACACTTGAAATAGGTCACTGAACCTATCTCAGATTTATTTTACTTGTCTAGACATGTTACCGGAAATATGAAAACACAAAAAGCCCAAGAGGGTGAAGTGTAGCTGGCGAAAGGACCAGCATCCAAGAGGGAAAAAAACGGAAACATGACGTCAACACATTCCAGGTAAATTGATATCTCACACGTGCACTTGAAATAGGTCACTGAACCCGTATTGAATTTCGCTGATCTGTCTACACATGTAACCGGATGCATGACGTCAGCACATTACTGGCAATTCAACACGTGCACTCTTTGACTTTGGAAGAGGTCATAGAACCCGTATTAGATTTCACTCATCTGCCTAAATATGTAACCGGAAACACCTATATCTTCTTTTACTTGTCTAGACATGTAACCGGAAACATGACGTCAGCACATTCCAGGTAATTCGGTATCTGATTCGTGAAGTCATTGACCTAGGAAGAGGTCATTGAACCCGTATTTGATTTCGCTGATCTGCCTAAATATGTAACCGGAAACACCAATCTCTTCTTTTACTGGTCAAGACCTGTAACCGGAAACACGACGTTAACATATTCCAGGTAATTTAATGTCTAACTCGTGCACTTGAAAGAGGTCATTGAATCCATATTATATTTCGCTGATCAGCCTTAATATGTAACCGGCAACATGACGTCAACACATTCCAGGTAATTCGACACGTACACTTGAAAAAGGTCATTGAACCCATATTAAATTTCGCTGATCTGCCCAAATATGTAACAGGAAACATGACGTCAACACATTCCAGGTAATTTGATACCTCATACGTGCACTTGAAATAGGTCACTGAACCCGTATCGAATTTCGCTGATCTGCCTAAATATGTAACTGGAAACGTGACATTCCACATCGGGTTGGGGTATCGACACGTGGGACAGGGTCCAGTAGTCCGGGTTGTTGCTGGCCTGGGCCGTTTCATAAGCAGTCACGGGAAAGAGTTCCAACTAACCCACATCGGGAGCAAAAGGCGACGGAACTGTGTTGATGGCTGTCTCGGCGGGCATGACCTGGATGTCCACACTTCCAGCATGAATCTCGATCTATTGGCCAATAGACCTTCGGAGGTGACATTCTTTGAGACTGCCTCCACGGCTGGTGGATAGGATTGGCAGAGGACCAAAATTTTCTATTCAGCGGATTTTCTTCCGGGTGTTCAACGAAATACGGATGCGTCGGGCTCTCTGCACGCGAAACGAGAGCATCATGTCTGGCTATCGTCAGCGGACCCTCTTTAGTACTGCATGGAGCAGGGTTCAAGGATTTCTTGGTTTTTCTAATGACATGGAAGAGGTGGGCAGTGACCGACGGCAGAGGGGATCGTTTCATCACATTTTCGGCCTCCCGCATTGCCTCTTAAAGGTTGGTAGAGTGATTTGATCCTTCAGTCTGGAAGGTCCACGGGGCTCTGAATCCAATTCCAGGATGTCCATGGATGCTGGAATAACAGTACGGGTAATGGACGGGAATCGAGTATGTTTCGGGTGTAGATGACAGTTATCCCGAACAATCAAATATCTATTTCTTAACAAACAAAATTAACATTAAACTGAAACAGTAATAAACATTCGTAAAAGAAACAATCTATAAATGAAAATTAACTCAATAACGTGGTCCCGGCACTTGAAGAACCGGTAAAAGAAGGAGAGAGGGAAAAAACAAAAAAACAACGCAACGGCAAATGTTATTCGGGAGTACGGGGGCCGATGGCAACCACACTCGCCGGATCTTTCCGGAGCTTTCCCGGATCATCCATTTCATTCTCTTAAAAGGTTGATACGCCGGTCGAAGAAGGCAAAGAACCTCGTACAGATCTTCACTTCAGGGAGTGCAAGCCGGGAGTCCCTCTAACGCGGAAATGACTTGATCTAAGGTTCACGTCATTTCCGCTGAGCGTGGCGCCGCTTTAGGTATGGCGGCGGTGGGTGCGGGTGCTCACTCGTCCTCGGAGGGAGGGGCCACATGCTCCGACGAGGACTCGTTGCGTGGAATTGGTGACAGGGGTAGCGAAATGGACGATATGTCTGATGATGTATCAATTTCGGGGATGGCAGGGAGTCGTACGACCCGTACAGTTCGTCGGATCCAGGAAGCCGTATGGCCCGTGAAGAAAGCAGTTTCATGCGTAAAATTTTCGAAATATTATAGTATTACTGTTTTTCAGAAATGCAATTCACTGGAGCAAATAATAATCTCATATATTTCACACAAGAGTATTGAAATTCGGCTACATGGAAATCACCCATTAGAAGCTGTCATTGTTGCCTATATAAGCCACTATCCAATTGGCTCAGGAAGTAGCTCCGCGTTAAAAGGTAGCTCCTGAAGTAATTTGACAAACTGCAAATTCGTGTTCCAAGTAAATCACATTTAAAAATTCAGGTGCTACATTGGTACAGCCGAATATTTATCAGAACAAGTTGATTTCTTATCACCGTCTGTCAGTTATCAACTGATCACTCAACTGTCCAGTGTCCAAAATGTAGTATGGTCGAACAAAGTCAATCACTCAGTTGACTCAGCTCTAAGCTCTCGTCTAGCTCGGTGATCACGTTAGCCGCTTTCCAATTGCCACATAGAGTAGCTTCGAATACCTCCGGATAGCTCCTGCAGTGTTGTGACAGATCAAAATAAATCGTATTCCAATTAAACCCCATTTATAAAGTCATTTGCGGTTCACTTCAGGTTCAGTTCAGTGGTAACAAGCTCCATTGGGTGCTACTGGCAATTGGAAAGCGGCTGTAGTCTTGTATTTGTATTCACCGGTGGCTCCACCAATCCATTAACTTCACTCTTAAGGCCGATTCAGATGCATGCATGCCTACCCATGCAGGGTTTTTGAAGCATGTGGGGTTTGAACGCCTTTTACATACGTTTATATTACAAATAAATACTATTTTATTTGTTTCTGTAATGATTTTGTCAATGCTGTAGTAACGCTATTTGAGTTTTTCAATTAAAACCGATGTACTTTTCACTGTATCTTTCATCTCATACAGGGACCTATATGAGTGCTTACCGATGGGCAAGCATGTACCTGAATCGGGCAAAATTGGTATACTGGTGGATCAACAGGTGAATAAAAGTACATGCGGTGTACTAATTTTAGGTTCGTTTTGCACGTATGTGACTTAGATTCTGTTTCACACCAACACACAGGAAACAGACATGATTTTATTTTTTCCGTACCAATTTCAATAACTTTTACAGTTTTATACAGACCATAAATATTTCATAGCTTTTAAGAGCCCTCAAACAGTGAAAGTTTAAACCTTATGAAGTAACGATAACATCCGTCAGAGTCACTACTGTCGAGTCTGTCGCTAGAAGTTTTGAAATGGGATGAAAAATTATGGATGTATACAAGGGAAACAAAATATTTCAAATTCTGAGTCTGTCACTTAGCTTCGGATGATACCGTTCATGTGCGAATGAAAGTATTTCAGAGGGATCAATAAACTGATTCTCATTCATGCCTGTTTCCTATAGTGATACGGTAATACCTCACAGTCTCCACCTCTATACCCACTGGAATTGCAAACCTTCAGGATATCGATTATTGTACTGCTATCCTTGCGGACACAAATGTTAAATATTCAAAATTTGGACCAAACCAAAAAGAATAAACTATATCTTATATCTAAGAGTTCTTGGTACCAAGATACTCATTCCTGTACCAACTGTAGCTATCAGATGGCCTCTTTCATCTGCCTCATTCATAACAGTCATATCACTGGAACTCTGGTAGACACAAAAGGTCCCGTTCGTATATACTACTGATAGATTACAGTGGAAATGATCCGAAAGATTGGATTCTTTCAATATAACTTCATAGGTTGCTAGCAAGAGTATGAATTAAGAGATTCACTAAGTTAGTAGTACCTGCTGAGAAGGTGGAAGTGTTGGATCTTCCACTTTTACTGAGGCCATAGATACCCTAATCCACAGAGCTGAAGGACCTGAGAGTGCAACATTTTCACAAATAAGTAATATCAAAATGACAAAACTTTTATTGGCCAAAAATCCTTGTTACTGGAGTTTCTCTGGTACAGAAACAAAATAATGTATCATATAGGGAAACAAATAAGAGTATAAATGATACTCGTTAAGCAAAAATGTCCTGGGTGGCTTCCAGTTTCAAGTAAGGAAGAGTGATAATTTTGCTGCCCAGTCGACAAGTTCAGTGTTCATTTAAATCCAAAAACCATACCTTCTTGAATGGCACAAACTACATTCTCCTTGAATTCAACTTAAGTATTGGAGCGAGTGGGCAATTGTAAGCTAATCGCACATGTATTCGACTATTATTATATGTGATTCTTACACCCCTCCCAAAATATCTTACCAATTCCATTGGAGGTTTGAGATTGCCGAAACTATCGAAATATTGTGCAACATTGCCGTTTTTATTGTAAGCTACCCAATGAGTGCCCGCATTCAAGTGGGAATCCAAGTTTAATATAGCACATTCTCGCAGCCAAGGACCACAAGTTGGCAACGTATCACGCATAAAGACTCCACGAAAATGTGGTATTTTCATCTGACGAGCACACTCCTGAATTTCCGAATGCTCTATGGGGTAGCTTATCTAGCAGTTTTTTTGCTTTTTCAGGTAAAGACCTCGTCCTTTGCGTTGATGTTGTTTTTTCAGGAACAGTCCAAATCCTCGAGGGGTTTTCCGCAGGTAGAAACCCGAACCTAAATGCTCCATGAATTTATTGTGACGTTGATCTTCTTCAAGTTTTTTTTGAGCATTTTTTGCGTCTATTACGGTTTTTGCTATGGAGCTCGCCCCACCTGCCAACGCACCCAAAGCCGAAAGTGCAGCAAATATGGGTATTAGGGGTAGGATTTCTCCAGATTTTGCATCGAATGGAATTATTCTAGGCACTCGTATTTTCTTACGTCCTCCAGCTTGACTCAATGCCATTTTAGCAGCTCGCAAAGCCGAAGCACTAGATTTCTTAATATTAGTAGGATTGTGTTTCCAATTTTTAATAATTCTTTGGAGCAAGTTACGTCGAAAGGACACACCCATACCTAGCTTACGTTTGGCTTTCATGGTGGAAGTAACAAGCCTAGCTGCAGCCCGTTCCCAAAATTTAGCGTCTTTAGATTTAACTCGTTCCCAAGCTCTATTTTCCAATACTTGATCTGCTTTATGGCGGTGTTCTAGAGAGTCGGATTGAGAGTATGCAATATCGTGGTCTTTGCAGCTTTCGTCCAAAGGATTTACGCCAGTTTCTCCGCGTTGTAATCTCTGTCTCAATTTGGTGCCCGGCCCGCAAAACGAATAACCTGGTAGATGCAATTCGAACGGGAGCTTATTGAGGATTGAATTGACAACACCTGCACCAGAGTAGGTCAACATTGATAATGATGAAAGATACCTTCAATGTGTTTATTCATAACCGTGGCGTGCTCATGTTTTTTCGTCACATCATGGAAGTCGTTCAACAAGACAAGACACTGCCTATTGAAAATTTAGATTTTTTGAATGGAGGCCTCAATTGCAGTATGGTTGGGAAGCATGGTGAATTATTACCGAATTCGTTTCGTGCAATTATTTGTGGGCCAAGTGGTTGTGGAAATACAAATGCCATCTTAACACTGTTATTCCACCCGAATGGAGCAAGATTCGAAAACATCTACATATATTCAAAATCTTTGTACCAACCCGAATATCAGGTGGTTCAAGAAATTTTGGGGAAAGTCAAGGGATTGGGATATTATACGTTCAGGGAAAACGAGGAAATCATAAGCCCTCACGAGGCCAAATCAAATTCCATATTCATTTTCGATGATGTTGCATGCGATGGTCAACAGAAAATTCGAGAATAATACCTTTTGCAGACACCGAGATATTGATGCAGCATATCTTTGTCAGACATATTCAAAAATTCCGAAACAATTGATACGAGACAATTGTAATATGATTGTGCTTTTCAAGCAGGATGAAATGAATTTGAAACATGTATTCGATGAACACGTTTCCCCAGACATGTCGTTCGATGAATTCAAGGCAATGTGTGCAGAATGCTGGCGACAGCATCGGTATGGAACCGTTGTGATTATGAAAGATTTTGATATAAATGCTGGACGTTATCGTCAAGGATTCGATAAATATATAAGTATACAGAGGGATTGATGTATCTCACAGTTATCATCATGGAACCGTTGAGCAAAGAAGTTGATGTTATTCGAAAGACTAAAATCAATGAAATTGCAAAAGCTATTCGAAAAAAATATTTGGCTTTGGAATTGGGTAGATCTGAAGATGAGTCGTTTCAAAAATTCTTCAAACCTGTATCTGTCCCATTGAGAAAAATAGCAGCAATGCCGCCTCCGTCGCAATATCCTACTACCCCAATGAAAAGTGAGGTGAAATCTGAACTCAAACAAGAGAAAGTGGAAGAGCGTGAAACTTCTCCATTCGAATCCATCGAAACGACTCCATCCCAATCCCTCGAACATGTTGCAGGTACAGATGATAATGATGGTGATGATGAGGATATCTTTAGCGTAGGCACGCAAGAGGAACAAGATAAGAGCTCTGCGTCAGACATGAATGAACAAGTTTTACAGGAATATATCGATCAATATCCTATAATGGCTCAACCGTACATTATGAAACATTGGAGTAATAACAAAGAAATAGATAAAGTATACGGTCCTGTATATGATGGTGTATCTTCAATATGGTTCCTAGGTAACAAAGAAATAGATTACGACAAACGCAGCGGATACATTAAAATGGGTGGATATCAGTAGAAAGCAACACCTGGTATATATGAACTCATATTTTTAAACACACCTAAAAACTATAATAATGAAGATATGCAGGCATACAAATCAATTGTAGATTTGTCGAACATTCACAAAAACTCCCTAGGCTATCCGAAAGGTAGTAAAAGATACAAGTATACCGAAATAATTAAACCGATGTTTCCTATACGGAAACAACGTAAAATATCGACACGTATTGGTTTACCTAAAACATCCAACCCTGCAGCAAAAGGTAGCGGTTTACTTAAAAATATACCTATTGCAATGACATTCAATACCAAATCTATGGAGTTTGTTTATTGGGATGACCCAAATGAACTATGCGAACGCCTCAAATTATTGATAGCCTCTCGGGATGCCGAAAATACTTCGCATGACAATGAGATTATTGCCATTTTGAGTGAACTTAAAGAGGCAAATATAATTCTATAAGATGACATACATCCATGCATACATTCACATTTTCAAAATTGTTATCGATAAGTTTGGACGTAGTGACAGCACCGCTGGTGGCAGTGGTGATAGAAAGCGAAAATTACCTACGCCCTCTGGAGGCGGCGGCTTGCTGCACACTCCAGAAGGTAACATCGATTTTGATAATTTGAAATTGAGTAATGTAAACAGGCACACCAAAAATACTGATGCTGCCAATAAACAATATGTGGATGAAATTACGGATAAAATTGGTACTAGTTTAGATGAGAATACCGATGCATTGGAAATATTGGTTGAGGAACTGATGAAGACGAATAGAGAAGTGGGTGAAATGAGGAATCAGTTTGAAAAAAAAATTCAAACGCTAGATACTAATTTTAATGAAATTTCGCGAAGAAATGTGGAACGTTATAACGAGGGAGTTTCGTTTTACAAAAAATTCAATGAACAATATAAAACTGATAATGAAAATATTCGTGGAGATTTGTTGACAAAAATCTCGGAAATAACCGATATGATTCGTTCACACATCAACACTTTGAAGCAAAATGAATCGGTGGTAAAAAATGAAGTGACTCAATTTCGAACCGATATTTCGAATCAAATCACCAAAATAAATTCAGATATAGCGAATGTGAAATCTGTCTATAACAAGGACTTGAAAAAAATCTCGGAAATAACCGATTTGATTCGTTGGTACAATAACACTTTGAAGCAAAATAAAACGTTGGCAAAAATGATTTGAATCAACTTCGAGTTGATATCTCACAACAAATCTCCAAAATAAATTCAGATAGAGCGAGTGTAAAATCTGCTGTCGAGGAGATTACTGAAAGACAAAATGTAGTGTAATCATCACCATAATAAAATAGCAGGTTTCACAGTTTCGTCATCACATGTATGTGTGATGGCTTCCAAAGATAAGATTCAACTTGTCCGTGAACTGCATGAACCTATTAGAAAAAATTTTCCTCGACGTCGCACCATTATTAAAGGCTTAGATGATTTATGGCTAATGGACTTGGCTGAGATGAGACCGTACGCCCAACAAAATCGTAATTTCAAACTCATTCTAGTTGTTATAGATTGTTTCTCGAAATTTGTGTGGACTCGTCCGCTGAAAACGAAAACAGGTGAGGAAATTACTAAAACGTTTGCAGATATTTTGACACACACGAAACGATGCCCAAAAAATCTTCAAACCGATCAGGGAACGGAATTTCACAACAGTAAATTCCAGAGTTTGATGAAAAAACATGAGATAAATCACTACAATACGTACAGCATCCTCAAAGCCTCTGGCCGAACGGATTATAAGGACTTTGAAGGAAAGATTGTACAAGTATTTTAGTTTGAATGGCACCTACAAATGGCTGAATATATTATCTGAAATCACAAAATCTTACAATGATACACGTCATTCAAATACGGGTATGAAACCTTCGGAAATTGATAAAACCAACGAAAACGAAATTCTCAAATCAACATACAGCCACTTGAAAATAGCTGGACCGAGAAAATTCAAAATCGGCGATGTTGTGCGAATTAGTGAGGCAAAGTACGTTTTCGAAAAAGGTTACACACCCAATTGGACTACGGAATTATTCAAAATCATCAAAGTCAATATCACCAACCCTGCCACCTTCATGCTGGAAGATATGCTGGGTGCTTCTATCAAGGGTGTTTTTATGCAGAGGAATTACAAAAATCTGCAAATCCAGATATATATCTCGTGGAAAAAGTTCTGAGGAAGAAAGGCAAAAAAATGTACGTTAAATGGCTCGGTTTGAATAACAAACATAACAGTTGGACCGAAAACGTTGATTTTGAATAGAATCTTATGGAAAACAAACACAAATCATATAATTCTGAGGGGTCTTTCAAATATTTTTTTCACAGTCAACAAACATGCAACAACATTTTTAAAATTGACCACGTGATCTGAAGCTATAAAAGCGTATGCAAGCACAGACGAAAATTCAGTTTGAAAACGAAAATGTCTCAAGATAGTGGTTACGTCAGTGAAGTTGAAGTAATGTGCGATAGTGATGGAGAAGATCATAAAGAAACTCTAAATGCCATCGACAGAGCATTGGGGCAATACGAAATGGCAGCTCGGAACGAACATCAGTTGATGTTGATGGTCTTCCCTATGCCATCCTACGAAATTCGATGTGGCATAAGTACCTCCAGGGATTTTAGCTCATGCATCATTTTGAAGCAGCAGTTCTCCATTCTATCCATCAATTTTGCTTCTTTTGAATGGGCAACCCTCATTGACATTCTGCAAGAAATAAAGAAAAATTTCTTTGAATCACAAATCGATGAGTATGTAGATGAGTATGATCCAATTACAACACGTTGCGGGGATTACATTTACATCACACAGTACATCGAAAGTAATACCAAACAAATTTCCATTTCCAAGGATATCACGAACATGGAGTTGTCCCAACAAGATGTAACCGACATTCTAAATACACACTTGGGGGTGCTGTCTGACCGTATCGCTATGCTGGATGCTATGAACTTTTGTGACTATTATCGAGGTGTTTTTGATATTATTCAATCATGGTTACGTGATAATAAAACTAATTTAAGTTTGGAAGAAATTATAGAAGGTTTTTGTCAAGCTTCATGTTCAGATAGTATGTTGGCTAATGCTTTGCGTGAATATTTATTTTATTATAAGCAAAAATTTGTGTATGATTTATGTAATAAATGAGAAAAAGTAATCAAGTTTTTTGATTTCATCAATTGTTGGTTGAAAGAACTAGTCAATGATCTACCAAATTTTTCGTCATGTTTTCAAATGTTTTAAGTGATGACTTTTTTTTTATTTCGAACAAATTATTACTTTAGCGAGATTTGAAGAAAAAAAAATATTTAATTTACCTCTTTTTGCTCAACACTATACAAAGCTGGGGGTTCACCATCCTCCTCCTCCATTGTAGACATAATCGCATTTTCAAAGAAAATACTTAATATTGTAATCTTTCAAAAACAAACGTTGAGTTTTAACTGGATTGCACCATTTTTGAAATTGACCCAATTTGGGGCGACTTCAGATATTTGTATTCACATTGATTTTGTTGTGAAATGTGAACACAAGCAGCTTTAGTAACTTTGAAATATTTCAATATTCTTGCAAATGGATTACTGTAATAAAACGCAGGAAATAATTTGATTTTTTTTATATTTAAAATACCTTCCCTAAAATACAGCAACAAAAAAATATATATATATACATATTTTGAATTATAAACAAGTAGTTGAAATATTAGCCGAAAAATTGTGCATTCAGGTGTGTGTGTGTGTGTGTGTGTGTGTGTGTGTGTGTGTGTTCGTGTGTGTGTGTATTATCAACAAAATTTGACTTTTTTCTGATTATGTAAATTATCTCGGCATTCATCTTGAGTTTGCAGTTCAAAAAGAACATGCGTAAAGTTATGTTGACACCAATAAGACTTCTGTTGGAATGCATTTTGTAGTTCATTACTGGTGAAAATTTCATGTACATGATGAATTTTAAAATTTAATTTACCATAATTACGACATTCGACACAATATTTGAAAGCTTCAAAACAACTAACGCACACAACTAAATTAAAATCAACAAGTTCGTAAAATTTTATCCAAATACAGTACGAATCATTATGACAATATGGCTCCAAGTCATAAACATTCAATAATGCCGTACGAAAATCAATAGGTCTATTCAAATCGCTGAAGTCAGATATATCAACATATTCGAAATTCCATAGAACATCATAGTAATTCTTATCATGATGATCATGATCATCGTCATCATTGTTATCTTCATGACGTTGATAATGAATGATATACGGCCATTTGAAACGCGAATAATTTCTTTTGTTAAAGATTGAGGTAAAGGTGAGCGGATAAGGAACCTTCCTGTAGACCGTATATTCTCACAGATTGTTTTGATGCACAATTGTTGTAAATTCATTGTACTACCTGTAATCGAGAGAAAATTTTAGAAAAAAAAGATAGATAAAAAAAATTAATTTAGACCATAATGCCCCCACGGTAATGTATCAAATGATTTGGGGATAAGATGACGTTTATCGTCATACGGACTAAGGGCCACTTTTGCCTGCTCTATACTAAAAACGTTATGAGCAAATGATCTGATTGTGCATTGTGTGATATTCTTTTGCTTGGAATTTTTCAGACAATCCACGTAATCCTCAAAGGTTAATTTATTTTTCACAACATTATATTTAACTCCTTTTGCTTTTTTACATACTTTGCCTCCCTGCACTTTATTAGTGTATATTTTTGAACGCAACCCTGCAAAGTATGTGATAATTTTGCCATTTGCTTCATCCTTCATTAGCCCAGGTACCTTTTTATTCACAAGTGGAATGTTAAACTCATTATCTTTTGGATAATCAGACGTATGGAATTTGGAAATATGTTTTTTGATCATTTCTTCGTATACATCGTTACACGTTAGTTCATAAATGAAACTATCTGTATCGGTATACATTAACTTGGATTTTTCCACACCTATAGTGGGAAGCATAAATTCATAATGAAATTTGAACATGCAAGTTTTTGACAAATAAAAAATGGCCATCCCAACATACATTGGTTTATTGAATACAAGTTCGGCTTCTTTCAGTTCGATAGCCATCAAGTTTGAATCGAAAACGGTACGATTATGAAATCGAGGGCTGGAAATGAGATTTTTTGCTCCATAGCTACCCTCGTAGGAAGAAACTAATTTTACTATTCGTTGCAACCGGATGTTCTCCATGGTTTTACCAAAAATCGCATTATTGGCCACCTTGAATTGATTTTTTTCAAAAGAATTACTGGCTGCAGTCCTTAATCGTGTATTCAGCTCGATATACCGGCGCAACCACGCAGATTGTTTAAATTTCAAAACTTTATGTATTTTAGTTAATTTCAAACCATGTTCCAGAGCTTGTTTCAAATTCCTATAGTGTAATGTATACTCTGTTTTATTATGGAGAGTTGGCATTAATTTCTCCAATTTGGAATTTGGTGGTGTGTGGTGTTAGGGGCAGAATGGAACATTTTTTTGTAAATCGTGAAGATCCTCAGGGTACTCCAAATCAGCTTGTAAAATATAACCTTCGGGATTGTCATCAGGAATTTGAGTCACATCAATATTCGTATCAACCCATTCGAAGCCTCCATATGGTAAACATTCTGACATCGCCCACCCATATAAGTTATTTACATCGAAATACATGATAAATTTGGACGGCTGCGTAGGATTGTATGTAGGCATATACTTGTTATTAGCTTCCAAATATCTATTACAACAAACTGAAATTCCCCCCTTATACCCTTTTCCACAAACATAACCATATCAACGTCTTTTAAAATTTGAAATTTGCACCCGGTATATTTCAACATACAATCCCACGTATATCCCATAAGTTTTCAAGTCAATTTCACGAAAATTTTCCAAAACGTCTGCCAAAAGCAATATATTTGTTTTCATGTATAAATCGCTATATTCCCCCAAAGTTTTGATATCAAATTGGTGCCAAACATTTCGATCGTGAGCATACTTCACATCATCAATTTCAAGATCGTTGAGCTTATTGTAAAAATATTTTTTGGAAGGTAGCTCAGTATCGAGGAGTTTTTCCGTATTATTAACATAATCGTAGGGGAAAACCCCTTTATTAGTGAGAAGTTTGAATTTTTCATCATCTAATTGTGAAAATTCCTTTTTCAAAATTTTTAAATTATTTGCATCCATTTGGACACCAACTCATCGAGACTGGCTCCTATAAAACGATGTGAATCAATAAATCTAAATTTAATGCTAGTTTCACTATCGTATTGTGTGAATGAAATGTATTTTTCTTTATTGATGGGAAGTATGCTCCCATGTGCTCGTTTTGCTTCATCTTTAATAATAAAATGACTATCGTACCCCGAAAGATTATGGAATGTAATGGGTACATAAAAAGCTTTTTGAAGGCGAGATTACAAAATTGATGACTCCATCTCCAAAACAACCCCGAAAAGTGACAATGATCCCTAACAATGATATCCTTCTTTACAAAAGGTTTCTCACAAATATGACACACTCTAGCATTAACAATATCAGGATTACATATCATTGGTACAATATTTTTGATTTTCGATTCAACAAATTTGGCAATGCTAGCCATTTCATCTGTAAACCATTGTATGCAATCGTTACCCCTATGGCAATTAAACTTGGACAAGCTGTCATCATAAGAGCATTTCAAGTAGTAACCTGCACTGAACGCTTTATGCTTTTGATATTTTGTAGATTTATCTGAAATTTTTTCCTCACAATTTTCGAGGGCAGATTCAAAATCAGCATATAAAACGAGTGGACATTTTTGTTTATATACATAATTTCGAAATTCTACATAATCAAATTTTGGAAATGAAATTTTACACTCGTTAATATTCTCACACAACCCGATGTGTTTATTCAATTTTTGTTTGCTATGAAAATAAGTCAAATATCTGTCACAAAAAAATGCTTTACCATTATGCTTGCTCAACTGACTTGGCAACAATCTAGACATATTCCTAATCCAGCAATAATGATATTTAATTTGCGAATCATCTGTATCCAAAGGCAAAGCGTCGTATTCGTTTAATTTAGGGAAATATATATTTTGAATTATTAACAAATTAACATGTTTATTCAATTTATTTTTGGTCAATCGTGCAGGTACTACTTCGTAAAATGCTTTTTCTTTGACAATATTCATTTCTAAACTATATACATTTACAGAAATATCATTTTGTTTTTCAAATTTTGTAATGCGGTGAATTGGCATAGGAATTTCCAAACTCTCTGTATTCAAAACTGTGTCATAATTTGGATATGAAGATGCCCGTGAAACATTCCCTTTGGGAGGGTACAAAGTACTCACGATTGCTCTAAAAAAACATGCATCATCTTGATTATCAATATTGATGCATGCGTGCGTAATTTGAATTTCTTCAGGTTTTCGTATGAACCCTGAACCGTTGCCTATTTCGTATTTATTCATTGATACCTCAAGCAAAAGAATTCTACTCAATGCCCACCCTAAGTCTTTTTCTTGAAATTCTTCTAATTTGTTCAAAATAACATCCACAAGTACTAAGTAGTCAAGTCCGTGCCCAAATCAATGATTGCATTAGGAGTATTGAAAAATTTTCGATCGACTATTTCGCCGTCATTTGACTTTTTGATGAAATCCCCCAACAACGTCATATTCACTTTGAGGCATTGCATGTCCTTCAAAATTTTGGAAATTCTTGATTTAAAAATAAAATATGCATCGCTCAAAAATTTTCGGACTCCTTTGAGCCCCAAATTTATAATTACACCCGTCCTCACTCTATCATTGAAAATTGCATTAACATTTTCCCATTCAACTCTACTGTTTCAACCCCGATCCAATGTAATTATCATTTTTTATAACGTTTATTATGCATCTAATTCGTTTCAATTCCCCAATTTTACTAACAATTTTCTTTTTTCCTCCACCGAAAATTTAAATTTTTTTCATTGCCAACTCACATTTTCTAATATATCTACTTATCAAATTTAAAGGCGTTCGTGCAATGGCACTTGAATAATTTTGCTTGATCGCTTCAAGTAATTTGTCAATTTGTGATAAAGTTTCTGAAAAAACCATTTTTAACTAATATTTCAACTTGCGAAAAATTTTTCTTCTGCAATTGGTTGATGTGGTGACAGATTCGCAAACGGGTGCTTGCTGGTGAACTACAGGAACAAGGAGGAAGCTTGCTGGAATGACGAAGGGGCGAACTGAGATGATGTCCAAAGGGAAGCTTGAAGAAAAATGGTGCTGCTGTGATTAGGGAAGGTATATAACTATCTGAAAATGAAAAAAAAAAATATTTTCAAACGAACTTTTAGCACATACAAAGAAACGAAGACATATGAAAAAAAAACTACTAACCCTAATTTTCTACAATCTCGAATGACGCAGCTGGATTAGCTTTCCCCGTGTTCATTAGTCCTTTGAATACGATGGCGCATTTCCCAGTAGAAAATTGTTCTGTGTAAGGACGATATCCGTCCGTCACCCCTGTTGGCAAAAAGGTGACGCTCTCCCCTAAATCCAACAACACCAACTCGAGAAATTTCCCTTTAACCATTTCCGCAGAGAATATTCTCTGCGGCGCCCCCACTGGCAACTCTGCCAATTTGGTGGTTGGCTTCCTCTCCACAAGAGAACATGAATTGATTTTCTGTAAATCCATTTGAAATAAAAAACAATAAAAAGCTTTTGCTATAAAGAAAACACGCAAAAATTTTGAAAAAGAAGTTTGTAATTCGAAAACAATTAAGTCGCTTTGAATTACAAATTGAACGAAAAACGAAAATGCAAAAAACCAAACGTAAAAACGTGAAAATAACTTCATCTTAAAACATTCAATTGAAATCATCTGAAAAGCTCAAACTAAAACACTCAAAAACCGAACATGAAAACATTTATTTCAATTTAACTGAAAAACACTTTCATCACATTATAAAAAAATTTATGAAAAACTTACTATGTATCTAGAGATTGACGCACAAAACGAAAAATAACTGAAGATATCTAAGTTGCTTGACTTTTCTCTGGTTGACGATTAACTAACGTTCACCGCGCATTCCAAACTACTTTTATAGCTCTGGTGTGATAAGGAAAGAACATTCGAGAATATTCCAGAATAAACACCAGTTTCCCATGAACGCAAAACAGATAACACAATAGTCTGCGGTTTTGATAATGGAACTGTTGGCCTGGGTTTTTTGATAACCTTTAGTTCGATAAACACATTTCAATGCCAACTGATTATTACTTCCAGCTATAACGGTTGTATTTCTACAAACGTTATTTTACTTTGGAACGTATCATTATGAGCAAGACACTGACTGAGTTATGAGTTTCTGAATATGACTTACAATGTTTTTGTTGCTTAATATTATAACGGTTGTATTTCTACAAACGTTATTTTACTCTGGAACGTATCACTATGAGCAAGACACTGACTAAGTTATGAGTTTCTGAATATGACTTACAATGTTTTTGTTGCTTAATATCTTATTTTACAGCTCGAAGAACCCTGCTGAATACTCCACCAAGGCTGGATAATTATTTATTTGATAAAATCAAAAATCATTGTTGATATTTTCAAAACAAATTTTTGTGTGTTATATTCTGTCAAAGTCATTTTGAATTCTTCTCAACATTTGAAATAGTTCTTCTTCTTCTTATTTTATTTGTTCGACAAATAGAGCAATTACCCAGTTCCGACGAAAGGTGAGAATTCCGTCCAAACCATAGAAGTAATTTTATAAGCATACGCAGAGAGAGATAGAATAATTGAAGCTTTCGTGCATAGGCAAGATGTTGGTTTCATTTCATGATAACCAAATATGAACCAGCAGTAAATAAGCTGTTCTTTGGTAATGTGACAATTAGTAATATTGGTAACATTGATGTGAGGAGGGGATTAAAATTTGAATTTCCGTTTTATCTTTCATCCTCTATTTCGTCCATTTCTGCATCTGGTCTCACTTGAAGAACTCGCTGATGATTTAATTTTTATTTTTGAAAATCATTCAATTTCTTTCTAAAGAAAACATCTATTAAGAGGTAACTATTTATTCAAAATTCAGAGTGGAATTTATTGGAATGCATATTTTTGTCATTTATAATACTTTCAAAATTATTTTATTTCCAATGAATTTTCACGATTTTTCAAATGGCGTCATAGGACATGTTTTAAAACAAGGTTTTTTTTTTCATGTGGGTAGTTCGACCAGATTCAAAATTCAAAATTGATTAAAAATCAAAAATGATTAAAATTCAAAATTGATTAAAAATTAAAAATGATTAAAATTAAAAATTGATTTAAAATAAAAAATGATTGAAAAGATAAGCTTTTTATAATTTAAAAGCTTATTTTCAAAAGCATACTCAACAGCTTATTTCTCGCCATTGAATGAGCGGCGATGTTAGTGGCCGATTCCCTAATTACCACCATACAGAACTATATAGCTAGCTATGATAGCTGAACTGGCTGAATCACACACTCGATCAGGTGTCCAGAACCAGGTGGAGAATTCAAGAATGTTCCAGAGCTGCTGTCACTGTATGTAAGAACCAAGGAACCCAAAGAGCTTGAAATATATAAACAGGAGAAGAGTTTGGTTGATTCTTTCTCATAAATGATTGGCCAAGGAAAGTATGTAAGGTTTAAATGCATTTAATCCCATATTCCCAGAACATGTAAGTTGGTATGACCATTTGAATAACGTACAATAGTCCAAAGAACCAAATTCCTTAACACGACCTGATTAAAACATTATTTCTAGACTTTTCTAGATCTCAAGCCTCTGAACTTGGCTCAACATTTATTTAATTGAATACTATATTTTTAGTAATTGTTTTATTTGTATGTCTGGAGTGATTTCTTCTTCAGTGTAATAAAGACTTTCTACAGAGACTGGCTTTGAGAATGAAATACTACATCAGAATTTCTGTAGATGGCGTCCAAATGACAACTTGTATTTAGTTATTTTATTCTCACCGCCATAAATTGGATTTCTAAGAATATCTTTGGGTTAATTCACCAACAACCGTACCACGACCTTTGCCTCCGCAATAAGAGTTAGCCTCCCGCATTGTATATATAAGGTTTAGGTGAAACACCCTTTAAAAAGGGGGAGATAACCTTATACAGCTAATAACCAAGTTTCCTGTTTGCGCGGTTTTTCCATAATTGATAACATCGAATGGCGCATTTCAACGTTAACTGATAACAAATTGTAATTCTCTCATATATTTATAGGTGAAAAAAATTAATAAAAATTCAATTTTCGAATACTTCTGTTTAAACCAAATTATGTGAAATTCCAAAATTATTTCTTGTACAGTTCTAATTGAAATACATGCTAATATTATAGATACTATGATTAGAATTCTATTAACGTTATATTCCATTTGCGACTTCTTTTTTCCCTGCCCTGCTTGAATAAATTCGGTGGTTTTTGTGTCTATTTCACGAAGATCTTCAAATATCAGCCTCAATTGAGACTTGAATGCTGTATTCTTTGGAACATCACTAACAAATACTGCTAACTGTCCCTGATTGACCCGAGTTAAACGCATTGTTTTCCATTGTGTCCTATTACAACGAGGATCGAAATCATCTGCCTTCACGCATATTGCCATGAATTTTACTCTTTTCGGTACATTGATGTATAAAACATTATTCAATACTGCAGTCAGAAGAATAAAATTTGTTTTCAGTTGAGGAGACATATTCTACAATGCTTGGGGTTGGATTCTTCTTAACGGATATCTTGTTTGCGGTAATTTTCAATTGAACACTTTGTCTTGAATACCCAAATCAGTCAACTGTTTCACCACATTCTCCCTTTTTTCATAAAATTGAATATCTTCCTTTAACTCTTGGACACATCTAGAAAAATCTTCAACCTTCTGTCTGTATTCTTCAGATGACATTTTAACAGTGATTATTTCAACTGTTCAATGGCAATAACATACTTTCCAAAAATAATGTTACCTAAACCTCTCCCCCACCCACCTGATGATGAATACCAAAAAAGAAACAGAATCAAACTGACACGAAACGAAACGTACTGCAACGGCGATTCTCTTCAAAAATGTAATAAAAAAAGACGTTTTTCGCGTTCCAAAAGACAACTGAAAATTGAAACGCTTAAACACGCAAAAATGCAGCCACAATAAACGTTTTCGCGTTCTAAAATTAAACAGAAAAAAAAATGTCTGATTACATGCATTTCTTATGGAGATTTGACATTTCAAAATTGTTGAAAATACACGTTTTCGCGTTCGAAAAAACAACTGAAATTTGAGTACGCTCAAACACGTAAAAATGTTACCACAATAACCGTTTCTTTTGCGTTCGAAAAAACAGTTGTAATTTGAAACGGTAGAACATGCAAAAATGCGACTAAAGTAGACGTTTCATAAGGTCAGTTTTTCTTCTCTTCATATTTTTTGATGATATACTTCAATATGTCATACAATAACTCAATGATGTGTTTTTTCATCAACCTCCATGTTTCTCCTCTTAAATGATATGTTGGTACACCTGGTATACTAAATTTGACAAGCAGTTGCCATGATTTTTTTCTTAAATAATATATAAGACATCCTATATATATTTTAGCTGAATACTTTGCTACCCTCCATTGCCCCAATGACCCATTTCCCACATGATATTTGACACACACACACACACACACACACAAGCAGCAATGAACGTCACTTTCATTTCTCTTAAATTATACATTTTGAAACACCTTGTATACTTTCCTTATTGGAATCACACCTTCAAACGTTACACCCTCGTCACCTCGCAATTTTTCACATTCATTCCAAACATCATTATTATTATCAGACTCACAATCTTTTTTTTTTTAATATTCAAACAGCGTGCTCTGGTAGCTGGAGAAATATATATCCCACATTTGTTCATCACCTTGTACGAAGTCTCCGTGGAGACAAGGCTAGCGTCGCTCACTACCAAGCAAAAGGACGATGGTTCAAATCTCTGGTGCTGAAATCTTTTTTCTTTATAAATTCAATTCAATTAATTCAAAATATTCAAAGTGTGCGCGCTCTATTGGCAAAATGTTATCAATCTAAGGGAACTCTCTCGACTACGTCACACGATGAACGCGAAGCAGCGTCGACTATGTCACACGATGAACACACGAGAATTCATTTTTGCCACTTCCGCCCCAGATCTCTTATAGGTGATCTAGTCTCGTTGTTAGATTTTAATAAATTTTGATAAACTAATTAGAAAATACCTATACTTACATTCATAACTTTTTCTACCATTCCGTAGAGGTACTCAATCTATGTACTTTCCAACTCCCCCCAATGCCCTCACTACCTCTGGGCACGGCAGAGGCCTAACTTCAACTCCCCGATCGAACTATCAGTGGCCTTCATTCAATCTCTTGTTTTTTGTTTAGAATACATAGGAAACGTAATTAAGGACAAGTTGTGATTCGAGACATAATAGTTTTATAAACACACCTACTGAATAATAAAGAAAGATTTGATATACGGTGTGTTCGAAACATTTTTGACAATATTACTGCCGTGCTAATCAAAAAGGGCGTATCTGCAGTTTTCATGTTTTCGAAACAATCATGTTTTAATATTAGGATGGGGGCAATTTTTGCAGATATGACAATTTTCATAAACTTATAATATCGGCTTATTTTCAATTACGACATTCAATCTAACTAGGATAGGTGTTAAATGATGTAGACAAGCCAAAACTAACCTAAATTCAATTTTAAAAAATTTGTCAGATACGCCCTTTATGCTTAGCACGGCAGATTATCAGACTCGAGTCCCCAAAATATTCACAATTATACCTAATATCCTTTTTCAGTTCACTTCATATCTACATTAAACTTCATTTATTCTTCAAATTTCCTTTAATTTCTATCAATTCATTCAATTTCCATGCTACTTCCCAACATATTTACCATAATCTATCACAATATCTTTTCATTCAGTCCCAATTTCTATTTATTCATTTATTTTCCTTAATTTCCAATAATTTTTCTATAAACTCAAGTGAGAGTAGCAGTAATCAATGACAAAGTTCGTAAGGCGAATACATTGAAAAAGATGAAATTAAAAGCATATTTGTTTTTGAAAGAAGATAATGTTATATTCATAATTACTTGATTTTTCATTCGTAGCTAATCCTTTGTATGTAAAAATGGTTTCAAAGCATGTCAGCATATTATTTACTCCCATTCCTTTACGGTGCTGATTCACATTTTTCTCTTTCTCTCATTCCAAAATAAATTAAACATATTTAGCAAATACCCATGGTATTTTGACAAAACTTTCTCGTTCATTACTTCATACACGAGGAAAAATAATATGTCAATTTTTATTTTATATGATGATTCAAATTAGAATTATACAGAATCAACAAAATCTCATTACTCCATAAAAAAGGATTTATTCCCTTTACTCCAAAATATGAGTGGTAAAATTTGAAGCAGGACAGAATGTTCCTGATTTTGAACAGTGTGTGTTTTACTTTTCAAGTTACTGTTTATTGAATACATTCATTACATACTAGGTATTTGAAAAAATTGATGAATCGATCATTCGACGAAATATTACATACCTTCACAGTCAATAAGAAAATCACGAAAATAGCCAACTGTCCTATTTTCAGCTACACGATTATTAGAACCAGCGTCACTGAATTCTATGTTAATTATTTCACCGAATATGTTGTTAGTAAGTTTCATCTATTTATAACAAATATATCTGGATACATTAACTTTTTAGTATATAGATCAAGATGTTACAAGCCTTATTTCATCAGGTGAATTTCTGGAAATTTTCTATGCAGCGTAATGAACTTCATAACAACTAGAAAATTAATTTATTTCATACACCGACCATTATGGATGGTTTCTTATTGGGATTGAAAGATTTTCTGCTCATAGCTCTAATAGCATCAGCAAATGTTTCAGTTCTTGTAATATGTACAATATTTGCAGAAACTTCTTTTGGGATGCTTTTCAGAGATGCAGGTGTATCTTTCAAACTTTCCTGAATAATCATAATCATAATCTTGCCCCGCCTCTTCATGCAGGATAGACAGTTCCTCAACATTTTCTGATTTGTTCACCTTGACTTAGTTCTGTGAACGAAGAGCTCTGATAAGATCCAACGTAATCCAGTGAAGATTCCTGTTACCATTCACCATTTTCTGGGATTTCTTCACTATCTATGAAGTGAATAGTATTTCTAACTAGAATACCACTTGATGGGTGATGAGTTGTAGCAGACCTCGAGTTACGAAAATTGTTGGAAAGAGAGTTTCGAATATTATAATCATCATTTTCATCATCTGATGAATAAGCTGAACAGGCAAGATATAAACGCAATCTAGGCATTTTGATCTGTACTATCTCATCTACAGTTGAAAGAGCATCAATTTCATTTTTTAAATCCATCAATTCTTTGGAAAATTCAAATAATTTTCCTTTTGGGCCATTCGGAAAAAACAGAAAAATCAGATTTTGAATCGGTTTTATTAACCAATAATTTTCGGGTACCACCATCACTTACTAAACGCACCTGCTGGTAGCGATAATTTTCGAAATGGATCTAACCCATTTCCATCATTCTCGTATTTTTCGAAGCATTTGGTCCTCTTTTCGCCTTTTCCTTTTCTGTGACCATATTTTCAATTCCTTTCTCATTATTTTCCTTAAATGTCTTTCTCAATCTTTCAAGCAAAATTAGTTTTCTCTCCGCTTTATTATATTTCCTTTCAAATGTTTCGATTGCTATTCTATCACCGTAAGAGAGAAGAAATAACTTGAAATATTCATCAGAAATATCTACTTTCCCCAACACATCACCATATAGCTACTAAATAAAAACATGGCATTTAATTTTAACTCTCAACTGTCTACTCGGGGACTAGCTTCAAACTGAAACATTTCAAAAATGGCTATAAGTATGTATTCACAACTAGTTCTGAGCAGTCGCTCATATAAGTTTAGAAAGTCTACTACTCACAATAAACTCCATATATATCAACTGTGCAGCTACTTTGTACGGTTTTAGGATCGTTTTAGCTTAGAACCAAAACAAGTCCCATACCAAATGTTAACATTACCTATATCACATATTTTCGAAATCATCTTTAGAGGATCTCCCGTTCTAGCTGATAATATCTAGGTTGACCCATTTAAAGAACATACAAGTCTTGAACCCAACCCTCGAGACCTATGTCTACGGAACCCCTGAAGTGTGCTGAGACCACTGGCGTCGATAGGGACGTCCCTATCGACGCTAGTGGTCACTGAAGGATGTTGACTAAATTCTCTTCAGTAGAGAATGCTGTAGTACTAGCCAATCCCCAATTCAAAATCAATTCCCCTACAAGGGTACCCCCTAGCCCCAGGAGAAAAACCGATGGGCCTGGACGTGACTGCTGCGGTTGTGGTTATTTCTATGGATATAATAATCAAGAATCAAAATGATGTTCATTTGAAAGTGATAATTACTAAATCATAGTAAATTACGCAGAGGCATAATTATTTATCCAGAAATATGATTTGTTACGAGATGTATTATCGTTTCCTTTTTGAATTTATAATATGAATGTAACGTACCTTATCGGATTCCATCAATGAAATGGTTTCAGAAGAAATCCCTCTGGAAGATGAAGAGTAACTGAAGTCTTTGTTCATATTAGAAACGTTCTATTACAATGATGGTCAGAATGTCAGAAAGTCAACTCTGGCTATGGCCTCTGGGAATCTTCAAAGTGCGAATTGCGATTCAAACCCATATATTTTAATGGACTCTGTTTTATATTGACACAATTGTCTAGACTATACCCACTTTGTAGAGATACACTCTATCTTAGCCTGGTTAATAACGTGAATAGTGGTGACTTCGTCAAGAGATAAAGAGGGTTAAAAAAAAAATTTTTGTTAAAAAAAAATTGTTAAAATTGTTATATCCGTCAACCGGTTACACCCCTACGTGCAACCCTCAAAAGTCAGAGACTTGTGCAAGCTAGGGGAAGACGTAACCCTTACCTTTTAATACGTGTGATGCCATGCACGAGACCGGTGGCAATGCTGAGATTCGAACTCACGCTCTCTGGCTTATGAGGCGAGGACTCAACCCGCACACCACCGCGGCCCATCCGCGGGTTATCGTTCAAAGCCATCCGTCCACCCTCAAAATTCGCAAACCAGTCAGCAGATGCATGAGTGCAGTAATTATTCCACTCATGATGAAATTTGCCTTTTCTAGTCCTCAATGGTTACAAAAAAGATTTGTATCTAAAATTTGTTTTTACAAATTGGAGGATACCACACAAAATATTTTCAATAAAGCTTTTATGATTTGTAGACTGACCATTATCTAGATAGACTCCACGTTACAAAATTATATTTATACATATTTGGATTTTCTTCCCAAAGAGCTGGTTTCAACCGTTCACACTGATGGTAAGAATGAGATCGTTGAAGAAAATCAGAAAATGCATCAGTACCTATAGCATTCGTTGTTCCATCAAAAGTATGCCTGTTTCGGAAACCTAATCACAAGCTAACCTATTACACCTCACGTGGAATCATTACTATAACATATTATTTATATTACACCTTGCTCAGTGAGTATATAATATGTTCCATTATCAGACATTTTCATTCAACCCCAGGAGAAAAACCGATGGGCCTGGAAGTGACTGCTGCGGTTGTGGGTATTTCTATGGATATAATAATCAAGAATCAAAATGATGTTCATTTGAAAGTGATAATTACTAAATCATAGTAAATTACGCAGAGGCATAATTATTTATCCAGAAATATGATTTGTTACGAGATGTATAATCGTTTCCTTGAATTTATAATATGAATGTAACGTAGCTTATCGGATTCCATCAATTAAATGGTTTCAGAAGAAATCCCTCTGGAAGATGAAGAGTAACTGAAGTCTTTGTTCATATTAGAAGCGTTCTATTACAATGATAGTCAGAATGTCAGAAAGTCAACTCTGGTTATGGCCTCTGGGAATCTTCAAAGTGCGAATTGCGATTCAAAACCACGGAGTAAGCGACATCTATCATCATTCAAGTTCATTTCATATATTTTAATGGACTCTGTTTTATATTGACGCAATTGTCTAGACTGTACCCACTTTGTAGAGATACACTCTATCTTAGCCTGGTTAATCACGTTAACAGTGGTGACTTCGTCAAGAGATATAGAGGGTTATCGTTCAAAGCCATCCGTCCACCCTCAAAAATGTATACTTTTTTATTTTATGAATGGCATGTATGCCCACAGTAAAAACATTGTGGTCGGTGGCTAAGCGGTCTAATGCACAGGCCGTTCGAAACTGATATTTTGGCATTAGGCATCGTAATGAAGATTTTTATGGTAGTAGCCGTGAATATGAATGTGAGAGACGATGAGCCAAGACCTATAAAACGGCGTGCACCATAATAATCGTTCATGATCCGAATTACATACAAAACTTCATCTTCTAACATCAATGAATATATACAAAATTGAAAATTCAAATTTGGTAGTTTTTAAACTAAAGGTACATACGAGTAATTTATTATGAAAAATAGCGAGCAAACAATACCCTTACTATTTCCTTGACAATGGAATAGCTAATAATTTATTCACTGTCAAACACACACTGCAGTCAATAATAATTTTTTTAATGTGGAAATATCTGAAAACGCCCCCTTTGCCCTCGATTGCTCTGATGGAAATAATGACGGAGAAGAAGGAGTTGACCAAGGGAGACCATCATGCAGAATTTCCAGGGCCGCCACCCCTGCATACCAGGTGTGTGTGTCTCCAGCAGGATTAGTCTGTCGAGGATTCCCTCTCCAAACCTGAGCAGTTCTATAATAGACAGGTCCACGGCGGGTAGGCATCAAACGGGTGATGCCGTTGGAGAGGCTATCATATTCGCTTCACGCCGGCCTGGAAAAGATGTGTGTTTTTACGCATCCCAACACACTCGCTTTTTTTCGTGCAGCGAGCGCTACCCTAACCGACCCTTTTTTTAGTAGGGTAGGTAGATACACAACTGTCATTCAGAGCCTTGCCAGTCCGATGGGTAAAGGACCTAAAGAATCCATGCCCACTCAGTGCCTTAGTGACGTAATAGTCTGTAGTCTCATAATTGCAGTCCACCCACGCTCTTATGTCTGGTCTGAGCCTATTCGTCAATTTGGCGTCTGTCTTGTTCCTGTTCCAGTTCCACCTATAGTGCCAGAGTTCGATGGTCCTATCTCTCTCCTTTTTTTTTATAGCTTGACTGACATCTGCGTCATCATGCAGCCGCTTTCTATCCGATATCATCAGGTCAATGGATGGAGTTGCAGTAATCACGGACAGAGCGCCCGCAAAACCTTTCTAATATGCCATAGCGACGCGGAGTAGCATCTTGCGTTGGGTTGCTAGCATGGCCCCTCTGTACCTTTCCACTCGCATGACATGCCCCCATACCGGCGCTGCGTGGAGAAGGATGGACTGTACTACCCCATATATTACCCTTCGTTTGTAGTTCGGAGTTTCAGCTTGAGTCTGGCATTCAGTGGTTCCTAGGCGGTGAATGGAGTAGGAGGCTCCCCAACTTGTTCCTGGTACTCCTGGTTTTCACTGTCTGCATCTGGGAAGAGTTCCATCAGGAGTGTCAGCTTTTGATCTTGTTCCATCTGGTATGGTGCTTTAAAATCCTTCGCAATTATGTATCCTTTTCCCCAGGGTTCATTCTCTAATCGATCGATTTTCTAAGACCTCTTCGCGTTTCATTTTAATCCCTTTCTCTATTCTCTATGTCCTTCAATGGAGCACGCGTGCGTCGTAGACTTGTCAGCTTCCTCCTAGCTCGGTTGCATACGGCCCTCAGTTCCTACCTTAATCTATCCTAACCTTACCGAACGTACCTCAACCCAACCCAACCCAACCCAACCCAACCCAACCCAACCCAACCCAACCCAACCCAACCCAACCCAACCCAACCCAACCCAACCCAACCCAACCCAACCCAACCCAACCCAACCCAACCCAACCCAACCCAACCCAACCCAACCCAACCCAACCCAACCCAACCCAACCCAACCCAACCCAACCCAACCCAACCCAACCCAACCCAACCCAACCCAACCCAACCCAACCCAACCCAACCCAACCCAACCCAACCCAACCCAACCCAACCCAACCCAACCCAACCCAACCCAACCCAACCCAACCCAACCCAACCCAACCCAACCCAACCCAACCCAACCCAACCCAACCCAACCCAACCCAACCCAACCCAACCCAACCCAACCCAACCCAACCCAACCCAACCCAACCCAACCCAACCCAACCCAACCCAACCCAACCCAACCCAACCCAACCCAACCCAACCCAACCCAACCCAACCCAACCCAACCCAACCCAACCCAACCCAACCCAACCCAACCCAACCCAACCCAACCCAACCCAACCCAACCCAACCCAACCCAACCCAACCCAACCCAACCCAACCCAACCCAACCCAACCCAACCCAACCCAACCCAACCCAACCCAACCCAACCCAACCCAACCCAACCCAACCCAACCCAACCCAACCCAACCCAACCCAACCCAACCCAACCCAACCCAACCCAACCCAACCCAACCCAACCCAACCCAACCCAACCCAACCCAACCCAACCCAACCCAACCCAACCCAACCCAACCCAACCCAACCCAACCCAACCCAACCCAACCCAACCCAACCCAACCCAACCCAACCCAACCCAACCCAACCCAACCCAACCCAACCCAACCCAACCCAACCCAACCCAACCCAACCCAACCCAACCCAACCCAACCCAACCCAACCCAACCCAACCCAACCCAACCCAACCCAACCCAACCGAAAATCATCTCCTGATAAGCTATTGAACAAACCATGAAGATTTCAACGAACTTTTTTATTGAATGAAAATTGCCGTTACAATAACATGAAACTGAATAAATACAAGATGACATATGGCGAAAGGAGACAGTAAACACTCAGCAGTCGATAGTCGAACCCAGAGTGGGTTTGCGACACAGTCGAACTGGTGCAAGTTTACAGCGGTAAAGCCTTCTTGACAAACCCCTCAGGAAGATGCCAGCAATGTGTTTATTTGGTAAGAAACCCTTGTATGTTGTTTATTATTGATGACATGCTGACTTGTCCCGTTTGGGGAATAAATTAATATAGGTCTTTGTTGTGCCCTGGGTATTTTTTCCTTCAATACATACTTTTTTAGTACAGTAAATCCGTGACTTTTTTCATTTATCAGTAGTAATATGGAGAAGAAACTGTTCTTCTTCCAGACTAAATCCCAAGCGATAGGGCTTATAGCTTCCCTAACGGCGCTAGTCGCGACCGTATTCAATGTTGAATTGTTAAAATTAAATTGTTAAAATTGTTTTTTCCGTTAACCAGCTGTCATCCCTCTATGAACGACAGCCCTCAGATCCCGAAACTAGTCAACAAATATAGAATTATCGTGGAAAATAGACAAAAATTGTTTTTAACAAATCTCTACACCACGTTTCAAATGAAATCAAAATCAAAATATGTCAAATCTTATTTATTTTCTTAGGAATATTATTCACATTGAAGAAAATAGGTACAACATTTTCGCCATATTGGTCAATAACACATATACAAAAGTAATAGAAATTTAAATCTTTATTGATCCCTCCTCCCTACATTGTTACAAATCAGGCATATATTTATTGGCCTGATCTGAGATAATGGAATGTTACAAACTCGACAATGATGGGTGTTGCGCATTGCGTCTTCAAAAGTTTTTGTTTCATGAATGTCTTTATGTGAATACCACCCACCATTGTCATTCATTTGAGTATACATGACATAGCATCGATGACATATATACTCAACTCCTCTTGTCGTTGCCATGACAACGTATGTTGAAATGGAGCAATATAGGTTATTTTCAACATCCATTCCATCACTCATATTGAATTGCCGCATTCTGGACATTTCCATGTGGGGTTCATCGGCTACATTCAGTACAATTCCGTCATCTACCTCAAGTACTTCATCGTCTTCTTCAACACCTAGTCCATCATCTAGTTCATCGACCCCATCGACAACATCATCCAGCTCGTCGTTGTCAACTAACGAACCAGCTACCATTAAAATAGCATGGGGGTCATTCTCATCTTCCCAATCGACATCGTCGTCGAGAAGCACCTCCAGGTGGTCCACTACATCGACTTGGTCCGCAACTCCAATCAGATTATTCAGATCTGAATTGGTCAGATCAATCAGGTTTTCTTGTAAAGACATTTGAAATTAAAAAATTTGAATTATGTTTGAACAATTTCAATACTATACTCAGCATGAAATACGACTGAGCGAATACAGGATTAGAATGTACTAATTCAAATCTGATGCTTCAGCTTCATTTATGTGATGGAATATCATCAGAGGTGGTTACCACCTCCAAATCCACTACTCTCTCCACTCAAATTTCAACCAGTTTGAATACGCATGTGCAAATCGACTTCTGACAATAATGGACTAATTCAAATCTGATGCTTTATTTAATGCGATGAAATATCGTTAGAGGGGGTAACCACCTCCAAATCCACTACTCTCTCCACTCAAATTTGAACCAGTTAGAATACGCATGTGCGAATCGACTTCTGACAATAAAACGAGGAGATACCGTGACAACTTTATCTATTTTCATCATCATCCTATCGACTTCACACGTTTCTTTAAACTGCATTCAATCATGAATTCTACGTGCACTAGTGAGTTGGAAAAGTTGCTGACTGGAGAACTACTTACCGGAGAAGATGTCAATACCATGTTTCACTTACCAACCCAAGAAGCCCAATAT
Source organism: Chrysolina americana (assembly GCA_958502065.1). Taxonomy (NCBI): domain Eukaryota; kingdom Metazoa; phylum Arthropoda; class Insecta; order Coleoptera; family Chrysomelidae; genus Chrysolina; species Chrysolina americana. Next base: position 19,265,530 of record OY293420.1, on the reverse strand, counting down.
TTCGAGGATGATTTCGACATGAGTGATTTCCTTAATGTGGGAGATATAGAGGAGTTGTCTGCAGTTAGTGTGCAAGAAACGGTGCCACCACCAGAATATCAATTACCTTCAACTTCTGCTGGTGTGGATAGAAAAAAGAAAACAAACAAACGGAAGGCTGTTGATGCGACTTCAAGTGCCCCCAAGCCAAAGACTAGAAAGGATACCACTAGTGAGAGAAAATCTTCAGACAATAGCAGAATGAAGAAATAATCAAACAGCAAGCAGAAAGACAGTAAATTGGCGGATGTGACACTTTCTTCATTCATTCCGCTACAAAACTGCGGGGAGCAAAAGAAGAGTGCTAAAAGTCGTCGCAATAAAGCGATGGCTACCGTTAAGGGATGCAACGATAGCGACCAAGCAAATGAAATCAACAAAGTGGCCCTCATTGATCTGAATGAGAAGATTGTGTTAGTGAGGGCTGATTTGCAAAAAATGTGCGAGAATGCTAATGGAATTCAGGCGAAGATCACACAACATAGTCTAAATAGTGATCGTTTACGAACACATGCTGAGCGTGAACTTAAGGAATCAACTATTCTTTATGATTCCATATCATCTTTAGAAAGTAAGTTGAGGAGAGAGTTCGATCACATATTCCAAAGTGATACTGAGTAGCTGTAATGCTTTGAATTTCATTTGAAAACATTAAAAATTGTAGCGGGGAGGAGTATGTTGATTTATTTGGTGGCATACACTGAACATGGCGAATGATTGGGGCCATGTTTACCGCTACATTTTTTTTCATTTCAATTTAAACTTCTATTAGACATATACTATAAGTGATATCAATACATTTCTTCAATTTCTCAATGGACTTCATGAAATAAATAAACTCAATGAACCAACAAATTTTGTATCATTTATTTATAATCGTGAAAACATACAAAATATATATATATATACATATGTATCAAACCACTGCACTTTTGTCAATCCATGAATTATGTTCACCAGGAAGACCTAACCACTTGACATATAGTTTATTTTGTTTCCTTCTCAACACTTTCTCAATCAGGTATACATCGGGGTTTTGTGTTTTCAATAATTGCAATTCATAAAAGCAACCTCTAATTGGGTTCCCATCCATGTCTTCAAGGATATAAGTTATGGGATATGTTTGATTAATTCTTACAATTTTGACTAGTTCAGTAGTGAAATTGGCTGTGTAACCTTTTTCGAAAATATTTTTGTATTTGCTTATACGTACAATATCTTTCAATTGGAATTTAGGAGTACTTTGTTTCTTGTGGGATTTATGTGTAGTCACTCTATGCATTCCTTCAACAGTTTTGAATTTTATTTTTGTTGTAGATTTCACATCGATGGGTTTCATACCTCTTGTACGATGTATTTTGTTGTTATATTTCTTCGTTAAGATTTATAAAATATCTAACCATTTGTTATTCCCTATCATTGAAAATTCTCTGTAGAGCTATGTTTTTACTGTACGTATTACCCTTTCAGCTATAGCGGCCTTCATGGTACTGAATGTGAAATAATGGTTGATATTGAATTTTCGCATAAGAGATGTGAAACTACTATTGAAAAATTCTTTTCCTTGGTCACTTTGTAAATTTTTCGGAGAATATTTGGCTTCTCTCAATACAATTGCCATAGCATCGGTTACAGCTGTACCTGTTTTATTTTTAATAGGCATCGTCCATAGATATTTGGAGTAGCAATCGATCACAACAAGAATGTAACGATATCCTTTGTTACTTTCAGCATATGGTTGTAATTCAGCGAGATCTATTTGCCATAAATCTGCAAAACCTTTGATTGTTGTAGTCCTCCTGGGAAAATATCGTCTTGCTGGCCTATGTAATTCATTGACCACTTGTCGTTTCAAATCACTAATTTCAATATCCATTCTATCTTTGATATTGTTACAGCTTCAAATAATGGGAACAAAGTGATATTTTTTCTGATTGTATCAATATATTATACCTTCCTCTCGTAATTCTTCAATTATCGAAATTATTTCATTGTCGTGCCCAGTATGACCAGCCGACTTTGAAGCCACCAATAATCGTAGACGACTAACTAACTCTGTAGGTGAATTCCAATATACATAATTCACTGGTTTATGATTATATATTTTCTGCATTTTTTTCCGATTGAATCCAGCACCATTTTTGGTTCGACTTCTAATTTGATATGGTAATGAGTCTAATAGTGGTTTGATAACATCACGAAATTTTTTTGAATTCGTATGTTTGAAACCATTCTTCAACTGATGTTTTTTGGAGAATGGAGAATTCGTTACTTTCAATATCTTGGCATATGTTTGACGAATTTCCTCATCGTCAACATCATGGGGATTTTTCAAAAATATCATATTGTATAACTCCGGACTACTTGGGACTTCAAGTTTTTTCACTTTATCAGCATTCCAAAATGAAATGTTTCCACTTCTGAAACGTACCATGAGACACCCCATTTTCAGTTTTTTTGTAATAGGATCCAAACGTATACCAAATGTTGTATCATATGCCGCATTTTTAGTTTGGACATTTCTCAAATGATTTTGCAATACATCATCAAGATTTTCTTCTAAGTTGGAAGAGGAGTCCAGATCCGATGAACTTATTCGAGATGATGAAGGTGTTTCGAATAGTGTCATCCCTATTTCATCTCTTAATGTATCTGTTTCACTCTCAGCAGATGATACACTACCAAACGATCGATTTTTCACTATTGGAGTACTCATAGCATGTATCGGCGTTGATTGAGAGTTCCCCTGGCTCACTGACATTACAGGGGATTTCATGGTAGTGGATGAAGAAAGAACGTTCAATGGTTTCATTATGGGATCATAAAGTTTTTCGAGTGCCATTCTATTTTCAATATTCCCACTTCTAATGGAGTTGAATTTTTGTAGAACAGCTTCTGTTGTCTCAACCAATAGACGTTTTAAATTAATTTCTTTATTTTCAATGGTTGCAACATTATTTGTTTTCATTTTACTGATATTTTTTCAAGAAGAGAATACAATGAAGTAACCCCTTCGGGATTCAGCAAACAATTGAATGTGGAATGCAATGTCATGGAAATATGAATCTACCAGAACAACAATTCATAGTCTTATTGACTAACCATGCCGTTCAGAAAAACCTGATACTTACCTCATATTTTATTTTATACACATATATACTAATGTTTTATACCTTCACATTTATATTTCATATTCATTTTGTTTTTATACTCTTATACAAGTATATATATATGCAAACTCATTTCTTCCACGCACAGGCCCCGCCTATAGTGGATCTCACATGTTTATTTACTACTGATTATGTTCTATGTAACTTCATTTATTATCTTTGTGTGAATAAAATTTATTATCGAATCCCATACGATATCTACCTTCGTGTATTTTTCTATCTTTATCAATGACCAGAAATCCATATTGATCTTTCCAACAATTTACACACATCAATTGGAGCTATTTGAATGTTACATCTGGTGATACATGATCGGAAAATATATGGTGTAGATTTGTCTCATCTTGCTTGAATATTACAATGAAATTGGTATTATCCCGCACTAATTGCTTGGGTACACGCGAATATGTCTGTGCAAGATAAAAACAGTCCACATTTTTATGACGTCCAATACAAAAATATGACCTTATAATATCCTGCTTTTCACATATTACATCATCGAAAATGAAGATAGAGTTTGGTTTAGCGTCAGATGGTTCCACTATTTCCGCATTATTGCTAAATGTATAGAAGCCCAACCCCTTTATAGGCTCCAATACGTTTCGTAGGTATTGATATTTGGCTTGGTTCAGAGATTTCGAATAAAGATATACGTTTGCGAATCGCAGTCCTTGGAGGTGTGTCAAAAGAGAAATCATTGCATTCGTTTTTCCACAATTTGATGGTCCAATTATGAGTCCTCGAACAGACGATGGAAGTAGAGGACCATGTCGCAGTAATTCTCGACCATTCAATCCACATCCAAATTTTTCATCTAGATTGTCTACGGTGAACTTTTCTTTCTGCTCCACAATGCGCATCGTACCGTAGTTGGGAACTATGTAAGCGATGCCTTGTTATGAACATTTCATTTAAATGAGTACCACCAAACGATACGGACGTATTAACAGTAGAAGGAAGAAGGGTCTTGGATTCGTTAATGCATTAATAAACAAACTACCGTTCGAGCTACATTTACCCGGAGGATATCAATACTGTGGACCTGGCACAAAATTGAATGAACGTTTAGCTCGCGGCGATCCCGGAATCAATAAATTAGATATTGCATGTAAACATCACGACATTCAATATTCAAAATATCCATCCGATCTCACATCGAGACATAGAGCAGATTAAGAACTTGAATACACAGCTTGGGATAGGGTTAAATCGAATTGGGGAAAAAGCAGCTGCTTTACTGATTACCAACATCATGAAAACGAAGAGACGTTTCGGTATGGGGTGTAGTGTGGATGCTACTAAGAGAAAAAGGAAAAGACATTCCAAGAAACGGAAAAATAAAATAAAAAAAGTTGCATTTGGTGCCAGTGTTATTCATAAAGTGCGGAATGTATTAGGAAATGCTGGAGGTGATCAGTTCATAACAAATAATAAAAAAAAAGCTACTACAGTCGCATTGCATGCAGCACGTAAATATCTGAAAGCTGCAGGTGGAAAGAAAAAAATCCGCACACCTCGCATTATTCCGATTCCCAAGGTAGGAGGAATTCTACCATTGATTCCAATTTTTGCTGGATTATCTGCCCTCGGAAGTTTAGCTGGTGCCGTTGCAGGTATCACCAAAGCTATCAATTCAAAAAAAGCAAGCAGAGTTGCTTTGACAGAAGCAAATCGCCACAATAAGAAAATGGAAGCTATTGCATTGGGTAAAAGTGGCAGTGGTGTATTTCTCAAACCATATCGTAAAGGATTGGGAATCTATTTAAAACCACATAATTCAAAAAACCAGTTGATTCCCTTCCTCTAAGATCTCTCACCGACCTCGACCTCAAACATTATGTCAAGGAAATGAAAATTCCATATTTTCGAGGTATTTTCATGCGTGATAGATTACCATCCCCAGGTCCACATAATCGTGAGACAGCCATTGTGAACTTGGATGGAATGAGTGGTCCTGGAACACACTGGGTGGCATATAAAAAATTTGGGAGAAAAGTAACGTATTTTGATAGCTTCGGTGATTTACCACCACCGATGGAATTAGTTCAATACTTTCAAAAAGGATCGAATGTCAACATCGTCTATAAATATCAACGTCAGCAGAAGTTCAACACAGTTCTATGTGGTCACTTGTAAATAAAGTTTCTCTCCCAATCATAAAATGGATATCACGCCAAAAATGGATCGAGAGGCTATTAAAAGGATGGGATTTTCCCTCAAAATGTATTCGAAATATCGCACCTTGACGAAAATGGATCAAGTGATGCTCTCAAATTTGCCAAAAGAAGTAATAATTGCATGTGCAGCACATGAGATTGCTATTGTTTGGGAAAAGTTACCTAAACATCTCCAAGATGATATCGATATAATGAAATTCGGATATTGTAATGAGCATCACAATGGAAATGATGATATTTCGGATTCTGATGTGAATGATGGCTTTATACCGCGAAAAATATTCTGTTGTTATTGTAATATAAGTGACCTGAATATTGGTGCAAATAAAAATGAAATGGATTTCGGTGAAACATCTTCAAAAAAACGTAGGTTCTCCCATATGATGTGTTGTATGCAACAATAAATTGAAGTGGGATCCATGAAATGTTTCAGTAATGTCACGGAAGTTCGAACTGCAAGCTGTCGGGACGAGTGTTTTGACTGCAGACTTTTTTCCACCCATCGAGTTGGATAGGAGCAGTCGTTATGGATTAGGTCTACTAGGATTTTATGGATGCAATACAATCAATGATATCAGTGAAAGAAACAATGTGATCAGTTTTACGATTAGTGATGACACACAAACAATATTGCAAAAATATATCATAAAAATTCCATGTGGGGCCTATGAAATTGGAGAAATCAATGCAGTAATACAAAAACATATCATGTTCAAATTGTTCAATAGGGAAAAACATAGTGATATCAAAGCAGATGAAATATTTTATCTACGTGCGAATAACAATACTTTCAAATGTGAGATGCAATCAAAATATGAAATTGATCTAACCCATCCAAATTCTATAGCAAGGATGATGGGATTTAACTCTGAGACCTTTCAACCGAACCAGATACATGAATCAAAACTACCGATAAACATCACAACTGTGAGAATAATTCGCTTAGATTGCAATATCATCTCTGGTTCATATGTAAATAATGAAGAATTTCACATTCTATTTTCATTCGATATCGATGTGGAGCCTGGATTCAATCTCACAAAAGAGCCACACAATATTATATATATGCCCATCAGTCCAGAAGGTCGTCAGTTGATCCACAACATTACTATACGTATTTTGGCCACAAAAACAACCTTATTGATTTTGGAAGTGAAGAAGAAATTGTTGTTATTTTGGAATTGAAGAAAATCGAATAATTGTTATTATGGGTTTTTGTTATAAAAGACAGCATCGCCAGGGAATTGAAAATATTACACAAATCAATTCCAAAGGAAAGGATCGAGTAGAAAAAAGATTATTCCACAAGTGTTCGCTAAACAGCTAGCACACACTCTACCTGTGAAAGATTTTAAATTTTTGAAATCAATCGGACTCAAATTGAAGAAATAACGATGGTGTTCGAAACAAATAATGAAAAGTTGAATATATTTGATGAACCAGTACTTGATCATTCCCTCACCAGTTTACATGAGTACACATACAAACCATATGGATCGCCACTGTTTAGAAATTCTGATGAAATTCGAATTGCAATTAATAACCAAGATGTGATACTTGACATTGCCGAGAGTTATATTTACATTGAAGGAAAATTTACCCCCAAAGATGTAGCCGAACAATGTTATCTTTCCAACAATGCAATTGCATTCCTTTTTGATGAAATTCGCTATGAAATGGGTGGTGAACAAGTGGCTGTTGTTCGAAAACCAGGCATAACATCTACAATGAAAACCATGATTTCATTTGGACAATCCCACGTCAATACATTATTGACCACTGGATGGGGTCTCTCAGAAGTCAAACAGGATATCCTGGATGTAACAAGTCATGTATTCAGTGGAAAACTACCACTCAAATATTTAATGGGTTTTGCTGAAGATTACAACAAAAGTATCTTGAATGCCAAACAGGAATTGATTCTAATCATTGCTCGATCCTTCAAAAACTCATATATGGGTGTAGTTGATGCTGATTTGGAAATTGATAAAATTGAATGGAAAATAAGACATATAGTACCCGAAGATAAACACAAGCTCAAACTTTTAAGTAGGATAAACAAAAGTGGTCTAAATGCGAAAATTAAGTTGGTATATCGCATGTGGGATCTTTATGAACTTCCATCACTACGTGGAACATCTTCAGATATCTGGGCTATAAAGACGACTAATGCTCTAGAAACACCTCGTTACATAATCATCGGATTCCAAAGCACTTCCGCGTCTGAGGACAGAACGAAAGATATCACAAAATTCACAAATGCTGATATCAATAATATTCGGGTATATTTGAACTCTGAAGTATATCCTTATGAACGTTGGAACTTAGATTTCGATAAAAAACTCGATACACCAGCATATTATGCATATGAGAACTTTCAACGAAGTTATTATGGCAAAGATATGAGTGAACCTCTAATGGATATTGGACAATTTCGACAGAATCCACTATTCGTCATCGATTGTTCACATCAACCGAATGCCACTAAATCATCAACTATTGATATAAAGCTCGAGTTTGAAAACAGGAAGGTTAAGTTTCCAGACAACACCAAAGTATATGCACTCATTTTGCATGATACATTTCTAACATACAATGCATTGGATGGTTCAGTTCATAGCCGATATTGACACTTCACTTCATTTTTATTGTATTATTTCTTTGTTTCTTTCACTTTATCATGCTTTGTGTCACTGATTATTCAAATATGTATTTTTTTTGTTCTCTCAAATTTTTCACATTGTAAAATATGGAATAGGTAAATAAAACATTTAAATGAAACACATTGTTTTATTCAATTAATTTAATTCACAGTTTGGTGGTACATAGAGACAATCTAAAATAACTTCTTCCTCATTATCATCATTTTCATGACCATTCTCGATCTCTTCACGCTTATCATATGTCAATTGGAACTTTTGAATGATACAATCAGGTAGGTATGGCCGAAGACGGTACAGAAATCTCTTCAAGTCCAAATCAATCATTGAATGACAAAGTTGATCCAGGTCCAAATTCCCATTCAGAAATTTGTCACAGAGTTTCGAACCACTCTTGTTTTTCTCATAGTCAAGCAGACAGTATTGGATTTTTTCCTCATCATAGCACACGCCAAGGTCGTAGTTAGTTGTATGGTGAGCGTTCTCACTTAATGCATCCAGTTCGGAAGACAATCTTTCAATGGATGTATCGATATCATTGGCCTCAATCCAGTGTTGACTTGCATACTGCATCCACATCTTCCAAGGATAAAGCTGGAATTACATAGAAATAATTGAATAATCCATATTACAATAATTTATAAATAATGCTCACATCAACTTCAATATCTCATCAATCTCCGAATAATGTGTTTAACGATGTGTGAAAACGTTTATATTTCGTCTACAATTACCACCTTATGATATGACTTAATATAATATAAAAGTAAGCTATGATGATTTAAATTATTACTATTATTCGATGTAATTGAATTTTACTAAAGATAGCGTTTTCATGCCTGCAAAACTCTGTGGACTCTGTCCTTAATATGCTACCGTATATTTACCACCTGATGAATTGATACATGTAATTTCATCATTGGTGAATTGTTCTGACACACGTTTTGGTAACCACGTTTTGAATAATTTATCACTGCCCACATCCAGTAAGGTTATTAAAATGGATTTACCATAACGAGTAGAACAAATTGACATATTCTTTATTATATATGCTTCATTCATAGACAATGATGATAACACCCTCTGCTCCAATACGTCCATCTCCTGTTCGATTATAAAATTGATTTTTTGTAAGTCCACTTTTGAAACTGACATGATAATAATTTATGAGGAGAATATAAATAGTTTTCAGAAGAAAAACACACTCACTATTCTTTCTATTAGACACTAAATAACTCTCCACCACTTGCTAACAGGTATTGATATATATTTCAACTGAATCTATGCCATCAAATCCGTTTACTTCATAATGAGAAGTGAACCCCCTCCCCCACTATGAATCTGTGCAGGATTCCACTGCACACATATAATGTTAGAAGAGGGATGCCAAGCCAAATGAGAATAAGATCTCACAGTCATCACTGAGAACATGCAGTGTGAAGACGTGACTTCTCTAAAAATATAACGATTTTATTATTAGGAAAAGTGAATGCCATACCTTCACCAGTTTACATGATTACTCTATACAAATTTGATTGAGAGTACATATGAAGGTCATCCACTCTCAATTATAGCCAACAACATTGCAAGGTCAAACACAAACCCTATTCACGATTACCCAAACATTTATCAAGGTCAAAAAAATTTAATTTTAAGGTCGTAACAACACAAATGCATTTATGCACCAGACATACCCTTGAAGGTCATCTGAATGTCGCTGATGACGTCACAATAGTGGGAGGAGGCCGAGTATCGGCTGAAATAGACTACTTTGGTGTCTTCTGAGATGATGTTTCCTGAAATGTTTTCTGAGATGAATTCTTGTAGATGTCTTCTGAGATGATTTCTGAGAGGAATTTTTGTAGATGTCTTCTGAGATGATTTCTGGTAGGAATTCTTGTAGATGAGATGGTTTTTTGGTGGAATTCTTGTAGATGACTCCTGAGAGGAAGAAACTTCTAGTGCTAGTCGAGTGGTTGGTCTCCTAGATGTACTGCTGCTTTCCAAAATCCAGGTTCGTCTGGGATAACAGATGATTGACTGAACGTGAGATATCCGTTACCTCTTAACTAGGTTATCAGGGTGGGACACTTCTGTTACACTACAATCGGGGTTAATTTTGGTTGAACCACCGACAGCTTTGAAAATATCCTCGGAATTCAAAAATCAACTCATTGAATTCATTCATAATAACAAAATACTGATTCAACAACAATCAGGGTTCAGAAAATCTCACTCATGTGAAACATCTTTACAGTTTTTAATATCAGAATTGAAAGTAGGTCATGACAAAAAAATCATAGGGGTGGTTTTCTTGGACTTAAAAAAGGCGTTTGAAACTATGAATATCTACCAACTCTTAAAAAAATCAAGCAAGTAGATAGAGACACACGTCAAATATAATAACGTTTATTCGAATATAGAAAATGTCAAGTATGGAGTACCTCAAGGTTTGGTATTGGGGCCAATATTATTTATTTTAATAATAGTTATAATAATAATAACTCGTCTTTATTCATCAGATGCAGGAACAAATGAAAATATATTTATATAAGAACCGAACTAGATAGAAAATAATTTTGAAGGAATAGAAAAGAATTGAAAAATAACTGTTTTTCATCAAAAACAAATTTTCCCAGAATCAGAAATAATCACATCAGGGGTGAGATTCCGTGTACCATAGAATTCTATAGTCGACAGTTTTGTCTCTTTCTCTTCCATGAATTCAACAATAAGGACATCTCACTTTTTGGATCGACTATAGAATTCTATGGTACACGGAATCCCACCCCAGATTTTTGAAGAACCAAAATTTGATGAACTGAAAAATTACAAGACGGTTTATGTGTTATACGAAAATATGAAGACGGATATTCGATAAATCCATCAAATTACAAAAACAATATCTTGTAAAAATGATAAAATATAGTAACAGAATATTGTCAGTCTGCAAAGCGTAATGTTCGAAAGTCAAAGGAATTAAAATCGTCGAATCATTATACCATAAGTCCTAAAATTGGCATAGTAAAAGTCATCAGACGAATAAATGCTAATACCGAAAAGAAAAGAACTGATAATTTTCAGAAATTGAAGAGGGTACAGCGTAGCAGAACGCTGGTTGATCTATTCTCTCAGAGGGCGTAGTGTGCGGTCAAAATAATTGAATACTCTGTTCCCCAATGAATTCCTTCTTATTTAAATCTCACCACCTGATATTACTAAAATGGCAAGGCTCACTTTGAATTTTATCACCAGTATTAGATATCGCGCAAAAAATATGATTCCGCCTCCAAATATTTTGTGGATTGGCACGTTCAGCAGCAAACATCCTCTTTCTCCGAAAGTGTCCCTATGGTAGGTAGTAGGTAGTAATTATTTTGCCGATATAGGAATGAGTAATAATAATTGATCGTTGTTCGTAATTTTCATGAGTTCAGATCGCAGTTAGACATCTATTTTTTATTGTATTACTGTTCAGTGAAAAATATTTCAGTATTACGATAAGAGTGTAGCGAGTAGATACTAAAAAATTCCATAACTTACTTGTGGGAAATATATGTCATTTTATACCCGTTGTACAATAAACTATTCCTACACAGTTACAGCATTCCATATCACTTACTCAGAGTGATAAATGTAGAAGAATTGTATGAAGTTAAACAATGGAAAAGGGACAATTTCAGGAATTGAAATAATTCCTGAAACTTCTCTTTATACAGAGTGAGTCACCGTCACAAGACAATCTCGTTAATTCATGAAATGGAAAAGATTTGTGTGGATTATTTGTGATTATATGCAATTTTTTTGCCCCAGACACCAACAATTTTCGATACCACCAAATCTTGTCTATCGAGCAATGCTGCTCTGTCATATCTCTCAGTCTCAAATCGTCGTTCAAATCAGATTTGAACTGGACTACCAGGTACTTACACTGACGAGAACAGCGAGTTTTAATGTTCTTATTCTAGGAAATCAAATTGCGAGTAACGTGAATTCTGAGTAATGACCTATATAAGTCTATAATAATAATAATGGTGATAACTACTTTCTTATGTTTGGCGGTGTATTCACCTACAGCATCGGTAGTCGGTGAGCACTCCAGGCTAGCACCAGATCTATATGAACTAATAAAATCGATAGCAGTACAAAATGAATTATTGCACCAAGTTATGCGCAAAACAAATAAGGAGAAATAGATGCCAGATGTAATTCAATGTCGAAAGAAAAAGTGATCGTTTTCTGACAGATACTTGCCTCATATCTTTATTACAAGCAACTAGCAATGTATGTTTGTACAGGTGGAATCTTTCAACTCCATTTTGAAGCAGATATCTTCAACCGATTGAGCTGAAATTTTGTATACCCGTTTAGTTTGGATGACACTGCATGGTTAGGTATATGACGTCATCCTAAATCCAACATGGCGGAACACCCAAGATGGCGGACTAGTTATTTTCAATGCACTCCTACAAAATGGGTATCAAATGAAAGGGCTTGCTGAGAATAATTCGAAAAACAAAGTGACGTCACTCTAAATCCAATATGGCGAACTTCTTAACATGGCGGACTAAGTTTTTTATTGTTTCCGATTTGACCGGAAATGACTCTGACTTTTTTATTTCAAATAGCATAGTATATTTTCTATAAATTTTGATTTCCACTCAAAATTATTTTTCCAACGATGTATTTTATATTTGATTTGATGGAGAAAACGACAAAATTGCAGTAGGCTACGATATTTTGTGTGTAAATCTTGATTTTGACTTCAATGATAATTGATAATTCATGAACAATTTTGCATTTGACATGATAAGGAGAACGACCAAATTTGAAATTATTAGAATTGTAGTAGAATTGGAATAACTGATAATTCTTGAATGAAAACTTAAATGTGCCATGGAAACATCGTAATACATTTGTTTGTAACTTTGACAGTTAATAATTCTCTATAGTTGTGTGCGTGTCAGTGGAACTAGCATTCAAGAATGAATAACCGTGAAAATAATGATAACTTCACTAATCAAGAGAAATTGGATATGATACTGATTTATGAAAAATGTGAAAATAATCGTCGGGAAGCCCTATGTGCATACAGAGAGAAATACCCGGAAAGACGAATGCCAAGCGCTATGTATTTCACACGCTTGGCTTCGAATTTGACAAGTGGATCATTTCTATGAAAGCATACCTACTGTCGATTTCCAATAACGGCATGAAAGTTTATGATAGAAACTGTTATAAAATATAACAGATTTCGTATGATATAATTCTAATAGTTGTAGAAAACTATAGTATACAATGAGCATGAAATGAAACATACATTTCTTACCTGTAGTTATATGAAAATTTGTAGTACTCGTTACGCTTACTTCAAAAGTACGAGAGAAACAGAACTATATGTCATTTCATGCTCATTGTACAATATGCACTGAGAGAAATCTGGATAATATACTAATAAATAAAAAAAAATATTTTATTGCTTACTATTTCAAATTATGATTGTCAACAATTTGAACTGTAAACAGTGAAATATTTTTATAGTAATGACATTATTGTTGTTCTTAGGATACTATATTATAGTGCTTAGACACACAGTTATATATTAGCATATTGCACTAAATAGAATTACCATATTTTATCGTAAAATGGTTAGGTATAAAATACTAATTATTATTATAAAATTTTCATAAACTTTATGATACATAGAATACAAATAAGCATCATATTGTAATGCATAAAGAACAGGATAAATAATATAAATCACGTGGATGTTATTTTGACCTTCACATTCAGTCGCCTGTATTGTGATTGTTTGTTGGTTGCTACTTGCTACCTATACATTGACAGTCTTTTCGTCAAAGTGTTTGAGGGTAAAGAAGAAACCGATAAATTACGCAGCGGTAGCAGTAGTCGTAGTCAGTGCGCAACAGGCAACAACAGCTTTCAGATCTACTTTCAGTTCAGAGTTCAGTTAACCACAAACATATTTTGTTGCGGTGTAAATTATCTTGCATTGGTCCTGTCCTGCTCCTCCATTGTGAGCACGTCTGCTGTTTTTTGGATACCTACATAAATATACATCGATGGAGGTTCTTTTAGAAGACGGGGGTTTGGTTAACATACCATTATACTTAATTCCACAATTTATGTATGTGTTATCATAATAAAGTTTTATAATTACAGAAAAGATATCTCAATGTAACAATCAATTATCTTCATTTTTATAAACAAGATATATTTATTGATGATATAACATTCCGATCAACTAACTGTCCGAATATTGTAAAATTCATAATATTATATATATATTGTTAGGACTATAATACAAATAATTTAATGGTGATAAGAATACTAGTCATTACCATAAATGGTTAAAATATATATTTTTTAAACTTTACCATATTGTATTGCTGTCACATATAGTACCAGAAATTTTTGTAAAAATGACCATATTTCTGGTAATAACCACCATACATTTCTCTCAGTGTACTTTTTCATCTTTTTGGCGTCACATCTGCCACGGCAACTAGTTGCTTCCATATTCAATTACAAAGAATGCGTAAGTCCTACACAGTTGCCTTCAGTGAGCAGTAAGACTGTTGTTGGCAGACCTGGTGTTAGTGTACTTTTTATTAATAATAACCGTCACGCTATTATCAGATGGTGTATTTAAAGCGACTAAGAGGTAAGCAGATTTACGAATAAATACTGACCCTTGGCCATCAATTTCCTTCATATACGACCGTGAAAAATTGGATTTCATGCATCAGAAGAGGTACATTTTTCATTTAATTTATTTGATTATTTTCCTACCAATTATGACAATTATGTCTATTTACAGTTGCATTATTATGGAAACGACTCTCATCTCACCACAATGTCGAGCTGATACTACCATCTTCACGTGCCGTAGCTAACCAAGCAAGAAACGCAAGTCTCATCTCGTAATCTGTGGGTAGTAATCTTTGATGCCGATGAATTTTAAATGGTATGAATTCGGCAATCTTGAGAATACGCTGAACTGATGAACGAGAAATACCGCTCCACTGTTCTATGTTTTTGATAGAGATATGGGGATCAACAACCACTATTTCTAAAACTGCAACAGTATGCTCTTCGTCAGTAGCATTTTTCCTTTCATGAAATGATCCACTTGTGTTTCGTCCTCATTGTTTGTCTTTAGAATTATCATTTTGTTTGGATAACATGTATATAAATATACTTCTATTCCAGTGACTGTAAAACAGTCGATAACAATCTTTTAAGAAGTGACTATAACTTTGTATAGTATGTATGGCATATGTCCAACAGAAAACAACTACTTCTCTGGCTGATACCTCGACAGATATTGAATTATATCTGTCAGACATATGTGCAAAGATCCTTACTTTGAAGGAACAACTTTGCAAGAGCTCTCTGAAACAAACAGCAGGACTTCGCCTGATTCAAACGAAGAGCCAACTACAGACTGGTTTCGGAATATCGTACCTCATCAGTGCAGTCAAGGTTATCACGGTTATATACACGCGAGGTCTCGATGTTCGTCATCGCCCTCCGAGAGAAATATTGCAATTGCTCACAGGATCTACCTCGGTGACAGATTAGAGAGCACCTCAGAAAGACATTCGGATACGAAATGGTATATGTGATATACTTGTTTCAAGGAGCAAATAATGTTCCAGTGACCGTAAAACAGTCGATAACAATCCTTTAAGAAGTGACTATAACTTTGTATAGTATGTATGGCATATGTCCACCAGAAAACAACTACCTCTCTGGCTGATACCTCGACAGATATTAAATTATATCTGTCAGACATATGTGCAAATATCCTTATTATGAAGGAACAACTTTGCAAGAGCTCTCTGAAACAAACAGCAGGACTTCGCCTGATTCAAACGGAGAGCCAACTACAGACCGGTTTCGGAATATCGTACCTCATCAGTGCAGTCAAGGTTTTCACGGTTGTATACACGCGAGGTCTCGATGTTTGTCATCGTCCTCCGAGAGTTATACTGCAATTGCTCACAGGATCCACCTCGGTGACAGATTAGAGAGCACCCCAGAAAGACATTTCGGATACGAAATGGTATATGTGATATACTTGTTTCAAGGAGCAAATAATGTTCCAGTGACCGTAAAACAGTCGATAACAATTCTTCAAGAAGTGGCTATAACTTTGTATAGTATGTATGGCATATGTCCAACAGAAAACAACTACTTCTCTGGCTGATACCTCGACAGATATTGAATTATATCTGTCAGACATATGTGCAAAGATCCTAACATTGAAGGAACAACTTTGCAAGAGCTCTCTGAAACAAACAGCAGGACCTCGCCAGATTCTAACGGAGAGCCAACTACAGACCGGTTTCGGAATATCGTACCTCATCAGTGCAGTCAAGGTTATCACGGATGTATGCACGCGAGGTCTCGTTTTTAGTCATCGTCCTCCGAGAGGAATACTGCAATTGCTCACAGGATCCACCTCGGTGACAGATTAGAGAGCACCCCAGAAAGACATTTCGGATACGAAATGGTATATGTGATATACTTGTTTCAAGGAACAAATAATGTTCCAGTGACCGTAAAACAGTCGATAACAATCCTTTAAGAAGAGACTATAACTTGGTATAGTATGTATGGCATATGTCCAACAGAAAACAACTACTTCTCTGGCTGATACCTCGACAGATATTGAATTATATCTGTCAGACATATGTGCAAATATCCTTATTATGAAGGAACAACTTTGCAAGAGCTCTCTGAAACAAACAGCAGGACTTCGCCTGATTCAAACGGAGAGCCAACTACAGACCGGTTTCGGAATATCGTACCTCATCAGTGCAGTCAAGGTTATCACGGTTGTATACACACGAGGTCTCGATGTTTGTCATCGTCCTCCGAGAGAAATACTGCAATTGCTCACAGGATCCACCTCGGTGACAGATTAGAAAGCAACCCAGAAAGACATTTCGGATACGAAATGGTGTATGTGATATACTTGTTTCATGGAGCAAATAATGTTCCAGTGACCGTAAAACAGTCGATAACAATCCTTCAAGAAGTGACTATAACTTTGTATAGTATGTATGACATATGTCCAACAGAAAACAACTACTTCTCTGGCTGATACCTCGGCAGATATTGAATTATATCTGTCAGACATATGTGCAAATATCCTTATTATGAAGGAACAACTTTGCATCAGCTCTCTGAAACAAACAACAGGACTTCGCCTGATTCAAACGGAGAGCCAACTACAGACCGGTTTCGGAATATCGTACCTCATCAGTGCAGTCAGGGTTATCACGGTTGTATACACGCGAGGTCTCGATGTTTGTCATCGTCCTCCGAGAGAAATACTGCAATTGCTCACAGGATCCACCTCGGTGAAAGATTAGAGAGCAACCCAGAAAGACATTGCGGATACGAAATGGTATATGTGATATACGTGTTTCAAGGAGCAAATAATGTTTCAGTGACCGTAAAACAGTCGATAACAATCCTTTAAAAGTGACTATAACTTTGTATAGTATGTATAGCATATGTCCAACAGAAAACAACTACTTCTCTGGCTGATACCTCGACAGATATTAAATTATATCTGTCAGACATATGTGCGAAGATCCTTAGTTTGAAGGAACAACTTTGCAAGAGCTCTCTGAAACAAACAGCAGGACTTCGCCTGATTCAAACGAAGAGCCAACTACAGACCGGTTTCGGAATATCGTACCTCATCAGTGCAGTCAAGGTTATCACGGTTGTATACACGCGAGGTCTCGATGTTTGTCATCGTCCTCCGAGAGTAATACTGCAATTGCTCACAGAATCCACCTCGGTGAAAGATTAGAGAGCAACCCAGAAAGACATTTCGGATACGAAATGGTATATGTGATATACTTGTTTCAAGGAGCAAATAATGTTTCAGTGACCGTAAAACAGTCGATAACAATCCTTTAAGAAGTGACTATAACTTTGTATAGTATGTATGGCATATGTCCAACAAAAAACAACTACTTCTCTGGCTGATACCTCGACAGATATTAAATTATATCTGTCAGACATATGTGCGAAGATCCTTAGTTTGAAGGAACAACTTTGCAAGAGCTCTCTGAAACAAACAGCAGGACTTCGCCTGATTCAAACGAAGAGCCAACTACAGACCGGTTTCGGAATATCGTACCTCATCAGTGCAGTCAAGGTAATCACGGTTGTATATACGCGAGGTCTCGATGTTTGTCATCGTCCTCCTAGAGGAATACTGCAACTGCTCACAGGCTCCACCTCGATGACAGATTAGAGAGCACCCCAGAAAAACATTTTGGATACGAAATGGTATATGTGATATACTTGTTTCAAGGAGCAAATAATGTTCCAGTGACCGTAAAACAGTCGATAACAATCCTTTTAGAAGTGACTAAAACTTTGTATAGTATGTATGGCATATGTCCAACAGAAAACAACTACTTCTTTGGCTGATACCTCGACAGATATTGAATTATATCTGTCAGACATATGTGCAAATATCCTTATTTTGAAGGAACAACTTTGCGAGAGCTCTCTGAAACAAACAGCAGGACTTCGCCTGATTCAAACGAAGAGCCAACTACAGACCGGTTTCGGAATATCGTACCTCATCAGTGCAGTCAAGGTTATCACGGTTGTATACACGCGAGGTCTCGATGTTTGTCATCGTCCTCCGAGAGTAATACTGCAATTGCTCACAGGATCCACCTCGGTGAAAGATTAGAGAGCAACCCAGAAAGACATTTCGGATACGAAATGGTATATGTGATATACTTGTTTCAAGGAGCAAATAATGTTTCAGTGACCGTAAAACAGTCGATAACAATCCTTTAAGAAGTGACTATAACTTTGTATAGTATGTATGGCATATGTCCAACAGAAAACAACTACTTCTCTGGCTGATACCTCGACAGATATTAAATTATATCTGTCAGACATATGTGCGAAGATCCTTAGTTTGAAGGAACAAATTTGCAAGAGCTCTCTGAAACAAACAGCAGGACTTCGCCTGATTCAAACGAAGAGGCAACTACAGACCGGTTTCGGAATATCGTACCTCATCAGTGCACTCAAGGTAATCACGGTTGTATATACGCGAGGTCTCGATGTTTGTCATCGTCCTCCTAGAGGAATACTGCAACTGCTCACAGGCTCCACCTCGATGACAGATTAGAGAGCACCCCAGAAAAACATTTCGGATACGAAATGGTATATGTGATATACTTGTTTCAAGGAGCAAATAATGTTCCAGTGACCGTAAAACAGTCGATAACAATCCTTTTAGAAGTGACTATAACTTTGTATAGTATGTATGGCATATGTCCAACAGAAAACAACTACTTCTCTGGCTGATACCTCGACAGATATTGAATTATATCTGTCAGACATATGTGCAAAGATCCTTACATTGAAGGAACAACTTTGCAAGAGCTCTCTGAAACAAACAGCAGGAATTCGCCTGATTCAAACGGAGAGTCAACTACAGACCGGTTTCGGAATATCGTACCTCATCAGTGCAGTCAAGGTTATCACGGTTGTATACATGCGAGGTCTTGATGTTTGTCATCGTCCTCCGAGAGAAATACTGCAATTGCTCACAGGATCAACCTCGGTGACAGATTAGAGAGCACCCCAGAAAGACATTTCAGATATGAAATGGTATATGTGATATACTTGTTTCAAGGAGCAAATAATGTTCCAGTGACCGTAAAACAGTCGATAAAAATCCTTTAAGAAGTGACTATAACTTTGTATAGTATGTATGGCATATGTCCAACAGAAAACAACTACTTTTCTGGCTGATACCTCGACAGATATTGAATTATATCTGTCAGACATATGTGCAAATATCCGTATTTCGAAGTAACAACTTTGCAAGAGCTCTCTGAAACAAACAGCAGGACTTCGCCTGATTCACACGGAGAGCCAACTACAGACCGGTTTCAGAAAATCGTACCTCATCAGTACAGTCAAGGTAATCACGGTTGTATACACGCGAGGTCTCGATGTTTGTCATCGTCCTCCTAGAGGAATACTGCAACTGCTCACAGGATCCACCTCGGTGACAGATTGGAGAGCACCCCAGAAAGACATTTCGGATACGAAATGGTATATGTGATATACTTGTTTCAAGGAGCAAATAATGTTTCATTGACCGTAAAACAGTCGATAACAATCCTTTTAGAAGTGACTATAACTTTGTATAGTATGTATGGCATATGTCCAACAGAAAACAACTATTTCTCTGGCTGATACCTCGACAGATATTGAATTATATCTATCAGACATATGTGCATCGATCCTTAGTTTGAAGGAACAACTTTGCAAGAGCTCTCTGAAACAAACAGCAAAACTCCGCCTGATTCAAACGGAGAGCCAACTACAGACCGGATTAGGAATATCGTACCTCGTCAGTGCAGTCGAGGTTATCACGGTTGTATACACGCGAGGTCTCGATGTTTGTCATCGTCCTTCGAGAGGAATACTGCAATTGCTCACAGGATCCACCTCGGTGACAGATTAGAGAGCACCTTAGAAAGACATTTCGGATACGAAATGGTATATGTGATATACTTGTTTCAAGGAGCATATAATGTTCCAGTGACCGTAAAACAGTCGATAACAATCCTTCAAGAAGTGACTATAACTTTGTATAGTCTGTATGGCATATGCCCAACAGAAAACAACTACCTTTTTGGCTGATACTTTGACAGATATTGAATTATATCTGTCAGACATATGTGCATCGATCCTTAGTTTGAAGGAACAACTTTGCAAGAGCTCTCTGAAATGAACAGCAAAACTCCGCCTGATTCAAACGGAGAGCCAACTACAGACCGGATTAGGAATATCGTACCTCGTCAGTGCAGTCGAGGTTATCACACTTTTATACATGCGAGGTCTCGATGTTTGTCATCGTCCTCCGAGAGGAATACTGCAATTGCTCACAGGATCCACCTCGGTGACAGATTAGAGAGCACCCCAGAAAGACATTTCGGATACGAAATGGTATATGTGATATACTTGTTTCATGGAGCAAATAATGTTCCAGTGACCGTGAAACAGTCGATAACAATCCTTTTAGAAGGGACTGTAACTTTGTATATTATGTATGGCATATGTCCAACAGGAAACAACTAATCCTCTGGCTGATACCTCGACAGTTATTCAGTTATATCTGTCAGACATATGTGCAAAGATCCTTACATTGAAGGAACAACTTTGAAAGAGGTCTCTGGAACAAACAGCAGGACTTCGCCTGATTCAAATGGAGAGCCAACTACAGACCGGTTTAGGAATATCGTACCTCATCAGTGCAGTCAAGTTTATCACGGTTGTATACACGCGAGGTCTCGATGTTTGTCATCGCCCTCCGAGAGAAATACTGCAACTGCTCACAGGATCCACCTCGATGACAGATTAGAGAGCACCCCAGAAAGACATTTCGGATTCGAAATGGTATATGTGATATACTTGTTTCAAGGAGCAAATAATGTTCCAGTGACCGTAAAACAGTCGATAACAATCCTTCAAGAAGTGACTATATCTCTGTATAGTATGTATGGCATATGTCCAACAGAAAACAACTACTTCTCTGGCTGATACCTCGACAGATATTGAATTATATCTGTCAGACATATGTGCAAATATCCTCATTATGAAGGAACAACTTTGCAAGAGCTCTCTGAAACAAACAGCAGGAATTCGCCTGATTCATACGGATAGTCAACTACAGACCGGTTTCGGAATATGGTACCTCATCAGTGCAGTCAAGGTTATCACGGTTGTATACACGCGAGGTCTCGATGTTAGTCATCGTCCTCCGAGAGGAATACTGCAATTGCTTGCAGGATCCACCTCGGTGACAGATTAGAGAGCACCCCAGAAAAACATTTCGGATACGAAATGGTATATGTGATATACTTGTTTCAAGGGGCAAATAATGTTCCAGTGACCGTAAAACAGTCGATAACAATCCTTCAAGAAGTGACTATATCTCAGTATAGTATGTATGGCATATGTCCAATAGAAAACAACTAATTCTCTGGCTGATACCTCGACAGATATTGAATTATATCTGTCAGACATATGTGCAAAGATCCTTATTGTGAAGGAAAAACTTTGCAAGAGGTCTCTGAAATAAACAGCAGGACTTCGCCTGATTCAAACGGAGAGCCACCTACAGACCGGTTTCGGAATATCGTACCTCATCAGTGCAGTCAAGGTTATCACGGTTGTATACACTCGAGGTCTCGATGTTTGTCATCGTCCTCCGAGAGGAATACTGCAAGTGCTCACAGAATCCACCTTGGTGACAGATTAGAGAGCACCCCAGAAATACATTTCGGATACGAAATGGTATATTTGATATACTTGTTCCAAGGAGCATATAATGTTCTAGTGACCGTAAAACAGTCGATAATATCCTTTTAGAAGTGACTATAACTTTGTATAGTATGTATGGCATATGTCCAACAGAAATTAACTACTTCTCTGGCTGATACCTCGACAGATATTGAATTATATCTGTCAGACATATATGCAAAGATCCTTACATTGGAGGAACAACTTTGCAAGAGCTCTCTGAAACAAACAGCAGGAATTCGCCTGATTCAAACGGAGTGTCAACTACAGACTGGTTTCGGAATATCGTACCTCATCAGTGCAGTCAAGGTTATCACGGTTGTATACACGCGAGGTCTCGATGTTTGTCATCGTCCTCCGAGAGGATTACTGCAATTGCTCACAGGATCCACCTTGGTGACAGATTAGAGAACACCCCAGAAACACATTTCTGATACGAAATGGCATACGTGATATACTTGTTTCAAGGAGCAAATAATGTTCCAGTAACCGTAAAGCAGTCGAAAACAATCCTTTTAGAAGTGACTACAACTTTGTATAGTATGTATGGCATATGTCCAACAGAAAACAACTACTTCTCTGGCTGATACCTCGACAGATATTGAATTATATCTGTCAGACATATGTGCAAAGATCCTTATTTCGAAGTAACAACTTTGCAAGAGCTCTCTGGAACAAACAGCGGGACTTCGCCTGATTCACACAGAGAGCCAACTACAGACTGGTTTCGGAATATCGTACCTCATCAGTACAGTCAAGGTAATCACGGTTGTATACACGAGAGGTCTCGATGATTGTCATCGTCCTCCTAGAGGAATACTGCAACTGCTCACAGGATCCACCTCGGTGACAGATTGGAGAGCACCCGAGAAAGACATTTCGGATACGAAATGGTATATGTGATATACTTGTTTCAAGGAGCAAATAATGTTTCATTGACCGTAAAACAGTCGATAACAATCCTTTTAGAAGTGACTATAACTTTGTATAGTATGTATGGCATATGTCCAACACAAAACAACTACTTCTCTGGCTGATACCTCGACAGATATTGAATTATATCTGTCAGAAATATGTGCAAAGATCCTTATATTGAAGGAACAACTTTGCAAGAGCTCTCTGAAACAAACAGCTGGAATTCGCCTGATTCAAACGGAGAGTCAATTACAGACCGGTTTCGGAATATGGTACCTCATCAGTGCAGTCAAGGTTATCACGGTTGTATACACGCGAGGTCTCGATGTTAGTCATCGTCCTCCGAGAGGAATACTGCAATTGCTCACAGGATCCACCTCGGTGACAGATTAGAGAGCACCCCAGAAAGACATATCGGATACGAAATGGTATATGTGATATACTTGTTTCAAGGAGCAAATAATGTTCCAGTGACCGTAAAACAGTCGATAACAATCCTTTAAGAAGTGACTATAACTTTGTATAGTATGTATGGCATATGTTCAACAGAAAACAACTAATTCTCTGGCTGATACCTCGACAGATATTGAATTATATCTGTCAGACATATGTGCAAATATCCTTATTTTGAAGGAACAACTTTGCAAGAATTCTCTGAAACAAACAGCAGGACTTCGCCTGATTCAAACGAAGAGCCAAGTACAGACCGGTTTCGGAATATCGTACCTCATCAGTGCAGTCAAGGTTATCACGGTTGTATACACGCGAGGTCTCGATGTTTGTCATCGTCCTCCGAGAGAAATACTGCAATTGCTCACAGGATCCACCTCGGTGAAAGATTAGAGAGCAACCCAGAAAGACATTGCGGATACGAAATGGTATATGTGATATACGTGTTTCAAGGAGCAAATAATGTTTCAGTAACCGTAAAACAGTCGATAACAATCCTTTAAGAAGTGACTATAACTTTGTATAGTATGTATAGCATATGTCCAACAGAAAACAACTACTTCTCTGGCTGATACCTCGACAGATATTAAATTATATCTGTCAGACATATGTGCGAAGATCCTTAGTTTGAAGGAACAACTTTGCGAGAGCTCTCTGAAACAAACAGCAGGACTTCGCCTGATTCAAACGAAGAGCCAACTACAGACCGGTTTCGGAATATCGTACCTCATCAGTGCAGTCAAGGTTATCACGGTTGTATACACGCGAGGTCTCGATGTTTGTCATCGTCCTCCGAGAGTAATACTGCAATTGCTCACAGGATCCACCTCGGTGAAAGATTAGAGAGCAACCCAGAAAGACATTTCGGATACGAAATGGTATATGTGATATACTTGTTTCAAGGAGCAAATAATGTTTCAGTGACCGTAAAACAGTCGATAACAATCCTTTAAGAAGTGACTATAACTTTGTATAGTATGTATGGCATATGTCCAACAGAAAACAACTACTTCTCTGGCTGATACCTCGACAGATATTAAATTATATCTGTCAGACATATGTGCGAAGATCCTTAGTTTGAAGGAACAACTTTGCAAGAGCTCTCTGAAACAAACAGCAGGACTTCGCCTGATTCAAACGAAGAGGCAACTACAGACCGGTTTCGGAATATCGTACCTCATCAGTGCACTCAAGGTAATCACGGTTGTATATACGCGAGGTCTCGATGTTTGTCATCGTCCTCCTAGAGGAATACTGCAACTGCTCACAGGCTCCACCTCGATGACAGATTAGAGAGCACCCCAGAAAAACATTTCGGATACGAAATGGTATATGTGATATACTTGTTTCAAGGAGCAAATAATGTTCCAGTGACCGTAAAACAGTCGATAACAATCCTTTTAGAAGTGACTATAACTTTGTATAGTATGTATGGCATATGTCCAACAGAAAACAACTACTTCTCTGGCTGATACCTCGACAGATATTGAATTATATCTGTCAGACATATGTGCAAAGATCCTTACATTGAAGGAACAACTTTGCAAGAGCTCTCTGAAACAAACAGCAGGAATTCGCCTGATTCAAACGGAGAGCCAACTACAGACCGGTTTCGGAATATCGTACCTCATCAGTGCAGTCAAGGTTATCACGGTTGTATACATGCGAGGTCTTGATGTTTGTCATCGTCCTCCGAGAGAAATACTGCAATTGCTCACAGGATCAACCTCGGTGACAGATTAGAGAGCACCCCAGAAAGACATTTCAGATATGAAATGGTATATGTGATATACTTGTTTCAAGGAGCAAATAATGTTCCAGTGACCGTAAAACAGTCGATAAAAATCCTTTAAGAAGTGACTATAACTTTGTATAGTATGTATGGCATATGTCCAACAGAAAACAACTACTTTTCTGGCTGATACCTCGACAGATATTGAATTATATCTGTCAGACATATGTGCAAATATCCGTATTTCGAAGTAACAACTTTGCAAGAGCTCTCTGAAACAAACAGCAGGACTTCGCCTGATTCACACGGAGAGCCAACTACAGACCGGTTTCGGAAAATCGTACCTCATCAGTACAGTCAAGGTAATCACGGTTGTATACACGCGAGGTCTCGATGTTTGTCATCGTCCTCCTAGAGGAATACTGCAACTGCTCACAGGATCCACCTCGGTGACAGATTGGAGAGCACCCCAGAAAGACATTTCGGATACGAAATGGTATATGTGATATACTTGTTTCAAGGAGCAAATAATGTTTCATTGACCGTAAAACAGTCGATAACAATCCTTTTAGAAGTGACTATAACTTTGTATAGTATGTATGGCATATGTCCAACAGAAAACAACTATTTCTCTGGCTGATACCTCGACAGATATTGAATTATATCTATCAGACATATGTGCATCGATCCTTAGTTTGAAGGAACAACTTTGCAAGAGCTCTCTGAAACAAACAGCAAAACTCCGCCTGATTCAAACGGAGAGCCAACTACAGACCGGATTAGGAATATCGTACCTCGTCAGTGCAGTCGAGGTTATCACGGTTGTATACACGCGAGGTCTCGATGTTTGTCATCGTCCTTCGAGAGGAATACTGCAATTGCTCACAGGATCCACCTCGGTGACAGATTAGAGAGCACCTTAGAAAGACATTTCGGATACGAAATGGTATATGTGATATACTTGTTTCAAGGAGCATATAATGTTCCAGTGACCGTAAAACAGTCGATAACAATCCTTCAAGAAGTGACTATAACTTTGTATAGTCTGTATGGCATATGCCCAACAGAAAACAACTACCTTTTTGGCTGATACTTTGACAGATATTGAATTATATCTGTCAGACATATGTGCATCGATCCTTAGTTTGAAGGAACAACTTTGCAAGAGCTCTCTGAAATGAACAGCAAAACTCCGCCTGATTCAAACGGAGAGCCAACTACAGACCGGATTAGGAATATCGTACCTCGTCAGTGCAGTCGAGGTTATCACACTTTTATACATGCGAGGTCTCGATGTTTGTCATCGTCCTCCGAGAGGAATACTGCAATTGCTCACAGGATCCACCTCGGTGACAGATTAGAGAGCACCCCAGAAAGACATTTCGGATACGAAATGGTATATGTGATATACTTGTTTCATGGAGCAAATAATGTTCCAGTGACCGTGAAACAGTCGATAACAATCCTTTTAGAAGGGACTGTAACTTTGTATATTATGTATGGCATATGTCCAACAGGAAACAACTAATCCTCTGGCTGATACCTCGACAGTTATTCAGTTATATCTGTCAGACATATGTGCAAAGATCCTTACATTGAAGGAACAACTTTGAAAGAGGTCTCTGGAACAAACAGCAGGACTTCGCCTGATTCAAATGGAGAGCCAACTACAGACCGGTTTAGGAATATCGTACCTCATCAGTGCAGTCAAGTTTATCACGGTTGTATACACGCGAGGTCTCGATGTTTGTCATCGCCCTCCGAGAGAAATACTGCAACTGCTTACAGGATCCACCTCGATGACAGATTAGAGAGCACCCCAGAAAGACATTTCGGATTCGAAATGGTTTATGTGATATACTTGTTTCAAGGAGCAAATAATGTTCCAGTGACCGTAAAACAGTCGATAACAATCCTTCAAGAAGTGACTATATCTCTGTATAGTATGTATGGCATATGTCCAACAGAAAACAACTACTTCTCTGGCTGATACCTCGACAGATATTGAATTATATCTGTCAGACATATGTGCAAATATCCTCATTATGAAGGAACAACTTTGCAAGAGCTCTCTGAAACAAACAGCAGGAATTCGCCTGATTCAAACGGATAGTCAACTACAGACCGGTTTCGGAATATGGTACCTCATCAGTGCAGTCAAGGTTATCACGGTTGTATACACGCGAGGTCTCGATGTTAGTCATCGTCCTCCGAGAGGAATACTGCAATTGCTTGCAGGATCCACCTCGGTGACAGATTAGAGAGCACCCCAGAAAAACATTTCGGATACGAAATGGTATATGTGATATACTTGTTTCAAGGGGCAAATAATGTTCCAGTGACCGTAAAACAGTCGATAACAATCCTTCAAGAAGTGACTATATCTCTGTATAGTATGTATGGCATATGTCCAATAGAAAACAACTAATTCTCTGGCTGATACCTCGACAGATATTGAATTATATCTGTCAGACATATGTGCAAAGATCCTTATTGTGAAGGAAAAACTTTGCAAGAGGTCTCTGAAATAAACAGCAGGACTTCGCCTGATTCAAACGGAGAGCCACCTACAGACCGGTTTCGGAATATCGTACCTCATCAGTGCAGTCAAGGTTATCACGGTTGTATACACTCGAGGTCTCGATGTTTGTCATCGTCCTCCGAGAGGAATACTGCAAGTGCTCACAGAATCCACCTTGGTGACAGATTAGAGAGCACCCCAGAAATACATTTCGGATACGAAATGGTATATTTGATATACTTGTTCCAAGGAGCATATAATGTTCTAGTGACCGTAAAACAGTCGATAATATCCTTTTAGAAGTGACTATAACTTTGTATAGTATGTATGGCATATGTCCAACAGAAATTAACTACTTCTCTGGCTGATACCTCGACAGATATTGAATTATATCTGTCAGACATATATGCAAAGATCCTTACATTGGAGGAACAACTTTGCAAGAGCTCTCTGAAACAAACAGCAGGAATTCGCCTGATTCAAACGGAGTGTCAACTACAGACTGGTTTCGGAATATCGTACCTCATCAGTGCAGTCAAGGTTATCACGGTTGTATACACGCGAGGTCTCGATGTTTGTCATCGTCCTCCGAGAGGATTACTGCAATTGCTCACAGGATCCACCTTGGTGACAGATTAGAGAACACCCCAGAAACACATTTCTGATACGAAATGGCATACGTGATATACTTGTTTCAAGGAGCAAATAATGTTCCAGTAACCGTAAAGCAGTCGAAAACAATCCTTTTAGAAGTGACTACAACTTTGTATAGTATGTATGGCATATGTCCAACAGAAAACAACTACTTCTCTGGCTGATACCTCGACAGATATTGAATTATATCTGTCAGACATATGTGCAAAGATCCTTATTTCGAAGTAACAACTTTGCAAGAGCTCTCTGGAACAAACAGCGGGACTTCGCCTGATTCACACAGAGAGCCAACTACAGACTGGTTTCGGAATATCGTACCTCATCAGTACAGTCAAGGTAATCACGGTTGTATACACGAGAGGTCTCGATGATTGTCATCGTCCTCCTAGAGGAATACTGCAACTGCTCACAGGATCCACCTCGGTGACAGATTGGAGAGCACCCGAGAAAGACATTTCGGATACGAAATGGTATATGTGATATACTTGTTTCAAGGAGCAAATAATGTTTCATTGACCGTAAAACAGTCGATAACAATCCTTTTAGAAGTGACTATAACTTTGTATAGTATGTATGGCATATGTCCAACACAAAACAACTACTTCTCTGGCTGATACCTCGACAGATATTGAATTATATCTGTCAGAAATATGTGCAAAGATCCTTATATTGAAGGAACAACTTTGCAAGAGCTCTCTGAAACAAACAGCTGGAATTCGCCTGATTCAAACGGAGAGTCAATTACAGACCGGTTTCGGAATATGGTACCTCATCAGTGCAGTCAAGGTTATCACGGTTGTATACACGCGAGGTCTCGATGTTAGTCATCGTCCTCCGAGAGGAATACTGCAATTGCTCACAGGATCCACCTCGGTGACAGATTAGAGAGCACCCCAGAAAGACATATCGGATACGAAATGGTATATGTGATATACTTGTTTCAAGGAGCAAATAATGTTCCAGTGACCGTAAAACAGTCGATAACAATCCTTTAAGAAGTGACTATAACTTTGTATAGTATGTATGGCATATGTTCAACAGAAAACAACTAATTCTCTGGCTGATACCTCGACAGATATTGAATTATATCTGTCAGACATATGTGCAAATATCCTTATTTTGAAGGAACAACTTTGCAAGAATTCTCTGAAACAAACAGCAGGACTTCGCCTGATTCAAACGAAGAGCCAAGTACAGACCGGTTTCGGAATATCGTACCTCATCAGTGCAGTCAAGGTTATCACGGTTGTATACACGCGAGGTCTCGATGTTTGTCATCGTCCTCCGAGAGAAATACTGCAATTGCTCACAGGATCCACCTCGGTGAAAGATTAGAGAGCAACCCAGAAAGACATTGCGGATACGAAATGGTATATGTGATATACGTGTTTCAAGGAGCAAATAATGTTTCAGTAACCGTAAAACAGTCGATAACAATCCTTTAAGAAGTGACTATAACTTTGTATAGTATGTATGGCATATGTTCAACAGAAAACAACTAATTCTCTGGCTGATACCTCGACAGATATTGAATTATATCTGTCAGACATATGTGCAAATATCCTTATTTTGAAGGAACAACTTTGCAAGAATTCTCTGAAACAAACAGCAGGACTTCGCCTGATTCAAACGAAGAGCCAAGTACAGACCGGTTTCGGAATATCGTACCTCATCAGTGCAGTCAAGGTTATCACGGTTGTATACACGCGAGGTCTCGATGTTTGTCATCGTCCTCTGAGAGGATTACTGCAATTGCTCACAGGATCCACCTCGGTGACAGATTAGAGAACACCCCAGAAACACATTTCTGATACGAAATTGCATACGTGATATACTTGTTTCAAGGAGCAAATTATGTTCCAGTGACCGTAAAACAGTCGATAACAATCCTTTAAGAAGTGACTATAACTTTGTATAGTATGTATGGTATATGTCCAACAGAAAACAACTATTTTTCTGGCTGATACCTCGACAGATATTGATTTATATCTGTCAGAAATATGTGCAAATATCCTTAGTTTGAAGGAACAACTTTGCAAGAGCTCTCTGAAACAAACAGCAGAACTTCGCCTGATTCAAACGGAGAGCCAACTACAGACCGGTTTGGGAATATCGTACCTCATCAGTGCAGTCAAGGTTATCACGGTTGTATACACGCGAGGTCTCGATGTTTGTCATCGTCCTTCGAGGTGAATACTGCAATTGCTCACAGGATCCACCTCGGTGACAGATTAGAGAGCACCCCAGAAAGACATTTCGGATACGAAATGGTATATGTGATATACTTGTTTCAAGGAGCAAATAATGTTCCAGTGACCGTAAAACAGTCGATAACAATCCTTCAAGAAGTGACTATAACTTTGTATAGTCTGTATGGCATATGCCCAACAGAAAACAACTACTTTTTTGGCTGATACCTCGACAGATATTGAATTATATCTGTCAGACATATGTGCATCGATCCTTAGTTTGAAGGAACAACTTTGCAAGAGCTCTCTGAAACAAACAGCAAAACTCCGCCTGATTCAAACGGAGAGCCAACTACAGACCGGATTAGGAATATCGTACCTCGTCAGTGCAGTCGAGGTTATCACACTTTTATACATGCGAGGTCTCGATGTTTGTCATCGTCCTCCGAGAGGAATACTGCAATTGCTCACAGGATCCACCTCGGTGACAGATTAGAGAGCACCCCAGAAAGACATTTCGGATACGAAATGGTATATGTAATATACTTGTTTCATGGAGCAAATAATGTTCCAGTGACCGTGAAACAGTCGATAACAATCCTTTTAGAAGGGACTGTAACTTTGTATATTATGTTTGGCATATGTCCAACAGGAAACAACTAATCCTCTGGCTGATACCTCGACAGTTATTGAGTTATATCTGTCAGACATATGTGCAAAGATCCTTACATTGAAGGAACAACTTTGCAAGAGGTCTCTGAAACAAACAGCAGGACTTCGCCTGATTCAAATGGAGAGCCAACTACAGACCGGTTTAGGAATATCGTACCTCATCAGTGCAGACAAGTTTATCACGGTTGTATACACGCGAGGTCTCGATGTTTGTCATCGCCCTCCGAGAGAAATACTGCAACTGCTCACAGGATCCACCTCGATGACAGATTAGAGAGCACCCCAGAAAGACATTTCGGATACGAAATGGTATATGTGATATACTTGTTTCAAGGTGCAAATAATGTTCCAGTGACCGTAAAACAGTCGATAACAATCCTTCAAGAAGTGACTATAACTCTGTATAGTATGTATGGCATATGTCCAACAAAAAACAACTACTTCTCTGGCTGATACCTCGACAGATATTGAATTATATCTGTCAGACATATGTGCAAATATCCTTATTATGAAGGAACAACTTTGCAAGAGCTCTCTGAAACAAACAGCAGGACTTCGCCTGATTCAAACGGAGAGCCAATTACAGATCGTTTTCGGAATATCGTACCTCATCAGTGCAGTCAAGGTTATCACGGTTGTATACACGCGAGGTCTCGATGTTTGTCATCGTCCTTCGAGAGGAATACTGCAATTGCTCACAGGTTCCACCTCGGTGACAGATTAGAGAGCACCCCAGAAACACATTTCGGATACGAAATGGTATATGTGATATACTTGTTTCAAGGAGCAAATAATGTTTCAGTGACCTTAAAACAGTCGATAACAATCCTTTAAGAAGTGACTATAACTTTGTATAGTATGTATGGCATATGTCCAACAGAAAACAACTACTTCTCTGGCTGATACCCCGACAGATATTGAATAATATGCGTTACTGTTTCGAATAAGGTCTTCTTTCTATTTTGCTCTCACGATTAATGCCAAGTCGTCCGCGTAGGCAACTGTTTGGCAGTTTGGAGGGAGCTGTAGGTCCTTGAATATACCATTATATAGAACATTCCACAGGGTGGGCCCTAGGACCGAACCCTGTGGTACCCCCTGTGTCATTTCTTGCACTTCTCCTACGTATTTATGTTCGAAATCAATCGCTTCGTCCATTGTGACCTAACCTGATCTAACCTGACCAAACCCGACCCAACCTGACCTTTTTTTTTTCAGTATGTGGGAAACCCATCATGGACACCCAGCGCTTTAACGGTAATCGCGCTCAGCAGTGTCGGACTCTTACCTACTAAAACATCCCTGGTTTCTCCCAAATCAGCCCGGAACCACCTGAAGGTATAACTTCAGGCTGATTGGTTTCATTACATAGCGTCCATCCTGTTTCGTAGTCCGTTTCTTTCTTCTTCCTCCTTCTTTCCCAGCACCTGTCTTACAAACTCTGCGCCGCGGTTGGCGCCGTAAGGTACGCACAGGTGGTGCGGATGAGGCACGGCCTATCCGTTTTCCGCATCAGTTCCCTATAATAGGGGATTCTCGCGGTTTCGTACCACACTGGAGCACCGTACAGCACTATCGACTGCACAACACCGTGTAGGACCCTTTTCCTTTCGGATCTGGGTCCGGCTATATTGGGCATCACTATTCCTAATGCCACCGCCCTTTCCAAGGCCTTGCGTGTCGCCCCCAGCATGTGCTCTCTGAAACTCACTGACTCATGCAAGGTTATGCCCAGATTCTTGACATGTTTCTTGGGCACAATCCTTTTTCCCTCGCATTCAATCCAAACATCCTCTCTCTATCTTGTCCCCTTTTGAATGAGTGACTCGGTCTTCTCCGTTGCCAAATAAAGACCGTGCTCCCTCATCCACTCAGATACTCTATCGCAGGTTACCACCGATCGGTATCTGAGCTCATCAAGGCTCTCCGCTGTTATTACGACGGCGAGACCGTCCGCAAAAGCTAAGGGCTGACAGCCCTCCGGGTACTCACAGCGAAGCACGCCGTCGTAGGCCAAGTTCCACAGCGTCGGGCCCAGAACAGATCCTTGTCGTACGGCTGCGGTCACATTCACCTCCACTCCTTTCTCCACAATCAGTCTTCTCTCATTCAGGTAGTCTCCCACTTCATTCAAAAGGTAGTCGGGGCCACGCCTTTCCTCCAAGGACCTCATTATTTCCCCCACGCCAGAGAGTTGAAAGCGTTTCGCACATCGAACAGCAGCAGTACAACTCATCGGCTGCCCTGCCCTTGCCGCGATGCGCGAAGCACTCCCTCGACCGCGTTCACCGTAGACCTTCCCCGTCTGAATCCGTAATGGCGGGGCGATAGGCCCCCACTCTCTTCAATCACTCTCTCTATCCTTAATCGTACCATGCTTTCATACAGCTTGCAGCTGGACGTAGGAAGGCACACTGGGCGCCACTTGTTTGCTGCCCTCATACCTTTCGGGATGAGGAACAGCTTTGCCGTCTTTCATTTCGCCGGGAAGATCTGGGCAGTGAGAGCCGCATTAAGCTGCTTCAGGACCCAGGCTGACTCTATCTGACCCGCACGTTTCACAGCCTCCACTGTTACTCCATCTGGGCCAGGAGCTCTCACCGGTTTCAGCCCCTCCAGCGCCTTTTGGAGTTCGTCCGTGGAGAAGGGCTCGAGTCGCTCAGCTCCAGCGCGCCCCCGCACGCCATGCCCCCGACCCCCTGGGAACAGGTCGTGCGCCATCCTCACTCTTTTCACATTGGTTTGTAGGACTTTCAAACTGCCAAACTGGTTCATTAAACTATGGGTTTGGCCTCCTTACCCCTCTTCTTTTCTCTCGGAGCAGGTGCGTGAACACCTTGCAGGAGCCCAATCCGCTCCTGTGCTCGTCTGCATCGCAGTCCACCCACCTTTCGGTCAGGCTTGTGCACTCGCTTGCCTTATGGCCCCCTTGTGCACATTTCCTGCACAGGTCCGCTGGTGCCTGCTCCCGACACTCCCTCGACTCGTGGCCGTGCTTCTGGCATTGGAAGCACCTCTACCTCCTGCCACTCCTTCACCAGACATGGGATCCATCCCACCTTCATTCTCCCTTTCCTTGCCAGCACCTCGCCGACGACCGCCTCCACCTCGACCGTGGCGGTCTGGTTTTCGCCACGTGTGGGTCGGATGGACCGGATGTCCAGTTCCACCGGTCTTCCAGCCTCGGTCTCAACGCTGGCTTTTATATCTTCCTCCGTTGTCGTCGGAAGCATTCCTATGATGAATATCGTCTTCCTCCGAGTGCCCCCCCTCGTCGTTACCTTTGCTGTTCTGGAGGGACCAGAGGTAACTATTCCTCTGACCCGTTCGGCCATATTCATGTCGCCATACAGTTTCAGCACTACTCCGCCTTCCCGATGATGGTCTGGATGTCTTCCAGATTCTCCGCTGCGCTGAGGCACTCCAAGACTCTGGCCATTTTCTGATCCTCCTCCACTTGGCAGGCGCTCTCCTCCAATGTGCACTGTATTCCCACACTCGCGGTCTTTCTCAGAGCCCTTCCCTTGCATTCCTTGCAACCCTTTTCCTCCTCTTTCTTCCTTTCGCTCTCTTTGACTTGACTCCGTTTTTCATGAGCATCTTTATCTACTTTCCTGTACTCCCTGTCCAGGGCATACATGGCCGTTCTTACCCTTTCGGCCACCTCTTTATTTCAACATTTGTGTTGATATTCACCTTCGTCAATGTTTTCATCTCCTCCACCAGTTTCTTCATCTCTGCCAGCCTTCCCTTCAGATCAGCCAGATCCGCTATCTCCACCTTCGGCGATTTAGCATCTACCCTCTTCCTTTTTTCTGTCGAGTCTCTAGCGAGCATCCAGGGCTCTCTTCCAATTCATCATCGATGAAATTCTCCGTGTCGGTTGACGTGCCCC
The DNA here is from genome assembly GCA_958502065.1 of Chrysolina americana. NCBI lineage: Eukaryota > Metazoa > Arthropoda > Insecta > Coleoptera > Chrysomelidae > Chrysolina > Chrysolina americana. The sequence continues at coordinate 19,230,062 of OY293420.1, read as the reverse complement.
CCGAGACTACAGGGGTCCGAAAGAGCTCAAACAAACTTTCCCTTCTCCCTTTTTGAGTTGGCGTTCCCACAGTTTCCAGCGGTTCTCTCCTTTCTACCTTTGCTTCATCTTCCATATCTTTCCCACGAGTTGGGCCGAAATATTGTGTCCAGCAGGGCAGTGTGACAGGCCCACCGCGAGTAGGTTTACAACAGTCTTGCTGATGGAGAGGCTGTATGTTGCGCATCACATCCGCCTGGAAAGACCCCCGAGCCCGACCTAACCTGACCTAACCTGAACTTTTTTTTTTCCAGTAGAGGTGAAAACTCATGTTTTCCATGCGCTTGGTGTCGATCGCGACATGTATATGCTGGACTCGAGTAGAAACCCGCCTACCAGCCAAAACACCTCTTGTCCTGTATGTCCTGGGTATTTTGCCCAAATTCTCACCCTTTTCCCGGAACTATCTCGAAGACATAATCCATGGGATTTGGGAAGTTTAATTTCAGTTCTCTTCTGTCCTTTGGTACTCTCTTTCCTCCTCTTCCTTGCTCTTCATGGTATCGTGTATGTAGTTTCCGATTTTATTCCAGTTTTTTTTTATCGCTCATCATCAGTCTTATTATATTAGTTTCATCCAGACGTTCCTCTAATTCCGTTTCCAGCTGTATCCTGCCCCTTATCCATCTGTCGCAACTAAGTATCGTGTGGCCAGGTGTATCCACTTGCCCGCAATATATGCCGATTCTATAGGTATATGTTCTATACGACCCATGACCAGTCAGGAATTGTGTTAGGTAGTAATTAAATCTTCGAAACGTGCATTTTACCCAGGGTATGAGATATGGTATCAATCTTTTTGTCCATTGTCCTTTCACGTCATTTTCTGCCCAAGCCCTTTGCCATTCTATGAGTGTGTGCTCCCACTCTTCTTCGTTGATGTTCTGCAATCTCTCCTGTCTTCCATGTTGAATTCTTGTTCTCTCATTTACTAGTTGCTTGATGGGTGGCACCGCTGTGATGACGCATGCGGACACGTCAGATACGGTGCGGTTCGCGCTTGCCACTCTCAGTAGTGCACTTCTTTGCACTGCAGTCATCATTGTCTCATATTTTTTCATTGTCATTGCTCCTTCCCACACTGGTGCTCCGTATAACAGAGTGGACTGTGTTACATGGTATAGGATAAGTCTCTTTTCACTTTTTGGTCCTCTTATGTTAGGCATCAGTCTAGATAGCGCTAAGGCTAGTTTCTCTGCCTTTTTTGTTGCCTGTTTCACGTGATCGTTAAATAACAGTTTGTCGTCCAGATGTATTCCTCACAGTTTGACGAATTTCTTGGGTTGTATTGTCTGGCCTCCAAGGATATACTCTTTGTCTTCTCTCTTTCTTGGACCCTTATTATGGATGATTACTGCCTCCGTCTTATCTGGTACGATGCTCAGCTGGGTTTCATCCATCCATTCCTCTAATTGTTGCAGAGCATTATTCGTTTTTTCTATGAGTTCCTCCTTGCTTCCTGCTCCAACTACAAGTGTGAGGTCGTTTGCATACGCTATTGTGTAGCAATCGGTCGATACCTCTAGTCTGAGGACCGGGTCGTACAGTATATTCCACAAGCATGGGCCCAGTACTGAGCCCTGCGGAACTCCCTGAGTCATTGTCATCTCTGTTTTATGGGAAAGTAGTGTTCGCTCTGTTAGGTAGCTGCTTACCACGTTAGTTAGGTAGCTACTAAGACCTATGTTTCGCATTCTTTATATTACTAGACTCCATGTGGCAGAGTTAAAAGCGTTTCTCACATCTATTGCCACCAGGACATTTGCTGGGTGTGTGTTTACATGGCACTGACTGCCTAGATTGTTGATTTCCCTTTTCTAAATCCGTACTGTGTTTCCACCAGTCCGTTGACTTCCTCCAGTTCCGTCTCCAGTCTTGTTTTTATAAGATGTTCGTAGATTTTTCCCATGTAGTCTATAAGACAGATGGTCCTGTATTTATCATCTTTTTAGTATAAGTATGACTTTTGCTTTTTTCCATCTCTTTGGAAAGGTTTGTGTTCATATCAGTTCGTTTAGGCATCTTAGGATTTGTTCTGGTATGGTGTGGAACGCCAGCTTCAAACTCTCGGGTGTTATTCCGTCTGGTCCCGGGGCTTTCTTGTTTTTCAGTTTGGTTACTGCGTTTTTTAATACTTCATGGGTGAAAATTGGTGCATCTTCTGTTGCGGTTCATTCCGTTCTCCTGTCTTCGTTAAGGGAGAATAGTTCTCTGACTAAGGTCTTTTCCTCTTCCGGGGGCATGTCAGGGTTTTGCGGGGGTCCCCATTTGTTTAGTAACAATTTTATATCCCTGAACGAAAACATCGTTGTTTACTTCCTCGCGTAGGATTTCCCACTGTTCCTTTTTGGATTCGTTAATTTTAGTCTTATATTCGCTTCGTAGGTTTCTGTAGTTATCAACGGTTTCCTGTGGGTCCGCCTCGTTTACTCTTCTAGCTGCGTTTGTCCTATTCCTGAGAGAGGCGATCTCCTCGGTCCACCAGTATGGTTGATTTTTGCTGTTGATAGTTGTCCCTGTTTCGGTGCTTATTGCTTGTGCAGTTTGTATAGCCTCTACTATTCTTTTTGGTGTATAGTCTCTTTCTGGCAGCAAGAGTTGCAGAGTGTCTTGGAAGATGTCCTTATTCATTATCCTGTCTCCCTTTAGTTCACCAGTCCTATTAAGGGCTGTCCATTCATTTTATATACTGAAGAGAATGTAGGCATGCTGAGTGAGTGACTCCTCCATGGATACCTCCCAATTTGTCACCTTATTGGCTATGTCTGTTGTTGAGAGGGTTACGTCAATGTATGATTTGCTTTCTCCTCTGGTGAAGGTAGGTGTGTCTCCGGTGTTATGAACACTGAGGACATGTTCGGCTATCCATTCAGCCCAATAGTTGCCTTTGTCGTTTGGCGTAGGAGCTCCCCAAAGGGTGGATGCTGCATTGAAATCTCCCATGATTACCCAGCTGTGTGCTCTGTTTCTTACGCAGTTCATGATTTCCCCTACTCTGTGTTTGTAACTTCTTTTGGGTATGTTGGGTGAGATGTAACAAGCTATTATATTGAAAGTTGTGAAAGTTATCATGATGTAACCCTCTTTTGGTGTTGTGCCTATGATTCCAATTTTTTTTGGACCTAACCTGACCTAACCTGACCTAACCTGACCTAACCTGACCTAACCTGACCTAACCTGACCTAACCTGACCTAACCTGACCTAACCTGACCTAACCCGACCTAACCCGACCTGACTCGACCCAACCCGACCTAACCCGACCTAACCCGACCTAACCCGACCTAACCTGACCTAACCTGACCTAACCTGACCTAACCTGACCTAACCTGACCTAACCTGACCTAACCTGACCCAACCTGACCTAACCTGACCTAACCTGACCTAACCTGACCTTACCTGACCTAACCTGACCTAACCTGACCTAACCTGACCTGACCTGACCTGACCTGACCTGACCTGACCTGACCTGACCTGACCTGACCTGACCTAACCTGACCTCACCTGACTTGACCTGACTTTTTTTTTTGTGAGTGGGTGAAAACGCTCATGCGCACTGGCCGTTCGGTATCCATCACAAGCCAGTAGTGCCGTACTTTCACCGGCTAAATCCACCCCCAGCCCTCTCTCGCTCCCGGAATAGTCGCGAAGACATGCCGTCGGGTGCGAGCGGCTTTCGGTTATTTATGCTTCTATCTGTTCTAGGCCCTGTAAATGTCTTTCTTCTTTTTCTTTTCTTTCCATAATTTTTCGTATGGTGTTTGCCACGATTTTCCATGTGGTTTGGTTTCTCATCATAATCTCTGCAATGTTTCCTGCGTTTATGTTTCCGCCAATTTGCGTTTCGAGCTCAGTCCTTTCGCGGTGCCACCTGTTACAACCAAAGATGGTGTGCTCTGCAGTGTCTTGTTGCGCGCAATATATGCAGGAGTCGTCTTCTGTTTTCCTAATCTTTGGGGTATAGGCTCGGAAAGACCCGTGGCCTGAGAAGAATTGAGTGGTATAATAGTCCAGTTCTCTAAAACTGCAGCAGGTCCATGATTTTATGTCCGGTTTAAGGAGCTTAGTCCATTAAGCCACCATTTGGGTTTCGTTCCATCTTGTTTGCCATTGTCTTAATGTCTCCAGGTGTTTCCTGGCTCCGTTTTATGCCCTGTCTCCTACGCTCCGGTGGATCCTTGCCCTTTCCTCCACGAGAAGCTCGATCGGAGGTACCCCCGCCATGACCCAGGTCGCCTCCAGTGACACTGTTTTGTACGCTGCTATAGTTCTCAATGGCATTCGGCGTTGCAGGCTTCCCAACATCTTCCTATATTTATCTACCATTGTGACCCTTTCCCACACTGGTGCCCCATACAACAGTATTGATTGAGTCACTCCATACAGTATTTGTTTTCTCGACTAACTGACACTACTGGAAATTGGTAGGAGGAGTGAAAGGGCCGTCACGGATTTCTCTACTTTTTCTGCTGTTCTGCGTATATGTTCGTTAAAAATCACCTTGTCATCTAGCCAAATTCCTAAGTATTTACCAAACTTGCTGGGGTGTATGTCAGTGTTCCCAATCCGGAATACCACATCTTCTCTTTTCCTGGGGCCATTTAAGATGATCGCCTCGGTCTTTTGCTCCGCAATTTCCAGGTCGTTTCTTCTATCCATCCTAATATTCTTTGGAGGCTGATATTGGCTTTTTGCATCAGTTCCTGCTTATCTTTTGATTTGACGATTAGTGCTAGATCGTCAGCATAGGCCACCGTCGTGCATCCGCGAGAGAGATCTAGTCGTAGGACTGGGTCGTATAGTGTAGTATGTGTCAAATCTATGTGGTTTTTCCTATCGATATCTAGGAGACGTCCTTGAAAGTAGCTCCCTATGAGTTTGATGAGATATGGGCTTATGCCCGTGTCTGGGAATATGGCCCTTACTGACTCTTTAACCTCCTCTATACTCTGTTGGTAGGGTGGTAGCGGGCACAGCTCCCTCATTACCATGTTGTATCCTTGTCCCCAGATGTCCTCCTCCAGCTCGTCACACATGTTCTTCCAACATTCTCTCTTCGCCCTGTTCATTGCGTTATTGAGCTCCTTTTTCCTATCCTTCATCTCTTGGTTCTTTTCTTCCTCTCCGTGTATACACTCCTCGCTCTCGTGATCTCTCTTCTTATCCTCATACATTTCTACTTCAAATGATAGATTTCTTGGTTCCACCAGTATGGGGTCTTTCTCTGATGTTCGTTCCTGTTGCTTATTTGCGCCCTTGCTCAATGCGGATTTAATTTCTCTTATCAGTCACTTCTCTCGGATGTTTTGCTCGCTCTGTATTAATTTAAACTGGTTCTTGAATTTCTCCATGTCGTGAATTTTCCTTGTTCTGGCATTTGTTTTTGATGTTTTCTTGCACATAGATATTTCATAATATACCGGGTGACCACGAGGTGAGGTACGCCCCCCAAATTTTCTATAGTTTTGAAGATACAGGTTTCAAATTTGGCACGTCGATATATTACTCAAATACGCATATTTTGACTCCATAACCGAAAATTCACCACTTCCGGTTTAACCGGAAGTGACCCCAAACTTTCTTTTTCAAATGACACCCTGTACAATTTTTTTCATTATCAGGAAGAACACGCAATTTGTGATAACACTGTTCTCCAAAATTGAAAATCTTTTGAAAAATGGCGGAGATACAGTTGATTGTTCAATCGAACAAAGTTGGCCGTGAACATCAAACTCAAATCATCACAACTGACGAACGGCGTCAGCATTTACGAGAGGAAGGTTCGTAGTAAGATACAGCTGAAAATTGAGCTTCCCATGTAATTGCAGCAACCATATTTCCCATCAATTATCAAACATTTCCTCAAAACGGATTAGTACCCATAAAGAAAGGCTCACAACTGCCATTTCTCAAATAGCAACATACTCTTTTCACATTGTTATGTTGAAAGATGATGAATTATCAGATTACTCGAATGAAAAGATTTGAAGAATTCCGAAAGGAATCGAAGATACGGGATGTTTCATTATGAGTGTTTTCAAAATTGACTATTCTTAAACATAGGCGGCTTGAACCTACGAAAGCTAAACAAAAATTCATATTTAAAAAAAAATAGTGAAAATTTTTGGTACATTCTGAATAATGGAACATTGTGAGTTGTCGAAAAACATTCTACGGCGATGGAGCGAACTTTTTTCTCATTACTCGTATGCTAATCGTAATTGATGGTGGATTCATACAGCAGTTTTAAGATCGTTGTTGGAATAAATATTCCATTAACGAACATTCTTATGACTTCTTACTAGTGACTAAAAACTTATGAATTGGAACTGCTATATAAATCCACCATAAGAATATACCTGCAGAGTAAAAAAAATGTATTAGATATTCATTCCAATTTCTAACATTTGATACAACTAATTTCTGAACGAAAAAAAAGGTATGAAGTAAATTGTTTATTGGTTCTGGTCACTTACTACACTAACAGAAATCAAAGTAATGAAAAAATGATTTACAAGTACTGTTCAAAATGTTCTCCATTATCTGCACAAAATTGCACGTCTCACTATTGCTTCCATAACTCCATTTAACTGAGCTTGAGTAATACTTGCAATTGCTTCTCTAAGGCGATGTTCCAAATCCTCCCTTGATGTAGGACTAGAAGAGTAAACCTTGTTCTTCAGGTAACCCCATATGAAAAAATCCAGTGGCGTAAGGTCCGGTGACCTCGGAGGCCATCTTGTGCCAATCCATCGATTTGGGAATGTTTCATCTAGGTAACTAGTTACTATTCGGGAATTATGGGGAGGTGCACCATCCTGCTGGAAATACATATTTTGGTAGACGTCGAGAGGTAAATTCTCCATGAATCCTTCTATTTCGTTTCGTAGAAATCCCAAATAGCGTTGCCCATTCAACATACCATCAAATATTATGGGCCCAATGATTCGAGTTCCTATCAGACCTATCCACACGTTGAATCCAAAGCGTTCCTGAAAATTCCCTTGTCTTATGAGCCTGGGGTTTTCAGTTGCCCAGTATCTGGTGTTGTTTCTATTGAACATACCAAGATTCGTAAATCTTGATTCGTCGGAAAATATAATGTTTCTCGTCATATTCGGGTTCCTTATGTGGTTCTCAAGTAGCCAATTGTAATATTGGACCCTTCTTTGATGATCATTTTCGTAAAGGCGCTGATGTATCTGATATTTATACGGCTTAAACCCATGTTTTTTTAGAATTTTTCGAGCTGATTCTCGTCCAACTGGTAATTCATGTTCGATTTGTCGAAGTGATATGGTGGGATCTACATAAACAACAGCCAAAACATTAGTTTCCGTCTCTGCATCAATAATAAAACTATCCTGATCATGTACATTGTCATCTGGTTCTATCCTGAATTGCCTTTCCAAACGTGCGAAATAGTTTCTACTTGGTTGGCGTTGTCTGAGAGGGAATCGTTCACTGTAAAGAATGCAAGCCGCAGTTGCATTTTTTCTACACTCGCCATAAATTAGCAGTAAATCTACTTTTTCATTTCTAGTAAATTTTCGCTCCATCGGAATGTTTTTCAACAAGTTACAATTCTCTTGTATTGAATGAGTAGAACAAATTGTCACTTTGTTGACAAAATATGCTTTTTTGTTTAGCTTTCTTATGTTCAAAGCCGCCTTCGTTGAAGAACATTCAATTTTGGGAACACTTATATTGTATTTCTGGTTCCTATCGGAATTCTTCAAATCTTTTCATTCGAGTAATCTGATAATTCATCATCTTTCAACATAACAATGTGAAAAGAGTATGTTGTTATTTGAGAAATGGCAGTTGTGAGCCTTTCTTTATGGGTACTAATCCGTTTTGAGGAAATGTTTGATAATTGATGGGAAATATGGTTGCTGCAATTACATGGGAAGCTCAATTTTCAGCTGTATCTTACCTCGAACCTTCCTCTCGTAAATGCTGACGCTGATGATTTGAGTTTGATGTTCACGGCCAAATTTGTTCGATTGAACAATCAACTGTATCTCCGCCATTTTTCAACCGATTTTCAATTTTGGAGAACAGTGTTATCACAAATTGCGTGTTCTTCCTGATAATGAAAAAAATTACAGTACAGGGTGTCATTTGAAAAAAAAAGTTTGGAGTCACTTCCGGTTGAACCGAAAGTGGTGAATTTTCGGTTATGGAGTCAAAATATGCGTATTTGAGTAATATATCGACGTGCCAAATTTGAAACCTGTATCTTCAAAACTATAGAAAAATTGGGGGGCGTACCTCACCTCGTGGTCACCCGGTATATGCGAGTGATGGATGAAGATGTTCTCCTCTTTCTCGCTTCTCCAGTTCATTATCCTGTCTGCCTTTCCTGCTGTACAGCAGGTAATATCTATACGGATTCTGCTGTTTCCTCTGATGAATGTGGCCTCCCCCGTGTTCATAGCCACTAGGTCAAGTGTGCCCATCCACTCCGTCCACACCTCTCCTCTACTGTCCGTTTCCTGAGCTCCCCATTGTTCTATTCCACATAGTCTATTTCGGATGTATATTGCCACTATTTCTTCTTTATCTATGATCCATCCCTGCTTCATTGCTACTTTCTTATTTGGCTCCGACACAATTATTGAGTCAATATTGTTTCTCGCTGCCGCCTCGTCTACCATGTCGTGAGCCGCTACAGCTCTCCCCACATTTCATTGGATTATTCTTAGTTCTGTGAATGCTGAGTTTCTGCATTTCCTGCAGCCCCCTCAATATTTCCTTCACTTTCTAGGATTCCATGGAGCACTTCCATAGCCTTCTCTTCCTCTTTTTTTGCAGCCGCTGCCGCTACAGCCGCATCATTTAAGGCCTTAATCACCGTACTACCCAGCGAGAAGTTTTCTCCCGGTCTTTTCCCCTCGTCTCTTCCTGTCTCCTATCTTGGTTGCATCTGTATTTTGTTTTCCTTAGCGCCGCCTTGAAGGCTGGGCATCCTATGGAGCCCAATTCGTGGCCTTCTATGCTGCACACTGAGCAGTACAGTTCGTTGGTGCATGTTGCAGCATTTTGGCCTCCTTCGCCGCATTTGAAGCGGTTACTTGTCCTATCCTCTCCATTGCAATTTCCGGAGCTATGATTGTAGCTCCAGCATTTCCCACAGTTTAGCACCCTGTGCCTCATCTCTACTCTGCAGCGGGCCAGTCCTACCTTTATGACTCCCTGGGCTATTATTGCCTCTGCTGCCTGTTTTGGTAGCTTCAAGGTTGCCGCCACTGTTTCATTTTGCATCGGCCTGGTGTCGCTTATTTCCCATTCCTCTTTTAAACCCCCAGTATGCCCCCTACCGCTTCCTCTATCTCCTACCTTGTGGTGTCGCATAGCATGCCTATAATGTGTATACTTTTCATTCCCCTCTCACCACCTAGGCTGGTTATCTTCATTTCCCCATTTTGTTTTAGGGCAGCTATAACCTCCTCCAAGGCCCTCTGGTCCTTGTCCATGGTTATCAGTAGCTTCCCCTCCTTTGTACTTCTAACCTCCCTTATGGAGTTGGTCGCCTTGCTTCTGCTCACGGCTTCCTTTACCTTGTCTAATACCTCCTTATATGTCATGTCCCCATCTGAGACTAGCACCCGTTTCCTTTCCTTCTTGGGTACTTCTCCACCACTCATTGTATATATCTCCACCTTGGTGTTTCCACGGTAGAATACAGCTTCAACCATTTTTTGAAGGTCCTTGACCTTCATCTATTTCACGTGGTGAATGCATATTTCCTCATCCCCTTCTGTTTCCTCTCTAAGTTTCCCAAGCATTTCCCATGTACCTTTATGTGTGCCGTCCATAGTCATTTTCACCACCTTTTTTGTCGTCTGTTTTCCTGTCATTCTTACTTTCGTGGTTTGCTCTATTATCTCTATGTCTCCTTCCAGCCTAACCAGCTCCGGGTACTTATCCCTGTATAGCCTTTGGATGCTGTGGTTCATCTCTACATCGTCTGGCTCTATCATTACCACTTTTGTTGTTCCATCGACCGTTTCTGAGGGGTTACCTACTGTTATTTTTTTTTTTTCAAATATTGCTGCTGCCCATTCAATTTTTTCCATTTCGCAGAATTTTTTGTAACCTATTTCTACTTCCGGGAATTCGTTGATGGTGGACCTCCCGCATTTGCATGTGCATGTGCACTCATTATTTTTTGTTGTTTCTATCTTGCTTTCCATTTTGTCTTCCAGTTCCTTTATTAATGTCTCCATTTCCTCTATTCTTTTCTCAGCTCTTTCCACTTTCTCTTCTGCCGTCCGTTTTTCCTCTTTGAGTATTTCCATTTTGTCGTTTTTTCCCTTTTGATCCTTGTCCTTCTCTCTCTCCTCCCTAATTTGCCTTATGCTTTTCTGTACTTGGGTAAGAAACTTTGATTTTTGATTGAGTTGCCCCACCTCTGTGCTGATACGACTAGAGAGCTTCTTTATCTCTACTTAAGTATTGATGTTTCCCTTTATCAATGTCAACATCTGTGCGGCCATTTGTACCATATTCCCCACCGCCCTTTCCAGGTCTTTGAACTCCTGTGTTCTTTCCTCTATGTTCGTCCCTGACATCTCCTGTTTTTCTGGGGTCCCCCTTCTTTTCTTTTTTTATGGTTGTCCTCCTCTTCGGTGATGTTTACCATTTCGTGGTTTGAACTTCCAGGTGGTTCTTCATTGTTACTCCCCACCGGGGTACCTAGTGTACTTTGTCCAGGCGTTTCGTGTTCCTCATTGTCTTCGTTCCTACCTGGCGCTTCTGAGTTCTCGCTCCGACCTTGCTGGCCCCCAATCACCACCACCGCATTCCTATCCCTGGGTTTGGGGATCACTTTCGTTCTCTCGCCTTTCACTCCCCATACATGAAACTTAACGCCGTGTCGTCTGCCGACGACTCCAGTACCTTCCTCGTAGTTTCCGCTCCCAAGCATACGGGGACCGGCACCGTCACCCTCTCCCTACCCTCTTTCCTCATAATTCTAGCGAGGAGGCTTGCCATAGCCCAGAAGCTCTCGACTGCGCTCTCCTCGTCTCTCTGTCTCGGGGTCGCCTTATAGATGAAGCGGTTGCTCGCTTCGCCACCCGCTATCCTGGTCGTCACCGCAATGTTGCCGACCTTGCTTTCTGCTTCCTCGCTCATCGGTATGCCCGCTAGCTCGGGATATCGATCGTATATCCCGCCCACTGCCGCCTGCCCCTTCGCTTGTATCTCCAGTATGTCGCCAGTTTGGCAAGCCTCCTTGCTGCTCTTCGTGGCTTCGTAAGCCTCCTCCGGCCACTCCTCCCCGATGATGGTCTGGGTGTCTTCCAGATTCTCTGCTGCGCTGAGGCACTCCAAGACTCTGGCAGGCGCTCTCCTCCAATATGCACTGTATTCCCACAATCGCGGTCTTTCTCAGAGCCCTCCCCTTGCCTTCCTCGCAACCCTTTTCCTCCTCTTTCTTTCTTTCGCTCTCTCTGACTTGACTCCGTTTCTCGTGAGCATCTTTCTCTACTTTTCCTGTCCAGGGAGTACATAGCCGTTCTTACCTTTTCGGCACACCTCTTTATTTCAACCTTTATGTTGATATTCACCTTCGTCAATTTTCCATCTCCTCCACCAGTTTCTTCATCTCTGCCAGCCTTCCCTTCAGATCACCCAGATCCGCTAACCCCTCTTTCGGCGATTTAGCTTCTACCGTCTTCCTTTTTTTGCCGAGTCTCTAGCGAGCATCCAGGGCTCTCTTCCAATTTATCATCGATGAAATTCTCCGTGTCGGTTGACGTGCCCCCCGAGCCGACAGGGGTCTGAAAGAGCTCAAACAGACTTTCCTTTCTCCCTTTTTGAGTTGGCGTTCCCACAGTTTCCATCGGTTCTCTCCTTTCTTCCTTTGCTTTATCTTCCATATCTTTCCCACGAGTTGGGCCAAATTATTGTGTCCAGCAGAGCAGTGCGCCCTTACCCTGCCAAGGCTGTTCACTCCGGGAGGCCGCCATCTCCCTGCAGGCTCCGTTCAAGACCATATAACGCCTGGCCATACACCCCTCGACACGGGTCGCATAACATCTTGGGTTGCGGATTTGAGGTTTACTCCTTTTGGCTGGAGAGTAGAGGGACGCAGTCGCCAGAAGTCTGCGCCCCTGAAATAAAGTATGGGAGGTAGTTCAAGAAGAAATTTGGCAGAGAGCCAAAGTGTAAGAATAAAGGAAGAAAACTTCACCCAAGATCAGAGCAAAATGAAGTACATGACGACTGCATTTTCTCGTTTGTCACCGGGTGACTTACGAGTGGCCCACCTCCCTTCCGGTATGAGGCCGTTTTGTATCTACCATCTCTCTAGCGAAAAGACTGTCAAGGGAACCCTTTCCATCTCCACACTTCCAAAAATTAGCGGTTCAGTGCCGTATCTTTTCTGTTTCTGTCTTTTCTTATCTTTTTGTTAATTTACATTTTGTGTTCTTGCTAACATTGTTTTTGCTTATATTATGATTAGTCTTTACATTTTGCTGTTGTTTACTCACCTGAGAACTTGCTCCTGAGGGGGTTTTGTTTAAAGGTGCCTCATTTCTATTCATCGTCCCGGATCACCTTATTGCCCCAGTCGTTAATGTGTGTGATTATGTTTTTGACTGTTTTCATTGCGTTTCCGATGGTTGGGGGGTAGGTCAGGTTTACTCCACGCAGTTCAGCTGTGAGTTTTTGTCTTGCTTCCACTCTGAATGGTAGCAAGCAGTTTCGGGTTATGTGATCTGTCGTCTCCTCCTCGGCATCTCCACATTCACATCGACCATCCGTTGCTCTGAGGTTGAAGCGTTTGTAGTATGCTTGCGTGTTGCCGTGTCCTGTGATGAGTTGTGTTGTTTTCCAGGAGAGTGCAATTCGTGTTGTGTCAACCTCGGGGAAAAACGTGTATGTGGTTCTTCCTGTGTGTGTGTTGTCCCAGTGTATTTGCCATGTTGCTATTTTTAGTGTCTGTTTTATTTCTTTTATTTCTCTCTTTGATTTTTGTATGTGTTGTATTTCTCCTAGTGTCAGATGTGTTTTCGCTTCTTGTTCTGCTTTCTTGATACCTTCTTGTTTCCTATCTGCGTATTCAATTTTCACTATTTGCCTTCTATCTTGCATGTCCTGGATTAGTTTTAATATGTTTATTACTGTTGTGTTTGTGCTTTTGGTGTTTTGTATCATGTGAATGGCTCGTGTTGAGTCGGTGTATATTGTTGTGTTTCTATCTGTGATTTTAATGTTTTTCATGGCTTCGTGTATCCCTGTGAGTTCTGCGTTGTGTATATCTCTCCCGTTGGTTATTCTTTTCCCTGTGGGTGTCCATGTTGTGTTATCCCTCGTTTTTGCGTTGCCAACGGATCTGTGTTGCTGTTCGTTTCGTGTGGCGTCTGTGTAGATGTGTGTTTTGCACTCTCCTGTTGTTGGCGTTTCTCTGTGTTCTTTGGCTGGGTGTGGCATGTGTTGGTGTTTTGTTCTGTTTGCTTGTATATCTGCTTTGTGTATTTGAATGTGTGTGTATTCTATCTCTGCGTCGATCTGTATTGGTGTTGTTCCTGTTAGTATGTGTAGTGCGTCTGTGGGTGCTGTTTTGTTGGCCTTCGTGATGGCTAGCAAGAAAGGTCGTTCTGTTGCACGCAGGTGTCTCGTAATCCTAGTGTCTTTCGCCCGTTGTCCCCATATCTCTGCGGCATGCAATATAAGTGGCTTTATTGCCTTTTCATAGATTGTTTTTAGGATTTTCTTGTCCGCTCCACATTCTCTGCCCGCCACCACGAAGAGCCTGTTTGCTATGTTTTGTGTTTTTGTTCTTATGTTCTTAACATGTTCAACCCAGAGCATCTTTCGGTCGAGTAGCATGCCTAGGTATTTCAGTTTTTCCTTATTTTCCACTAGCTGATTGTCCATTTGTATTGTGGGAGCGTTATTTATGTTGGTGTTTTTCCCTGCGACGAACATGCTTTCGGTCTTTCTTTTATTGTATTCTAGTTTGTTTCTCGAGGCCCAGGCTTTGCATCCGTCCCAGATCTTCATCCATCTGTTTTGAATCTGCGTGTTGTTCCTGCCCGATATCAGAATGACCTGGTCGTCTGCAAAGGCCTGGATGGATACAGCCTCGTCCCTCCCCGTGTGGCTGTCCACGGTCCCGAACCAGTCCTTCATCACCACAGTCCATAGGATGGGTCCCAGGCTCGAGCCCTGTGGGCAGCCCCATTCGGATTTGGCCATGACTGTTCCGCTGCTAATTTGTCTGCCATCGAGGAAATCGGTGCATGTTCGCCTCAGGTTTTCCGAGATCTTCTTGTCCAGCATGATCTTTTTTATGTTTGGAGTCCACGTACGTAGCGTTCGTAATGTCCAGGGTAATTACCTGTGTATTCAGCTACTTGTTTTTGTTGCTGTTTATTGTTCTAATTATCTTTGAGATTGAAAACCATATTGTCTATTGTCGACTTTGTTGCTAGTTTCCAGGTGGTAGGTTAACCTTTTAGTTAACATTTTGTCCAGGAGTTTGCCCAGTGTTGGCAGCAGCGAAATCGGCCTGTAGCCTGTGCCTTTCTTTGGGATCCACACGATGTTAGCTCTTTTCCATCTCTCGGGTGAATTTTCCTTGGTTGAGGGCTTGGTTCAGAATGTCCAATAATAGTAGCCCGATGGCTTGAACTATCCATCGTGCGGATTCGTTCGGTATTCCGTCTTCCGTTGCTGCCTTGTTGGGTTTCATGTTCTCTGCCGTCGTTTGTAGTTCTTTAAGGGTGAAAGGTAGGTCGTCTTCTGTCTGTTGGTGTTGTTCACGGGTGAATTGAGCGATTTCCATGTGCTCCGGTTCGTGTTCGTTGTCGTTTGGGAAGTGTTTGTGTATGAGCTCTGTGTGTATTTCCTCTTCTGTTTCCGCCCATGTTCCGTCTTCTCTTTGTATGGTACTAAGTGTTGTTGGTTATTTCTTCCTGCTTTTGAGTATTCGGTACGCTAAGCCACAGGGATCGTTTTGGCATGTATTTGTTATATATTCCAGGATGGATTTTCTCTTTGTTTTCTTCATCTCTTCCTTGTAGTGTCTTTTTGTCTACTCGTATTGCCTTCGCTTGTTTATGTTGTGTCTGTCGGCTTGCCATAATTTTCTCGTCCTATTTGTTGTTCTTCTCAGCTCCGTCATTTCGTGTATCCACCATATCTGGTTTTATTTTTTTTCTTGCTTTCTTCCTCGGTATAGCTTCTTTACATGCCTGTTTGCAGGTGAGTTGTAGGCTATCTGCTTTTACGTTCAGGTCTTCTGTTTGTGGTGGTGTGTATTGCCTCAGTTTGTACGTAAGTTTCTCCCAGTCTGCCTTTCTTATGTCATATGCTGGTTTTCTTTCTCGTTTCCCTTGACTTGTATGGCCGAAGTCGTAAGTTATGTACTTGTGGTCGCTCAGAGTTTCTTCTTCCTCGACCCTCCAGTTATGCATAATTGTGTTCCTGGTCAGTGTTAAATCTACCCAGCTTTTCCCTCTGTTACATTCGTACGTGGCTTTGTCTGAGCCTTCGTTTTCAATAAAGAAGCCCAGTTCCATCGTCCACTCCATCAGCTGTTCGCCTCTTGCGTCGGTTTCCTGACCTCCCCACACCGTGTTTTTGGCGTTAAAGTCGCCTGCCAATATGATGTTCTCCTTTCTCTTCTGTATCTTCCTTCTGTGTTTTTCAAATTGTGTGATTGTTTGTCCCCCTGGTTCATCGTATATGTTGATTAGCAATGTCTTGTTTCTCCCTTCTCCTATCTGTAATGTGATTATATTGTTGTCTGTTATCTCTTCTATTTTTATGACGTTCTTAATGCTGTTATGTACTAATGTACCTACTTTTGCATTCTCGCTATGTGTGTAAAGTATATGTGTGTCTGTAGATTTAATTTTTTGAAGATTTCTTGGATGAATATGATTTTTTGGTGTTGTTCTTTAATGATCTGGAGCAGATGATCCGTAGCAGACTCACCTTTCCCAATATTGATTTGAAGCACCTTCGTTTGTTGTTGTCTTCCGTCTGCTTGTTCAAGTTCAGGAGTAATTAATATACCCCCTCGATTGCTGTATCTTTCTCAGGTAAATCGGGCAGTTTGTGTCTTTTGCTTCGTGGCTTCTTGGTTCTATTTTGATTTGCTGGCAATTTGGACAGTTCAATTTGTTTTGGCAAGTAGTCCCCTGGTGTTATCCGCCACATCTGTAGCACCTTTCCACTGCTTCCCTGCAGTACTTGGACACATGTCCAAATCGACTGCAACGAAAGCACATTGCTACCCTTAGGTACTCCTCTACTCTGACCGATACTAGGTCTATGCTAATTTCTCCGGCTTTGATTAGTGTCCTGAATATCTGTGGCGAGGTCTGGATAATTACGTTCTCCCTTCTTGGGTTTCTACATGGCCTTTTGTGTATAATTTTTATATTATTGGTTACGTGTTCTTCTCCGTGCTCGTTCATTATGAAGTCGTTTTCTTTTATGATACTGTCAAGTATTTCTTCTTCATTCAGACCTGTCTCGATCTCCGTTATCATAATAGCTGGTTGTTCTCCTCCCATGTCTTTGGTTTGTAGGTTTGGATTTTTCTTCAATTGTTCCTGTACAGCTTTAAATTGTTTTTCATCTCTCCCTTGAACTATCACCGCTCCGCTCATCAGTTGTCGAATGCTTTTCAATCCTCTAGTTTCCTGTTCTCCTGTTATGAGTGTCTCCTTTATAGCTTTTGTGGTTTTCTTGGCGACTGTATTTTCCGGTAATCTTATTAAAAGTTCGTGTCTTCGTGGTGGGGTTTTCCATCCTTCTTGTGTGTCTGTTCTTCTCGTTTCTGTGTTTGTCATGCTTGCGTATGTTGTTTGTTGTTCCTTTGGTACTTGGCTGGCTTCCTGCGTGTTGATTTGCGATGGTAATTGTGTCCCTGTTGTTGGTGGGTTTGTTGTTGGAAAGAGAGTTCTGTATGTAGTTTACTGCTGTTGTCCTTGTCTGCTCTGTTCCTGTATCGCTTGTTTTATCAAGTTCGTGATTTGTTCTACGTTTGTAGTTGGGAGGCTTGGGAAGTCTTCCTTCTTTGTTGTTCTTTGGCTACTCTGTTGGGCTCTCGTCCTCCACAGTGCCACTTGTCCATTGAGCCTAGCGTTGGCAGTTTGCAAAGCTCCCAGCCTTCTGATTGTCCTGGTCAGTTTGGCCATTATTTCCTGGGTTGCCCCTCTGATTACGGCTTGGTCTGCTTTCGTGATTTTACCTCCGTTCTCGCTGGCTACACATGTTGTAATCCTGTCTACTGTCGAGATTATGTCCTCCATATCTTTTTCTTCTTTCTCCATCTCTTTTGTCTGTTCTGTTTGGATATAAGTTGGTTCTGCACTTGGTCCTGCACTTGGTCCTGCTGCTCCTTCCTCTCAGCTATCTGTTTACTCTCTAGATCTATTGTAATCTGTAAGAGACAGGCCCACCGCGAGTAGGTTTACAACAGTCTTGCTGATGGAGAGGCTGTATGTTGCGCATCACATCCGCCTGGGAAGACCCCCTGACCTAACCTTACCTAACCTGACCTAACCTGACCTAACCTGACCTAACCTGACCTAACCTGACCTAACCTGACCTAACCTGATCTAAACTGACCTAACCTGACCTAACCTGACCTAACCTGACCTAACCCGACCTAACCCGACCTAACCCGACCTAACCTGACCTAACCTGACCTAACCTGACCTAACCTGACCTAACCTGAACTAACCTGACCTAACCTGACCTAACCTGACCTTACCTGACCTAACCTGACCTAACCTGACCTAACCTGACCTAACCTGACCTAACCTGACCTAATCTGACCTAACCTGACCTAACCTGACCTAACCTGACCTAACCTGACCTAACCTGACCTAACCTGACCTAACCTGACCTAACCTGACCTAACCTGACCTAACCTGACCTAACCTGACCTAACCTGACCTAACCTGACCTAACCTGACCTAACCTGACCTAACCTGACCTAACCTGACCTAACCTGATCTAACCTGACCTTTTTTTTTGTTGGGTGGAAACCGCATGGCACCAGGACCTCATTTCAATCAGCCCTGGTAGTATCGTGCGCTACTACGACTAAAACCCCCCTTGCTCCTCCCCTGATTCCTGAATCACCATGGCTTTGGTATACATCAGTGTCAGGGGCTGTTTTCCTTGCTCTTCCTATCCATATCCTACTTTCATGTGCCTCTTTTGCGATTTGTTGTTTAGTCTTGTGCCTGTCTTTCCCTCTCTTCTTTTTTTCTGGTGGAGAGGACCACCTTTATGTATGCGTGGATTTTTTGCCAGGTATCTTTGTTTTCAATCATGTTTGTTATTGTGTTCTCAGGGTCAATGCGTATTTCGATTTCCAGTTCGATACCTGTTCTTTCTCTCTCCCATCAGGCACAGTCGAAAACTGTGTGTTTGGGAGAGTCTTCCGTATCGCAGTAAGGGCACTTTGGGTTCTCGGTCTTTCCTATTTTCACCTTATAGTTCTCGAATGACCCGTGTCCTGTCAGGAATTGGGTAAGGAAATATTCAGTCTTTCTGTGCCTGCATTGGGTCCAGTTTTTAACATTTTTTATAAGTTCATTTGTCCTTTGTCCATCCTTTGGCTGCTGATCAACATATTCTTGTATCTTTTAGCGTTTAACGCATTTATCCATATTGGGGCCCCGTACAACAGTATCGACTGCACCACCCCTTACAGTGCTACTCTTTTCATGCTGCCTGGCCCTCCTATGTTTGGCATGAGTCTAGTGAGTGCTGTAATTTTTTTTGCCTTTTGTACTGCATACTTAATATGTGGTCCAAACCACAATTTGTCATCTAGGACTACTCCTAAGTATTTGATCTGTATTGTGTGCCCTATATCGACTCCAGTTACGTTGAACTTTATTTCATTTCTGCTTCGCCGGCCCTTTAGGATTACTGCCTCCGATTTTTGTGGTGCTATTGCCAGCTTTTGACTGGTCATCCATCTTGTTCGCTAGCCCTGTACATGAGTTCTGCCTCATCATCAGCCTCCACTATAATGGCCAGATCGTCGGTGAACGCAATGGTTTGATACCTAGTAGTTTGTCATATAAGATGTTCCAAAGTAGCGGTCCAAGTACTGAGCCCTGCGGCACTCCTGTTGTTACCCACATGCTTTCCCCGTTGCCAGCCATGATTTTTCTATAGCTCAGGTAGCTGTCTATCAGGTTTCGTATATAGCCTGAGATTCCTTTTTCCTCTATTGCATCCATGATACTATCCCACTGGGCTCTGTTAAACGCGTTTTTGATATCGAGCGCAACCATTGTAATCCAGTTTTTCCGTGAGTCTCGCACCGTTTCCATGACCTTGCTAATAGCATGCACTGTAGATCGGGATTTTCGGAAACCATACTGCCTTTTTTCCTCTATATCTACTTCTAATCGAGTTTTTATTAGTTTTTTGTACATCTTTCCTACTGAGCTAAGTAGGCATAATGGCCTTACAGAGGACGCATTGTTCATTTCTCCTTTTCCCTTCCAGCACAATTGCAGCTTCTTTCCAGATCATTGGGAAGTTTTGTCTCATAAGATGTGTATTTTGGAAGACTTCTGGCGTAAATTTTATTGCTTGTTTCAGTGCCTCTGGGGGAATTCGGTCTGGGCCTCCGGCTTTTTTAGTCTTTATATACTCTGCTGCCGCCTCTATATCCGTTAAGCTAAAGGGTCTTATGTCCGCAGCCGGTACCTCGCTCCACCTGTAATTTCTTTCTTTTATGCTGGGAAAGAGTTCTCTACACCATTCTATTTTATTTTCTATGGATAGGTTATAGGGGGGTTGTGGCTTCATTATTCTTCTGGCTGCGATTTTATATCCGTCGCCCCATTTGTAATTTTCGAGCTCTGTACATATATTCTTCCAGTGCTCTCTTTTTGATCTATTGATCAGGCTTCTCAGTTGTTTTTTAGCTCGTTGTACTTTCTAGCTTGTTCATCGGCTTCCTGGGCTGCCCTGCTAGTAGCCCTCGTTGCGACTCTCCTGGCATTTACACACTCCTTCCTTATTTCGTTAATAGTTTCGTTCCACCAGTAGGGGATCTTCCGTCCGTTATTGGTGGGTTTTATCATGCTTGCGTCCGCTGCAGTTTTGAGGCTTTCGAAGATTTTTCCTGTATCATTCACATCCCCTGCATGTAGTTATCTGTTCCATGTCGTCGCGAATACATCTCTGTTGAGGACTACGTTATATGGACCTTCCCTATTTTTTTCCCGTCTTTTGCTTTATTTCATACCTGATATGTTTATGTGCTGTTAAGAATTCCCCTTCTAGGGTTTCCCAGTTCACCACGTCCTTTGCTATTTTTTGTGTTGCACATGTGATGTCTATGTGTGTTGCGCTATTTCCCCTCACCAAAGTGGGTTGTCCTGTATTTAGGAATGTAAGGTTTAGTTCTGCTGCCCATTCATTCCGCAAGGTATTTTCCCCTCCCATCTTCAGTTGGGGAGCCCTACAGTGGGGACTTCGAGTTAAGGTCCCTGGCTATCACGTATTCATTGCCAGTGTTTTTCCCTGCGCTCATGACGTTGTCTAGTATCTCCTTAATGGATTCCAGGGGTATATTAGGCGAGATGTAGCAACAAAACAAGCTCCATTCACTGAAATTCAGCTCTATATATCTTCGTTTGCTCTTATGCCTTCTGATACCTATGTTTTTTTTGGCAAAATGTATTCCTACATCGTTATTTTTGTCTGTAATGCACCCGGCTCGCTTTATGGCGTGTTGATTTGGCTCCGAGATTATAGTAATATCTACATTTTTTTCTGATTCTAGGGCGTATGTCAGGTCGTGTGCTCCTCTAGAACGACCAAGGTTTGTTTGTAGGATTTTTAACATTGCGCGTTTTTCCATCCTTGTTCCTCCATAATCTTTCTGAATTCGGGGCACTTCGTTTGATCCATTCCATGGTCGTCTGTGTTATATATCAGACAGTGTAGCTGTTCTATGCAGTCTTCTGCTTTGTGTCCTGTTTTGGCGGAGTTCATACAGGTTTCACTTCTGTCCTCTCCTAGGCACTGAGTTGTATGATGCCCAAATTCCAGGCATTTGTAGCATCTCAGGATATGCATAGTCTGCTTTATTCTGCATCCAGTCCACCCGACTTGGATGCTTCCTTTTGAGATTAGTCTTCTTGCGAACTCCTCTCTCATTGTGAGGGTTGCAATTTGCGATCCTCAATCGTTTGATTTCAAAGACACCAGCTTCAGGTCTGCAGGTTCTATGTTCGTACTCTTTTTTATATATTTTTTAAGAGCTGTTTAATCTATGTCAGCCTCTATGTCCAGGATATGGATTGTGGATTAATTTTTTCTTATGGTGACTTTGTATCTTGCACGTTTTTTTGTACGGCCTCTTTCATTTTCATGGCGTTTTGATTTCCGCCCGCAACTTCTAGGAGAAGATCCCCTTTCATTGTTTTCCTCATGGCTTTTACTGTAATTCCTTCTGTTCTAATGTTTATCCCCTCTTTAACCTTTCTCAATATATCCGCGTAGTTTTGGCCTTCTGCACTTACTATTGCCGTCCCAATCTCTGGCCGAGTATTTATGGTAGGTCCATGTTTTGTAGTTTGCCATCTGATCATATGTATGTCCGTTTTTCCGTCCCTAATTACGAACTCCAGACACTTCCTTAGATATTCCTGGTTTAGTGTTCCCGACCATGTGATCTTGGCCTCCTCTTTTCCACCTTGTGCCGCCAT
This sequence comes from Chrysolina americana, assembly GCA_958502065.1. Classification (NCBI taxonomy): domain Eukaryota; kingdom Metazoa; phylum Arthropoda; class Insecta; order Coleoptera; family Chrysomelidae; genus Chrysolina; species Chrysolina americana. The sequence continues at coordinate 19,208,303 of OY293420.1, read as the reverse complement.
GAGATTTTTTCATCCAGTTAGTAGTTCGTATAAAGTTTTTGTATCCGTTATGCCGGTTGGGTCCCTTTTGTACGGTAAGGCATATACTACCTTGGTTCTTTTCTTCTGTACCTCTTGATCTTTAGAGCTTCATGCCACACTGGCGCTCCGTATAATAGTATGGACTGCACCACCCCGTACATCATCCTTCTCCTGGTGCTCCCTGGGCCTCCTACATTTGGCATCAGCCTGGACAGTATGGCCATCCTGTTTTCCGCTTTCTTTATTGTTTCACTTATATGTACCGCGAAGTTACTTTCATGGTCCTTGTGAATTCCTACATACTTCAGGCTTTTTTTGGGATTATCGTACTTCCTAACTCTTTCCTGTTTTGTGCCCTTGAGTATCATGACCTCTGTCTTGTGGCTAACGATCTTCAGCTCGTGCGTCTTCATCCAGTTTTCGACCCTTTTTACTGTTGTGTTTGCATTATTTATCATCGCCATCTTTGTTCTTGCCTGTACCAGGATTACGAGGTCATCCGCGAATGCCATTGTCATGGCTCCCTGGTCCAGTGTTAGGTTGAGAACCCCGTCGTATAGCACGTTCCACAGTGTCGAGCCCAGTACTGATTCCTGTGGAACTCCAGCGCTCACATTTATTTTTTCCCCGTCTGCCATCAGGATCTTTCTATTCTTTAGGTACTCGTTTATAATATTTATTTTGTAGCCTTCCACCCCCTTCCTTACCAGCGCCTGTATTATTAGTCTCCATGTCGCTGTGTTGAAAGCTGGTGTACTGGTGTTCCGATAGTTGCCCTGTCTCTTCCACTTCCCTCTGAAGCCTGTTTTTTATTACCGCCTCATACAGTTTCCCTGGCACATCTATTAGGCATATAGGTCTGTATGCTCTGGGGTCCTCCACTTGCTTTCTTTTTTTCCATATAAGTATTAGCCTCGCCGTCTTCCATGGTTCTGGGAATTCTTGTCTTCTTTACAGTCCATTCAGGACGTGTAGTATTGTCTTCGGGATCTTCTCTACCACCACCCGCATTGCTTCGGCCGTTATATCATCTGGTCCCGGAGCCATTTTTCCCCTCATCCCTCTTGCCGCCTCTTTTAGTTCTTCCTTCGTTATCTCTGGCACCTCTTCCACTCTCTCTCTGGTTTTCTTCGGGGAATAGTATCCTGGCCGTGTTTTTCATGTTTTTGGCTGTTTGTTGATAGGGTTGTGAGTGATTTAGTTCCCGCATTACCATCTTGTACCCCTGTCCACAAATGTCTGCCTCGAGCTCCTTACACATCTTCCTCCATCCTTCTCTTTTAGATCTGTTTATGGCGCTCTTCAGCATTTCCTTTTTTTCTTTCAGCTCCTGGTTCCTTGCTCCTCTTTCTTCCTCGGTATCCGTTCTATGCGCTCTAGTTGTTAATCTTCTCATCCTCAAGCATTCTCCTTTTAGCTGGTATATCTCCTCGTTCCACCAGTATGGGATTTCCCTTGTTTTCTCGTTTCTGTTGCTGATTCTTGCCTTCGTCATTCCGTCTCTCATCAGTCAGGTCGGGCTATCCACTTGAAGGTCTCGTCTTGTTCCTACTCTTTCCATTTCCTTCTCGAATTTACTCATGTCGTACATTCGGCGAGTTTTCTTTGTGGTGGGTTTTGAGCTCTGGTCTGTGATTATTTCGAATCTTATGTGGGTGTGGTCCGTGAAAATATTTTCTTCCACACTCCTCCAGTTCCGTATCTTGTCCACTTTGCTGGCTGTAAAGCAGGTCTCGTCAATGTGTGCTTCAGTCCTTTCCCTCAGAAAGTTGGGGTCTCCTGTATTGACTGCCACCATATCTAGTGTGTCCATCCAGTTCGTCCATATTTCTTCTCTGGCATCTGTCCCGGGTGCTCCCCACTGCGGAGACTTTGCGTTTATATCTCCCGCCACCACCCTCCACTTACCGTTTTTATCATTGGCATCTTGCATTATGTTTTTTACTTTCTCATCGTATTCTTCTATGGCTATGTTTGGGGATATATAGCATGCTACCAGTTCGAATTTTTGGAATTGTATCCTGATGTGCCCCTCCCTCCTTCCCGTCTGCTCTACTCTGCAGTTCCTGGTTCTTATGTGGATCGCCACTTGGTTTGCCTTGCTTGCTTGCCCGTGTTAGGTTTGGTTCCGAGACTATTATAAGGTCCACTTTTTCCCTTATTGCCGCCTCCTCCGCCATGTCATATGCCAGTATCGCCCTGCCCACGTTTATTTGTAAAATTTTTAGCTCTGTAGGTTAAGTCCGGCGCTGTTTTCCTGTGCCGTCTCTTCCTCCTCTCCTTCCTTTTCTTTTGTCAATGCTTCGCCCTGCCCAGGTTGTTCCATTTTATCCGTTTCCATCAGCGTTTTATTTGTCTCCTACTGCTCTTTCCTAGCTGCATCTGCTTTTTCCTCATCCTTTCTGGCGTTTGTTTCTTTGAGCGCCTCTTCTACCGTCGCAAGCGAGAATCGGTTTTGCCCCGATTCTTCCCTCGGCATTGGTCCTCTGTCTCTTTTGTACCCCATTCGTGTGTTTTTCAGTGCCGTTCTGAATGCTGGGCATCCCATTAATCCCAGTTTGTGTCCCTCGGTGTCGCACACCGGGCAGAAAATATAATTTTCGCATGCTGCTGCAGTATGCCCATCTCTTTCACATCTATAGCAGTTTCTCGACCTCTCTTGATCTCTGCATCTCTCTGTCAGGTGTTCGTAGCTCCAACACCTGCTACAGTTTGGCACCTTATGCCTCACCTCTGTCTTACATCTTGCTAATCCTATCTTTATCCATCCCTTGTTTACTAGTATCTCTGCTTCTTTTTTTGGCACCTTCACTGTGTCGTTTTCTAGAGGCCTTGCTTCGCTCACTCCCCAGTTACCTTCCCATTTCCCCACGCATTCCTTTATTGCCTCAGTGACTTCTTCCTTTGTGGTGCCAAAGAGCATTCCTCTGATGTGAATGTTTTCTAGCTCCTCTCCAAGGCTAGTGACATTGTTCCTTCATTGTCGAGCACTTCTTTTATTTCAGCCAGGGCCTCTTTGTCTTTATCAAGGGTAACCAGCATTTTGCCATCCTTTGTACTCCTTACTTCCCTAATGCTGTTTGCGACGCTTTTCCCTTTCATGGCTTCTTTTACCTTCCCTAGTACCTCCCTGTATGTCCTTTCTCCACCTGAGACCAGGACTCCGTACGTAGCCCTTCTTTCACCTTCTTCTCCTCCGGATGTTGTGTATATTTCGAAGTAAGTCGTCCCGTGGTGGAAAATTGCCTCTGTCATCTTCTGGAGAAGTTTTATCTTCATCCCTCTGATGTGATGGATGCATATCTCTCTATCTTCTTTTGTTTCTTCATTTAATTGTTTTAATTTTTCCCATACGTCCTCGTGTGTTCCCACTAATTTTAGTTTAATTACCATTCTTGCTGTTTGCATTCCTGTTCCCTTTACCTTCGTAATCTGTTCTATCACCTCTAGGTCTTCTTTGAGGTTTAGGAGTTCTGGGTATTTTTCTCAATACATTTTTTGTATGCTGGAGTTCATCTCCTCATCTCTGGGTTCCGCCATCACTACCTCTGTTACTTCATCTCCCGTGTTCAAGGGATTTCCTATTGTAATTCTCGTTTTTTTGTATGCTTCTTCTGCCCATTCGCAGTTCTCGATTTCGCGGTACTTCTCTTAGCTTTGCTCTATATTCGGGATTTCCGTTATATAGACTTGTTTCCCTTTGCATTCGCATTCTCTCTCACTTTTCCTCCTGTCTTCGTTTTCTGCCTTCAGTTCTTCTTCTAGTTTCCTTATAGTTCTTTCCATTTGTTCCATTTTCTCTGCTACTCTTAACGCTTTTTATTCGGCTGCTCTTTTTTCTTCTTTGATTTGTTCCAGCATCTCCCTGTGTTCCTTTTGTCCTTCTTCATTTATTTCCTTCAGGCTCTCTTGCACCTTGGTCAGGAATTGCGTTCTCTGCTCCAGCAGGCCCGCTTCCGTGTTCATTTGTTTTGATATTTTTTTATCTCCACTTCCGTGTTCGAGTTCTCTTCGACCAGAGTCGTCAACTGTGTGGCCATTTCCATGATACTTTCTACCGTCTTGTAGAGTTTCGTGAAGTCTTCCTTTTTTTCATCTATGTTTTCTGGCCTTTCACTTTTCTCTGGGTACCCTTCCTTCTTCTTTTCTCCTCTTCCATTTTTTTGAGTCGTCTTTCATTCTGTTCTCTAGTGGAAGGTGCGTAGCTATCAGCATGTTCCTGTATTTGTCAATTCTTATGTCATATTCCCATGCCGGCGCCGCGTACAGTAGAACTGACTGGAAGACGCCGTACATGACCCTCCTCTTGCATAGGCCTGGTCCCCTAGTGTTTGGTAGCACCCTAGTTAGGGCAGACACCTGCCTGTCCGCCTTCTTGCAGGTCCTCTTCACTTGTTCATTAAAAATCTGTTTATCGTCTAGCCAGACTCCCAGATATTTAACAAACTCCTTTGGGGTTATGATTGCCCCTGCAATTACAAAGTGAATGCGTTTTCTCTTCCTGGGTCCCTGAACTATTATGGCTTCGGTCTTCTGAGGTGCAATCTCGAGTCCATGTACGGTAGTCCATCGGGTAATTAGGTCTAATCCACAGTTTGACGCTCATTGCCAGATCATCGGCATATGCCACCGTTTTACAATTTCTAGGCATGCCTAGCCTCAGTATGCCATCATAGAGGACGTTCCACAGAGTCGGCTCTAGCACCGATCCCTGTGGAACCCCCTGAGTGAGTTCCATCTCAAAAGTTCCAGAATCTAACCGTCTGCCCTCCAGGTAGTTTACCAAAACCTTGCGTAAGTGTCCGTTAATTTGTAAACGAGCCAGTTATTGATCAGGTGCCATTTGGCAGTGTTAAATGCATTTTTTATATCTATTAGGATTATTACCCCCCATGTCCTGTTGTTTTTATTCACGCTGTCCAAAACATACTTAATTGCCTTGACGGTTGACATTTTCGCCCTAAATCCAAATTGGGTGTCCGCCATTAACTCCCTGGCGTCGATCTCCTCCACTAGCCTGGCTTTCAGTAGGTATTCATATATCTTTTCAATCCCATCCAGGAGACAGATCAATCTGAACTTTGCAGTGGTCCGGGGGTCCCCATTGGGGATCAGAATTGCCTTAGCATTTTGCCATTTTTTTGGAAACTCGGCCAGTCTGAAGCACTGATTTATAAGGTTCAGAAAGTGATCTGGTATCGTCTCCATCGCCATCTTCAATGCATCTTGGAGGATTCCGTCAGGTCCAGGGGCTCTACCGGACTTTAGTTAATGCATGGCTGTTTTTAGTTCCTGCATTGTAAATAGTGTCGGTTCTCCCTCCACCTCGTGGTACTCTGGAACCACAACCTCCGTTTCTGGGAATAACTCCCTTGGGAGATTTTCCCGTTGTCCCTGATCCATGTCGTAGGGGGATCTAAACCCTTTCAGCTCCCTTACACCCCTTTCCCCACGGGTCGTCCTCAAGCCGATCACATAGCACTTTCCACCCGTCCTTCTGTGCCTCATCAATGGCCTTCTTCAGCGCAATTCTTCTGTTTTTGTACTCGTTTTCTGTCGCCTCGAGGGTCCCTCCACCCCTACGGCACATTCTGGTAAGTGCCCTCCTTGCGACCTTACAAGATGCCCTCAACTGCGAGATGCTATCACTCCACCATACAGGCTGCCCTCTGGTTTCCCCATCCCGGTTCTGCAACATACTTGTGTTCTGTGTGCGTCTGACTACATGCGTGAGCTCCTGTATATTAGTGATATTATGCTCCAACAGATATAAAGTATCTCTAAAAATGGCTGGGTCCATGCGTCTCTGTAGATACTGTTCCTGTTTGATAGTGCCATGGTTGGTCTCCAAATTGAAATTTATGTATTTGTGGAGACTGCTACTTTCCTCCTGGGAAACGTGCCAGTTTCCAATCTTGGGGGCAATTCCGCTACTGGATAAAGTAATGTCTATTACTGACTCCTGTGCTGCCCTAACGAAAGTGGGTTCGCATCCGACGTTATGAACTGTCAAGTCCATCTCATTGATCACATCCTGACTTGGCATTCATATCCCCTACAATTACCGTTTTCTTGCCTCCATCCCGTATATGCCGTGCCAATCTGTTTATGAAGTCCTTTTAAATACATTCAGTGGAATATTTGGTGAAACATAACAGTTGTAGAGGGCCCAGTTTCCGAAATTCAGTGTCATAAAACCATGATGCAGAGAGTGACCGATGACGCCGCACCGTCGGTTTCTGCACCAGATGGCTGTGTCTTCGTCAAGGTCGTTTATCCATTCTGCGTTTTTCCGGGTGATAGCACGGTTTGGCTCCTGCACTATCACCAGGTCCGCGTTGATGTCTACAGTGGTTTTTTGAATCAGTTGGTGGGCGATTTTTCACCTGTCTGTTTTTTTGCCAGTCCCCTCGGCAAAGTGAGAATAGCCGCCACCGTGTCATTTTGCTGCAGCCTAATGTCGCTTATCCTACATTTGTCCGACCACTTCCCTGTTGCCGCCTTAATGGTCGTAGCAATCTCCTCCTTGGTGACATCGCCCTCCATACCTCTCAGCTGTACGACTCCTAGGTTACCCCCTCTCAGGCTCCTTGTCTTCAGAGATCCCTCCCCCTCGATGACCGTTTTCAACTTAGCGAGTTCTACTGGGTTCTTATCCAGGGTAAGTAGGAGTTTCCCCTCCTTTGTCTTCCGTATGTCCCTTGGCGGATTTAGAGACACTCACCACCCCTCTGACTCTGCCAAGAATATCCCTATATGATGCTGCCCCGTCGCTCACCAAAACTCCGTAGGTGTTTCTCCACGATGAGTTGCCATTGTGTTCAAGGGTCGTGTATATGTCCACTTTGGTGCCACTCATGGAAGATGGCTGTCATCCTTTGCAGTTTCTCGTTTTCCATACCATTTATATGGTAAATGCATGTCTCGTGTTTTGATAGGATCAACTTATCCCATATCCCTTGCTGGGAGCCATCATGTCCTAATTTTGATTATTTTTTTGCTAGAGGCGTTATTACTGCCTCTAACTCTGGTCGTTTGCTCTATTACTTCGAGATCCCCTGTTAACTTCGCGAGCTCCGGGAACCTCTCGTTATACAGCTTTTGGATGCTATTTCCCATTCGTGGGTCGTCCTGTTCCGTAAACAACACCTTCACCACCGAGTCTTCAGTGTTAAGTGGAGTAAACCTCGATAATAAATCCCCAATGCTACGGCGGGAGTCATCGTGTCTACGGCATGAATGGCACTGGAGTCACAGTGCTTATAACGATACCTGTGAGATACATGGGCAACATCCTACTGAAAACCTGCCCTCACCCCTGTATGCGGGGCTCTGCGGGGGTGAACTTTTATTTCCCTAGCTACTCGTGGGATGAAATATGGAACGAGGCGGAGAGAGAAAGGGACAAGATGCAACGAACAGAAAAGGTACTGGGAGAACTCGTAAATCAGGCAGCCGGAGCAATGCAGAACGCTATGACTGACATCATGAACAAGTCGGTGGAAAAGCTGCAAGAGATAGTAGCAATCCAGCTATCATCTACCATGCATGACGAAGGGGAGGGAACTGGGAAAGACGGAGAACGGGATCTGGAATTCAGTGAGGAAGAGGATAACGGAGGACAAGGAGGCAAACAACAAGAAGCAGAAGAGGACATAATTAGCTCGAGATGGGAGAGGATCAAGGAGTGCATGAACGCCGTGAGGCAGGCCACCACTAGATACGCGGGCGGTAAAATTCAGTTCAATAAAGATGAACAGACGATCGTTGCTCAGAAATTGCAGGAAATGGCACTAGGGATTGGAGACATTATGTTGGAAGTTGGAAGGATGAAAGGTGATGGAGTTAAAATGAGAGTGATGGAAAGAAGAGTAGAGGAATGTGAGGACAAACTAAACGAGATGGATGGGATGAAAGTAGTGATCGAGGGGTTGGTTGAGGAAACTAGAAGAATGAATGTTACCATAGAAGACATGGGTAGGGCAATGATTACTAACAGGAAGAAAGCGGAGGTAATTAGAAGAGGGGGCGAGTCGACTGGGAGCCGAGTGAGGGAAGGAAGAAAGGAAATGGAGGCACCAGTGTCGACGGCTAACGAGGAGGGTTTCGATACGGAGATGGAAACTGATTCTGAACAGGGAGGACAGTTCCAGCAGACTAGGCGTAGAAAAAGGAGGGGAAGGGGCGACAATGGACCTAGAACCTACGCTGATATGACCAGCATACCCATGCGAGGAGAGAGGCCAAAACCAAGTGAAGGATGGACAACGCCAACGCGGATACAAGAAATCAAGGTAGAGGGTGTGACCGAGGAAGCGAAGAGGACGGCCGCTAGGATCATCAAGGAATGTCTGGAGAAGGAAGGATGTGCGGATGACGTGCTGGGCCTGACGAAAGTGAAGGAAGGTACGCTATATTTGGAAAGTAAGGGCGTGGAAGAAAGGGAGAGAGTGAAAAGGGCGATAGAAAATGATGACAGGGTGAGAGTTGAGGAAATTAAGGGAAGGAAACCGTCGCTACTTCTTACAGGGGTGGAAAAGGGATATAAGTATGAAGAGCTACCGAGGCTGATAAGGGAACAAAACTTGGATTTGAATAATGAGACGAATGATGAGGACTGGGAGGGGATGATTGTGAGAAGCAGGAGAGAATGTAGGACGAATAGTTGGAAGGAGAACATAGTGGTGGAAGTAGGAGCGAAACTGTTTAGGAAGATGATGACTGTGGGAGTTATATTTATTGATTTAACGAGAATATTTGTGGAAGAACATGCGAGTGTAGCACTATGCTACAAATGCTGCCATTATGGACATACTGCTAAACACTGCACGGAGACGGCGGTATGTAATAAATGTGGAGGTAGACACGAAGGCAAGGAGTGCTTGGGTATCCGGCCACTTGACTGCATAAACTGCAAAAGGGCGGGGGTAAGTGAAAGAAGACATCCGGCGATAGACCCGAAATGCCCGGTATATATGAGGAGGGTAGAGCTTAGCAGAAGGCGGACAGAGTATTAAAGTCCTGCAATTCAACGCAGGACGGGGCAGGGAGGCCACACACCTCATAAGAGGTATGGCAGAGGAAGAAGGGGCGGATATGGTATGTTTACAGGAACCGTGGCAGAGAGAGGGGAACTGGGAAGGGTGGCATAAACATGACGGGGGTAAAGGTACCAAGGTCAGAACATGGATAAGGACAAAGATAGACAGCTCTGCCCTCATGGCAGTGAGGAGCATAAATGGGGTCGGAGTGATATTAAGGATGCAAGATGGGCAGGATGTCAAGATAATGAATGTGTATGAAGAACCTGGAAGGAGGAGGAATGATGAATGGAAAAAGGTGAGAAGGAATTTTGATAAATGGGCAGGCGGGAAGATCATCCTAGGGGACTTCAACGCCAAGCATGTCGCATGGGGAGGAATGGTGACGGATGAAAGAGGAGAGGATATACTGGACTGGATAGTGGTTATCAGATTGAGAATGATGCGAACAGCCTGGCGACGTTCTCTAGTGGAAGAGGCGAGAGCTGGATTGACCTAACCATTTGCAGCAAGAGCTGGGTGAGAGACTGGGAGGTAAGCGAGGATGAGTCACTGAGCGATCATCGAGTGATACGTTTCCTAATAGCCGGAGAGCCAACAACGCGAAAAAGGACCTTTTTGAATGTTGGAAGGACAAATTGGGCCGAGGTGGAGGAGATAGTCTCGACATATGATATGGGGAAAATAGATAGCAGTGAGGAGGTAGAAGCAGAAGCGGGGAAACTCCAGTCCTTGATTGTTCGGGCGTGTCGCAAGGCAATACCCAGGAGTACAAAAGAGGAGCAAGAGGAGAGAGAATGGTGGAATGATGAGTTGGGTAGGATGAGAAGAAGAGTGAGGAAACTCAGGAGGGAGTACCAGGAAGAAAGAATAGAGGATGAAAGAATCAGAAAACAGGGTATATTTAGGAGAGAGAGGAATGAGTACAAGAGGGGGATTGCAAGGGCAAGAGTCGAGTGGCTGAAAGAAAGGGTCGGGAGGTTGCAATTGGAGAAACCGTGGAACAGAGTGTTTGGGCTCCTGAGGAAAGAAAGGGCAGAGGAAATACCGGGCACGGCTAAGAGGGAGGATGGCACATACACCGAGGGGAAGCACGAAACCAGCAGATACCTGCTAGACAAGTACTTCCCGAACGATGACAGGGGAAAAGACACCATGGGTAGACGCTGCATTAGGGAGGACGGAGATGAAGGATGGGGACCGGAGCAGCCCAACTTGAGGTACAAGAGGTACAAGAGGTAATGGAAGGATTAAAAGACAACAAAGCGACGGGAACAGACGGCATATCTAATGAGGTGATGAAACACGTGGCCAACCTAATAAGTTAAGATCTTACGGATATACTCAACGCATGCCTTAGGCTGAGGTATTTCCCTGCAGTATGGAAGGTGATGAAGGTTGTGTGGATTCCTAAGAAGGATAGTAGCCTAAGGCCGATCAGCTTGCTGACCGCGTTAGGGCGAACTTTCGACCGGCTTCTCAGTGGAAGAGTACAGGTGTGGTGTGAAAGAGGACGGAAGTTCTCGCCCTGCCAATTTGGCTTCAGGGCGGGATTGGACACATCGACTGCTGTTGAGAATATGATGGAGAGAATAAAGAGAAGTAAGAACGAGGGTATGCATAGCATGGTGATGGCGCTGGATTTGTCGAACGCTTTCAACACGGCATGGGGACCTGTGATAGGATGGAATATGAGGAAGATGGGGCTACCGGAGAAAATTGGCAAGGTGTGCATGGAATTTGTAGGCGAAAGAAGAGTCAAGAGTGGAGGCGTGGAAGCGATCGTGGACAGGGGGTGCCCGCAGGGATCCAGCCTGGGACCCACGCTATGGCTTATTGTCATGGAAGCGTGGTTCGAGAGGATGAGGGCAGTAAACGAAAAGGAATATGACAGGATAAATGAAGGGGTGCCAGCAGCGCACAGAGTAATTGGTAGGACGAAGGTGTGGGCCCAGGCCTACGCCGACGACCAACTGATAGTGATGGTTGGCCCGAAAGGATGTGGAAGGAGGTGTGGAAAGAATGTCAGGAATGGGAGGATGAAATGTGGCTGAGGTATAACGAAAACAAGACCGAATGCATGTTTGTCCCGGCCAGGAAACTGGACAAGGAACCGGTGGTTAGGGTGAGAGAGCAACGGATTGAGTGCGGCGGTAACATCACATACTTGGGCATGATAGTAGACAAGGGCCTACTGTACATTGATCATCTTAAGGAGGTAAGAAGGAGAACGGCTATAGTTGCAGGAAAACTAAGAAGATGAACGGGCCGTGACGTAAGGCTAAGGAGAGGATGTGTCAGACTGATTTTCGAAAAAGTGGTTAAACCGGCGGTGATGTATGGCGTCCAAGTGTGGGGAGCAAGAGCGAAGGACTCTAGGGTGATCAGACAATTGGGGGCGATACAGAGACCGTTTACGCTATCGGCCAGCGGGGCATATAGAACGGCGGGGTCAGCCGCGTTATGCGCGCTGACTGGGATGGCGCCTCTATACATAGAGGCAGCAACGAGGTATGAAGAATGGAAGGCGCACGGAAAAGAAAAAGTAAGAGGACGGATAAACGGGTGCGACAGAATATACCCATGGATGATCGGAACAATTCTGGAGAACCGAGAAGGGCTAAAAGAGGTATTTGTGGACGCGGTTAAGAGAGAGGATGGACGAGTGGGTATAGGATGGGCGCATAAGGAGGGGAGCGAGTGGAGAATGGGTCGGGAAAGAATCAGTGAGCTGGGAAGCGTACAGGAAGCCGAAATGGTGGCTATAGGTAAAGGGGTACTGATGGGTGGAGAGATGGACATAAGAATAATAAGTGACTCGCCTGGAGCAGTGGAGACCATTAGGAATGCGAGGACGAAGAGCAAAAGGGCAGCTCGTATTAGGAGAATGCTTGAAAACAGAAGGGTAGCGGGATTGGTGACGGAAATTGAGTGGAGGAAAGGGCATGTTAGGGAGAATGAGGGTAACAGAAGAGCAGATGAAGAGAGTAGAAGAGGTGCGGAACTGCAAGAGATCACATGGCAAATAGACTTGGGACATAGCAGAATGGAGGAGAGGGAAAGGATTAGGAGAATGGTGATGGAAAAATGGCAGGGTGAATGGGACAGCGGCAGGACCGGCAGAAGCGTACATGGTATGTGCAACAGGGTAGGGATGGGGTGTATACCATTAGCAAGGAAGGCAGTGCAACTGGTCACAGGGCATGGGAACTTTCGGGGTTACCTGGCAAGGTTCGGAATTGCACAAGAGACCCCATGCCAGTGTGGAACTGGCGGGACTGACACGGCGGAGCACATCAGGAACGATTGCATGCGGAGAGAAAGGGTAGAATGGAGAAGGAGGATCGAGGAAGAGGAGGATAGACTTGGAGCGTTACAGCTAAGGGATACGAATGGTGTGAAGGATGAATGGGTAAGGATATTGAATGAATGGGCGGGGGCTGTGGTCGAGGATGAAGAAGTATGAGAACCAACATAGTGTCAATGCGACGGTAATAGTGGCCTGGCTTCGGGATAAACGAGCGACGAAAGTAAATCGGGAGAGCAGGCGCTTGGATAGAATAAGACTGCCGACCAGGGAGGGCGCTGTTTGAATGTGGAGGATGAGCGGAATAAAGAAGGAAGGATCTTCCTGCTGATTGCCTTCCCGGTATTCGGTGGGTCACGACCCAACGGTGGTGGAGGGTGTGGCGGGGCGGAGGAGCGAGGGATATCGTGACGTGGACGTTGGAATGGGATGTAGGTGCAGCTTTATGGCCTAACGGCTTGGCAAGTGCAGCACACCTGGGGTGGTTTTAGTCAGTAAGAGTCTGACACTACTGATACGCGATGGACACCGAGCGATCAGAGTCCATGAGGATTTCCACCCCACTGAAAAAAAAAAGAAAAAAAAGTGTTAAGTGGGTTTCCCGCTACGACCGCCCTGTTTGTGAACACCGTTCTATCCCATATCAGCTTCTCAAGTTTCAAAAATTTGTTGTGATCTGTAAGTTGTACAAGTTCCTCTGATTTGCCCAGTTTTGAGGCCAGACAAGTACACGTATCTCTTCCAATCGCATTTCCTGTCTCCTCTACCACCTGTTCTACATCGTTTTGCACTTCGCCACCTCCTTCTTCTTCACGACTCGTCAGGGCATAGATCGGACTCGTGCCAAGGACTTCGTCCTGAGAACCATCATGCATGCTGGACGATCTTCGCCTTGGGGTTTCGATGACCTCATCCTCTGTCTCTTCCGCGTCTATCGTTTCCTCCCCTTCGCCTCTAGGGGTCATGAAGATATCATCTTCCCTTCCTTGACATTTGGTTGTGGTTCTGGCTAGCGACGACCTACGCTCCGTGTAACATTATTATTTCTCCACAATCAGCTACTCAGAGTTTTAGTTATAAAATTGAATTCGATTTATATTTATTAGACTGATGCTTGAATTTGCCTACCTTAATAAAATCTAATTGTCATTGAAACATTATTTCTTCCGTAGTTTGTTTACTTTGGATAAATTTACAGCCATTTCCCATCTTTCGTTATCTATACTCCTTTCAATTATTTGTATCTTCAGCGCTGTCTATTGTCAGAGAACAGCTGTTCAGTTCAGTGACTGTCGCTGGGGCATAGATTACTTTTCCAGGTAAATACGACTCCTCTGTGATGTATCGGAAAACGCCATTCTATAGAAGACGATTGGAAGAGTATATATACAGGGTCAAATCAATTTGTTTGGCCAGGAAAAGGTTGAAAAATGGGAAATTAAATAAATTTTCATCAGCAAACTACTCGAAATATTCCAAATTCAATTTGTTTGGTCGGAAAACTGTATAAAAATTGGAAATGAAATGAAATTCAATCAGTAAACTACCCGAAATATTCAGAGTACCAAAAATTTGAAAACGCCATTCTATAGAAGACCATTGGAAAAGTATATATACAGGGTCAAATCAATTGTTATTTAAACTGTTTTTTTTTATTTTTGGTACTCTGAACATTTCGGGTAGTTTACTGATGGAATTTTATTTAATTTCCAATTCTTCCACAATTTTCCGACCATACAAATTGATTTGACCCTGTATATAAACTTTCTCAATGATCCTTCATAGAATGTTGTTTTGAAATTTTTGGTACTCTGAATATTTCGCGTAGTTTGCAGATGGAGTTTTATTTAATTTCCAATTTTTCAACACTTTTCCGGCCAAACAAATTGATTTGATCCTGTATATGTACTTTTCCAATGGTCTTCTATAGAATGGTGAGTTCAAATTTCTGGTACTCTGAATATTTCGGGTAGTTTGCTGATGGAAATTTATTTAATTTCCAAATTTTCAACACTTTTCCGTCTAAACAAATTGATTTGACCCTGTATATATACTTTTCTGACGGTATTCGATAAAATGTCGTTTTCAAATTTGTGGTACTCTGAATATTTCGGGTAGTTTGCTGATGGAATTTTATTTAATTTCCAATTTTTCAACACTTTTTTAGACAAAAAAATTTATTTGACCCTGTATATACGTTTCTAGAGATATTTCATCAAATTCAGTGTTTTGTGCGTTATACCATTGATTTATTGCTGCACCACCATTACCCCGACCGGCTGTTACACCTTTACAACTTTAAACTCTTTAGTGATTATTTTTATTTAATCATTCTATCTCAAACATACAGTCCTGCTCTCAATTGAATATATCTTTTGATTCACGGTGAGACGGGAAATTCAACAAACAGATGAATTCAGAGTTGGAATTAATTTTGCTTTGGCTTTTGCAACAAGACTGGTATTTTGCTCGGTACGTGCATGCACTTTGATAGTCCTTCGAGCACATCACGTTTTCGGCTGCAAACGCCTATTCTTCATAATTCTCACGGCCTAAAAGATTTGGTGCACTTGTTAGGTAATTCACTGCTATGATTATGATAACTAATAACGCGAACTGAGACATAGAACTGAATGATTTCAGGTTTTCTTGGCGGCAATGACTGGACTTTCAATAAGAGATAACAAGAACAGCACAGATCATAAAATCAACGCATGAAACATAGAATATGGAATGAATTTTTGAAGTGTTTATTACCAGTAATCTCAACAAAAACCCCAACATAATTAATTATACACACTCATTCTTCAAATTGATTCACTTACCTCTTATAGTAAGCATATTTCATTTTAATCAGAAATAACCCAGTAAGGTCCTATCTCCAGAGCACCGATACATCCGAAGGGCGCGGTGGTGTGTCATTAACCCCAGTAAACACTCTCTACATCCGTAGGGTAAGTGATTACTGGGTCCGAGAATTATGTGCACTGAGTAAACGGAGTGAACCAAGAATTACGGCCTTCTGCATTATTCGGGAAAAATTTTCTGTCGCATCACGGCAAGCTGGTTTGATTCTTAGATTCGATATAGTCTCGATATATAGTCCGCTTCTCCCCCTCTTTTTGGGCGATGTTCATTTCGCCAGGAGCCCAAAACTGTATACAGAAATCGTCCTACTTTGAAGACTGCATCATGCTTATTCGTTTGTACGAGGATGTATTGAAAAATTCTCAGCCTACTATAGAACCAAACAAAATTTCAATATCAAAATATTTTATATCTCAACATATTCTCCTCTTAATTGGATACATTTATTACAGCGAACCTACAACGTCTCTAGACCTTTAAAAAAAATGTTTCTTCTTGCTGTGCAAACCAGACCTCCACAGCATTTATTGCCTCCTCGTTGGAAGAAAACTTACGACCTTTTAAACTTTTATTCAGTTGAGGAAAGAGATGATAGTCGGACGGAACCAAATCTGCTAAATAAGGGGGGTGTTCTAGTAATTCAAACCCTGAATCACGAATTTTTTGAATGGCAACATGAGATTTGTGTGCAGGGGCGTTGTCCTGTGAAAATAAAACACCATTGGATAGCTTTCCGCGTCATTTCTCTTTAATTTTTTCCCGTAGAGTGGTCAGTAATGTCGATTAGTAATTTTCAGTTATTGTTCTACCCTTATCCAAAAAATGAATCATGATTACTCCATGGCAATCCCAATAAACTAAAGCAAGAACTTTTCCAGCAGATTTTTGGACACGAAACTTCTTAGGTCTCGGAGAACCGGAGTGTCGCCATTCCATCGATTGTTGCTTTGTTTCTGGATCGTAGAAATGTACCCCAAGTCTCATCCATAGTAACAATTCGGTTCAAGAAATCTACATCGTTTTCAAATAGAGCACAGATCGAACGCGATGCTACTACCCTTGCACGCTTTTGGTCAACATTCAAACATTTGGGATCCATTTTGCAGCAATTTTTCTCATGTTCAAATTGACATGAACTATATGATGAACGCGTTCGTATGAAATATCCACTGCTTCAGATATTTGTTTTAGCCCAATTCGACGTTCTAATAAAATCAAGTCATGAACTGCATCGATATTTTCGGGGACTGACACAGAAACTGGCCTTCCCGGTCGGTCATCAACTTCAATGGAAAATTTACCTCTTTTGAAGCTTGCAGTCGAATTTTTCACGGTCGCATACGAAGGACATTGATCACTAAGGGTATTAAGCATATCTTCGTAAATCTGCTTACCTCTTAACCCTTTTAAATACAGGTACTTGATGATGGCTCGATACTCCAATTTTTCGATTTTCACAATTTCGGTGGACATATTTTTTCTTTTAATTCATTACGTAACTCTGGTTTACTTTTTTTGACGTCAAACTATACACTGACACTTCTAATAAGTTATTGTTCGTTGCTGTGGTAAAGCAATATTTTGTTCATGCAGGGAACTGGTCTAGGCTAACTAGATATCAATACACACTCGTATTTGCCTGAGGGTGGGGAATTAGTAGTTCCAATAGATTCGGCACTTCCCATTCTCCACAACGGACTCAGTATCTTCCAGAGCATAACGCAACACCGGTGTCTCGTCAATACAGCACGAGTATCATAGGTGGTAGTACAACACTCGTAGCACCACGTTATGCCTGTGGATATAGGTTGACATCAAATGCATTATAGTCTCAGCTGCCCCATGAGACGCTCTGCATCTAGTATCAGGGACCAATCCTTATGCAGCTGTAGGAGCCTCTCACTCTCCGCAACTTAGATGTGGGCTTTCTTCTGAACTGATTCCAATTCGGTGACAGAGTTTGGGTTCGTCCGTTCAAAGTCATATACGAAAAAAATTTCATTGGCTGCATGAGATGATGCCTTGAAGAGAAATGTCCAGACCCTGCTTTCTCATGATCGCATGCCAAGCAGAGAAGGGGATATGAACTCCTGATGACTTTAAAGGCTCCATCAAGTACCATTCTGTTATGTAGACACTCCAAACTCAAAAGTCCACGGTCTCCCTGTTGTCTGGGGTAGTATAACCGTGGAACAGACGATTTGGGATGCAAGCTCCTATGGAGATGCATCATTTTGCGAGTTTTTACATCGAGTTCTCGCAGCTCTTCCTGAGTTCATTTCATAACTGCAAAGGAGTTAAGAATAATCGGAACAGCACGCATATTAGTTGCAGCAACTTTGTTCGTCCCCGGCAGTTCTGATGACCAGATCTGTTGGAGTTTGTGGTGATACTTGCCACGGAGAGAGTTTATAACAGTAGCCACCTCTTGGGTGTGGCGTTGTTGTTGTCTCTCCGATATCCAGATGATGTAGATTGCTTCCGTCTACGAGCTGAACTACCTCTCCGTATTCCTCGCATCGTCATTTTTGGGATCAACCGTGGCACATTTGTCGATCTCAAACTCCATTCCGATAGCATGCGGGTACTCTTGCACTATACTTAAGCACTGATGAAGGTCCTTTTCTCCGAAGGCATAAAGCTTAAGGTCATCCATGAAAAACAGATGGGTGACCTTATGCCTTCGGTTGCTGTGGGGGACGGAGTTGTATCCGCGGGTTTTCCGTAGTGCAACGGACAATGGCAGTAGAGAAATGCAAAAGAGAGGAGGGCGTAGAAAGTCTCCCTGAAACACGCCCCTTCTGAACATAACCTGCTCTGTTGAGACTCTGACTTGACTAAATGTTAAGGTGGAGCAAGTCCTCCAAAGCGCCATCAGATGCTCAATGATCGGGTACCGCAAGGCATCTGAGCAAATGCATGATGAGCTCATGGGATGTTGTATCAAATGCCTTGCAATAATCGATCCAGGCCATTAGAAGGTTACGCTTATACTGCGTGATGCATCTGTCGATGAGCAGGTTCTCCTTGCAGCCAGCGAAAGGGAACCCTCTTCACTCATATATCCGTTCATACACCAGCTCAATTGCAGAAAGTATTCGCATATATCAGATGCGGGTAAACATCTTATAATATGCATTCAAGCATGTTATCGGTCTGTAGTTCTTCGGACAAATCTCCGTTTTTGGGAATTAGCACGGTTCGCCCCTAGACAAACCGGAATCTGTTGCTCCCCATTTAGCCATGAGTTGAAAAACTCATGCTCTTCCAGAAGGTTTCTATCCGATCAGCCGCCGGCGGGTTATCCACAACACGTGGAGGCTCTTGAAACAGGCAAGAAGGTTTCTCGCGATGCTTCTCGCTCGCGTCACTAGTGACTTTTTTGCAGCCACTAGCATTCGTATCCTATCAAGAGAGAGCTGTTTGCTGCTATAAATTTGCGGTAATTCGCCGCACTGTGGGCGTGAAGGGCCTATTGGCCGCAACGTAGTCCGCCACACACGCGTGTTGTCTCGCCGACTTGATCTTACCTTTCATCTTCTGAATGCTCGCTCATACTTCCCAATCAAGACAGGGCCTGACCGGCGTCATACAGGGCAGTGTTGATCTGGCAGATGTCAGCCTCTTCTTAAAGGACATCGTGAATCCCCGCATCCACCCGTGTCAGTTGTTGTGGCTTCAGGGTCTTGTTTCTATGAAACGCCCTGCGGGTTCTGATGTCTTCCGTTGGTTGTATGATACGACTCCTATACAGCCAGATCACGTGGCATATTTGCTACTTCTGCCACTGCGTTAACCAGCTGAGGAGGGGCTCTGACATAGCTTTGAACCCGAAGGTGAGATACATGATCCCTTAGATTTTGTGCGGAAAAGGCAGCATGATCTGGGTGTACTTCACACCACAGAGCATGCATTCTTGCCGTGTATCCTTTTTGGGCGGGCTCACTGCTCTCATGGCAATGCAAAAGACTGTCCCTTAGTTCATCCGTCCACTCAAAGCGTCCGTTCTCATTTCAGTCGTTATAAAGTGGCAGTCCATCGTTTTGGGCCCCGCCACCTTGCCTATGACTCCTAATCTGAGGGGGTCAGTTGTGTTGGCCTTTTTCTCGTATATCGTGAATCGAGTAGTAGGGTATATCGGGGGGTTAGCCTTGTATACCCACGGCTGACATCAGTGGGAATTCATTATCATTTTTTTTCAGGCTCTGTCTTCGGAGCCCCGACACTTCTGGAGGGCACGCAGAGTGAACCAAGAATTACGGCCTTCTGCATTCTTCCGGCTAAGTTTTCTGCCGCATCATGACAAGCCGGTATGATTTTCAAGTTTGAGAGCAGTGTGTCAATCATTCCATCAGAACCACCATCTTGACAGAATGTTTTGGGTAAAGCCTGCGGAGTTCAAAGAGTAGATCTCGATATTTAGTCCGTTTGTCGTCCTCATTTCGGACGATGTTCGTTTCGCCAGAAGCTGAAAACTCAATGACGAAAATCGTCCTACTTTGATGGTCGAGGAGGACTACATCAGGCTTATTGGCTTGAATTTGCCTGAGGCTGGGGAATGAGTAGTTCCAATATATTCGGCACTTCACATTCTCCACAATGGACTCAATATCCCCCGGAGCATAAGGCAACAGCGGTGTCTCGTCTACACCGTACTAGTGTCGTAGATGGTAGTACAACACTCATAAGGCCGCGTTATACTTGTGGATATAGGCTGAGACCGCATAAGCTGGACAAGCTGACAGCAAATCCATTATGGTCTCAGCTGCCCCACGACATGCTCTGCATCTAGTGTCGAGGACCTCTATACCCATCACGCGACTGCGGTAGACGAGGGTGATGAAGACACCATCCTAGCAGGTCATTATGAATCCCTCGGTTTCTGACTCCAGCCCACTTGACCTGATCATTATTATTATTATCATTTTTATTTATTTTTTTCCACACGGAATGTACCAGTCATGCCCTGTCTCCGGAGCTCCGATACTACCGGAGGGCGCGCTGGTGTATCATTAACCCCAGCAAACAATTCCCACGTCCGTGGGATGAGTGATTACTGGGTCCGAGAATCATGTGCCCTGAGTAAACAGTGTGAACCAAGAATGACGGCCTTCCGGCTAGGTTTTCTGCCGCATCACGGCATGCCGGTATGATTTTCAGATTTGAGAGCAGCGTGTCCATCATTCCACCAAGGACCCCTATTATCGGAACCACCATCTTGACAGAATGGTTTGAATAAAGCCTGCGGAGTTCAAAGAGAAGATCTCGATATTTAGTCCGTTTTTCCTCCTCTTTTCGGACGATGTTCGTTTCGCCAGGAGCTGAAAACTCAATGACAAAAATCGTCCTAATTTGATGGTCGAGGAGGACTACATCAGGCATATTGGCTTGAATTTGCCTGAGGGTGGGGAATAAGTAGTTCCAATAGGTTCGGCACTTCTCATTCTCCACAACGGACTCAATATCCCCCGGAGCATAGGGCAACACCGGTGTCTCGTCTACACCGTACGAGTGTCGTAGATAGTAGTACAACATTCGTAGGGCCGCGTTATGCCTGTGGATATAGGCTAAGACCGCATAAGCTGGACAAGCTGACAGCAAATGCATTATGGTCTCAGCTGCCCCACGACACGCTCTGCATCTAGTGTCAGGGACTTCTATACACATCACGCGACTACGGTAGACGAGGGTGTTAAAGACACCATCCTGGCAGGCCATTATGAATCCCTCGGTTTCCGACTTCAGCCCACTTGACCTGAGAAAAGCGAAGGTCAGGTTTCTGGATAAGCCAAAGTCTTCAATGTTCTTGAAGAAGACCCCATGCATTGGCTTATCCCTATGTAGCTGTAAGAGCCTGTCACACTCCGCAGCTTTCACGAGAGCTTTTTGCTAAACGGGTTCCAACTCGGTGACAGAGTTTGGGTTCGTCCGTTCAGTGTCGAATATGAGACCGAGTTCATCGGCTGCACGGGTTGCTGCCTTGAAAAGAAATGCTCCAATCCCTGCTTTTTCATGATCACATACCAAGCAGAGAAGGGGATCTGAACTCCTGATGACTTTACAGGCTCCATCCAGTTATGATCGTAATCTACATACTTTCATTCAGGGTGAAGGAAGGTATAGGTAATATTTTGAGAACCTATGATAGGTTGAAAGAGAACAGCCGGTATTCCAAAAGTGGTAAGAGCACTTAAAGCCTGTCTCTTACCATCGTCTGAAACGTGACCGTTACAACTAACCCCTGGAATACCGTTTCTTCACTGAAACTGTCCTGGGCCTCCCATAAGTGTCATCTGGGAGAAAGTGGGGCATAACACTATAATCTTACTGGAACCCGAGGGTAGTATTGGGTGTTGCACTAAGTGTAATGCTGTCCGATACACCCAGTACCCGTTAGCGTCATTGTAACGTTTGGAGCGAGGAGGAAAGAACGTTACAACATCGCTGGTCGGTGAAGGAGTGGATTTGTCGATTCGGCGTTCCGTTGGAGCTGCATTCGGATCAAGGCAAGAGTTTCGAGTCAAACCTGTTCCAAGAGATGTGTCAGATGCTCAACATCTGGAAAACGAGAACCACGGCTTTACATCTACAGTCCGATGGAATAGTGGAACGAATGAATAAGACAAAAAACCGCCACCTGTCCAAGGTAGTCTCTGACCACCAGAAGGATTGGGACCAGTATCTCCATTTGTTCCTGATGGCTTATCGTTCCACAGTTCACGAGTCAACCGGCCAAACCCCTGCTAGTGTTATTATGGGTCGAGAGCTGCGACTTCCATGTGACCTGAAGTTTGGAACACCACCTGGACAAGACACTGCGGGAGATGACTTCGTCAGCAAACTACGACAGAGGATGGACGACATCCACGAACGAATCCGTTTGAACATCCAGAGTGCCAGTGACAGAATGAAGGAGACCTACGACATCAAGGCTGATGCTGGTGGATATCAGACAGGTGACCTAGTCTGGCTGTACAACCCTAATCGTCGCCGTGGACTATCACCGAAGTTCTGGAACTCATGGGAAGGTCCATATGAGATCACGAAAAGAATAAACGACCTCTTCTACCGCATATGTAAGCCACCACTAGGAAAACCTAGGGTAGTCCACTTCAATTGGTTGTTCCCTTACGCCGGAAACCACGACCAAGTCCGCACCTTTAGACCACCAGAGGATAAAATCACATTTCAGAGGTTCAGGACAGAAAATTCAACATGGGGTAACCCGAAAGGAGTCACGAGGTCTTTTCAAGGTGCCTGCCGATCACGCGTTAGCTCAATGTGTGACAGAAGATCTCCAAATGTCCAGAGGCATTGCCGTAGTATTCTCCAAGAAGTTCGTTCAACTCCAGGAACTGCGGGAACAGAACCCAACAGTTGGAGGGATGCTACAGCTGAGGAAGGGCCAGAGGAACATCTACTATTTGGTTACCAAGAAGCTTTCTCGAGATAAGCCGTCTTATGAAGATTTCTGGAAGAGTCTCACCAGATTAGGAGACATGATGTTGGATCAGAATATTGTGGACCTGGCAATCCCAAAACTGACCTGTGGGATTGATGGGCTGGACTGGAGAGTTATGAGAAGCATGTTGGAGACAATATTTAGGTCCAGCAGTGTCAAGATTTTGGTGTGCTGCAACCATCTTGCTCGACCCAACTTGAAGACTGTGGAGTGCTACTTCCATCGAACGTCCAGGTGCAGATATGGAGAATTTTGCACATATCTTCACACTCCAAGAATGACGTTTCGGGACGGAACGTCTTTAAGAAGGGGGTAATGTAACGATTTCGAAACCGGCCCCGAGATAGGCCCTGATCATCTAATTAATGCACACTCGACAAGTAAACAATTTCTCTTCTCGCAAACACATGAATTACGTGGAAGAAACGCGAACTTCCTAACGGAAGGTTCTAGGGACATCTAAGAAGCCGCCGGATAGACTCGATTTATCGAGAACTGTAACTGCGGATATATATAAGGTTCTCAGTGGGAGATGGCAGGATAGTAGGATGTTAGAGATCCAAACTGGTCTGTATATTTCATTGTTTTATTTTTAATTCAAATTCCATATAAGCGCTCCATCTGCACTAAATGGCGCCTGCGCCACGGGACTGAGTTGAAATGAATTCATTACAAACCGATACACAATTGAGGCGCATAAAAAGTGAACACCCGCTATACCTGCACATCTATATGATTTGTTCTAGTTTTCTTGTGTTTGTATCAATTTTGGTGTTAGTGTCTCTCCGCAACAACGTGCCATTGAGCAGCTTCCGCTACAGCATCAGGGGCCCCTTGTCACACGATGGAAAACTCCAGCTTGAGGTAAGCTGTTCAGTGCTGTCGTTTAGATAACTTTTTTGCTACTGCATTTTTCTCGTTCAACTACTATAAAATATACAGTCCATTTTCTCAACCACTTCAAAAGCTACCGGAGCCTTTACATCGGAGATAGTCACAAAGAGTTACAAATATAGTTCCAAAGTTCGGAGATAGAGACAGACAGTGAAGATAAATTTGTAAAATAGTGACTGTGATATAAATTATTGTTCAAGACGAGTTTTAAAATAAATTAACAAAATTAGCTTAGTGCAGTTTTACTACAGTATGGTCTCGGCATCATATTATTAAACGAAACCTGGTTGAAACCAGAGAGGCAATTTCATATCAGATTTCATGAAATCATCAGACAGGATAGGGTAGACGGTTATGGAGGTATAGCAACATTGGTAAAACAAAAATTTCAATTCAACATTATTTAGCCCAATTCAGATATCTAGACCGATGAATGCCAGCTCATTATCATACATATATTTAACATCAACCTAATAAATCAATACAACACAGCCAACAACTTTCCTTCTGTTAATAATTTTAGACATTGTCTGAATATACTGGTAGGTGATATTATTATTATGGGAGATATAAATGCACATTACCCTTCATAGAAAGTCTCAGACGTTTGTGCAAATAGTGACCATTTTCCTACTTTGTGTCAGTTTGACACACCACACAAAGAGTATAGTATATATAATAGTGAAATTGGTAGGAACTTCAAACAAGCTGACTGAACAGGTTATCATTCACATCTCTTGCAGCTGAATCCACACTTTAACTCGTACGAGGATCTAATAGGCATATTGAATGATGCGGCAGAGCAGGCGCTGGTAAGCCAGGTAATCCTTAGTGGGATGAAGATTGTAGTAATGAAATACTAGACAGAAAAAAGGTCATGAATAATTTTAAAATCAATCCCACTGTAGAAAATTATATTCAAGCAAAAGGTATCATAGCTTCTACTAAGAGACTATCAAATAAGAAAAAAAGGACTGGGTTCCAAAAGTTATGTGGGACATTAAATAAGAAGCAAATACCTCGTATCTATGGAAAATGATTGAAAAGTTTTCTAATCGAAAACATAATATACCAAGGCAAAAAATTATTAAGAGTCAGATGGCAGATCTATTATTAGATGAGGTATCTATTTGTGATTTCAATCCGTGTTTTTATTAAGTAATCCACACATTAGATGATTAGGTTTAGATTGCATTGGTTTATAGAAAACAACATGATTTCATTCAAATTTCAGACTGCGTTTTGAAAAGAAAAGAGTATCATGGATAATAAAGCGTATTTAACGTTATTTGTCCAAATGGCCATTGGACTACAACAACAGGTAGTAGCGGTGTTTCTGAACATAAAGGGTGCTTATGATCATGTTAATTTATACATTCTATATAAATATCTCTTGAAGTATGGTGTGAATACAGACTTGTCAAATTTAATATTTAATTCAATATTTTGAACAACAGGAAAATTTTTATAATGGATATAGGCCCGCCTATGGCCACTGAAGGACTACCGCAGGGATCTCCGTTGACCCCTTTTCTATTTAACATCTACTTATGTTCCTTCAAATCAATTTAATTCAATTCAATTCAAAAGAATTCCAATTCATAGTAAGATCATGGCTTTTGCTGACGACATTGTTGTATCAACAAAAGGAGGAGATATTAAACAATCCATACAGAATATTAATCAATCCTCACGACTTAGAAGTAACTGAAGAAAAATGTGTTGCAGTACTTTTCCGAAATAATATTCGAATTCGTTATATCACACCAATAGTCATTGGGAATGATCTAATTTCAATGAAAAATGAAATTGAATACATAGGAGTAACTTCAACTCATAACTTAAAGTGAAACAAACGTATCGACATTATTGAACAAAAAGCGAGCCAAGGAATCAATTTAATGAAGATATTCACTAGAGTGTGGTGGGGTGCAGACCCTGTAACCATTAATATGGCCTTCAATGGTCTTGTTAAAACTCATCTTGACTTTGGAAGCATTTTATTTCAACTTAGTTCGAATAAATCTCTTGAAAAATTTAACAAAATCCATAATCAAGATATGAGAATAATAAATAACGGGAGCAATGAGGTCTACGCCAATAAATGCCGTGATGGAAGAATCGGGTGAGATTGGGTTAGCATATAGGAGGAAATGGTTATAGAAATAATTTTTATACTTACAACTACAACTATATGTGACGAGAAGTTTGGATACTGGCGATCAAGAGAGGTTCCTCTCTTAGTGGAAGCCTTTAATCGGACAAAAAAAATTCACACCAATATATATAAAAACGAAATTTTTCCTTGTTACAGTTATGATTTGGAAATTCTTTCATTTCTACCAACTTTTGTTGATATTGGTTTGAAAAGATACGAGTGTAACGCAAAAAGCGACTTTAAATTATTTGAGGACAAGATTAAAGACACTCACACTTGTCTATACACAGATGCTTCCAAAACAAGGGAAAAAGTTGGATATGGAATCTACATACCTCAGGTAGACTTTGCCTTCGCTGCTAGACTTAAAGATAATATTAATATATGTGAGGCGGAAACTATAGCCATATAGAGAGAGAGGATATACTTTATTGTCATAAGAATAATCTTGTCAACAAAGTTCCACTTAAACTAGTAAAAAATATCTATATATATATATATAGTCGCGACTAGGCCTAAGTGAAGCTATAAGCCCTATCGCTTGGGACGTAGTCAGGAAGAACAAACTTCGTTTCTTCTTGGCTTCCTATCGAGAAATAAAACAATTCGCAAATTCACAAGATACCAACAGGTATATTTTAATGGACATAATACCCAGGGTGCAACAAAGCCCTATATTCATATATCCGCCCAACGAGGACAAGTCAACACACAATCAATAAATAGAATATTATATACAAAGGTTTCTTACCAAATGGACACTTAAGGACATCTTTCTCAGAGGTTCGTCAAGAAGGCTTTACTGCCGTGAACTAGCTCTGGGTTCGACAGTGTCGCAAACCCACCCTGGGTTCACCTGTCGACTGTCGACCCTTCACTATTTCATTGCCATCTATCATCTGGTATTCATTCAAGTTTCGTGATATTGCTACGGGCATTTTCATTCAATGAAAAAGTTCGTTGAAGTCTTCATAGCCATGCCAATAACATATGTTTTGTTTTTGTTATGAATCGAACCAGGCCAAGCTCGACCATGACCGATGTTTGAACTTCAAGTAATTCAACAGTTCAACAAATTATGAAATATGAATCATGACAGTGGATTTTGTTACCATACAAAATAAATAAGGTTTTGGATTAGCGCCATTCTTGACAATTATCTTAAAAAATAAACATTTACACTACATAAGTTTGACTCAACTTAACAAGTCAGTTCATAAAAATATATTTGAAATTATAATCACATCGAGTATAGTTGAAAGTCATCATTATAAAATTCTTGAATATTATAATAAGGTCTACTACTTAAAAAACATTTCACAAGCTTCCTTAAGTGTTGTAAAGACTGTATTTATGTTATTTCATTTGGAAGGTGATTGTACATTTTACAGCCATTGTAATAATTGAATCCTCTATGACTGATGTCATTGGTATCGGCAACTTAATATTACTGGATTGCTGAATGGGATGGTGATGATGAAAATTTATCCAAATATTTTTTTATCTCGAACACTGATTCCATTATAAAAATTGAAATCATCATTAAAATTCCATGAGTAGAAAAAAGTATTCTGCAATTGATTTGCACATATATCTTATGGCTCGTTTTGCAGAACTAGAACATTTTGCAGTAGATAACTACTACAAACGCCCCAAAATGGAATTCCGTATCTCAGGTGAGATTCCACCAGAGAGTCTTAAACAGTCTTAGCTGCTAATAAACTCAGCTCATTTGCGACCACTCGAATTGCATAACTACCAGATGATATTTTGTTACATAGGGCAAGAATATGATATTTAATTTACAATCAACATACAATCCCAAAAATTTTAAATTGTTTTTGTTTTCAATAATATCATTCCCGAGCGGTATGTTGTCAAGCTCACATCTGAAAGTTACTATATTAGTTTTCGAAATATTTGAGTCACACCAATTTTTGACTTTCTTCATATCAGTAGATATCATTTTTTCCAAATCATTTGGATTGTCAGAATGCCAAAAAATGGTAGTATCGTCTGCAAATAAAGTGAATTTTCCTACGATGTCTATACTCGTCAAATCGTTTATATATAATAAGAGTAGTGTTGGCCCTAGTATTGAACCTTGAGGCACACCACTATATATTTTCCCTATTTCTGAGCGATAGTTGGTTTTCACCATCTGACTACGACCTGATAAATATGAGCTGAACCAGCTCAGTATCACTCCTCTGAAACCGTAATAAGGAAGTTTTTGCAACAGTATTTCGTGGTCAACACAGTCGAAAGCTTTCGAAAAATCACAAAATACTTCAGCAGCAACCTCCCCACCATCGATTCCAGTATAAACATTTTCCATGAAAGTGAAAATTGCTTCATTAGTGCCTTTGTCACTTTGAAAGCCAAACTGTTCTTTGCTAATGATTTTATGTTTTATCAGAAATGCAGTTCAACTAGTTTTTCTAGAAATTTTCCTAATGGGAATAAGAGAAATTGGCAAATAATTCGAGGGATCGTCGTGATTTCCACCATTATGTAATGGTATTTCTAATGATACCTCAAGGAAATCAGGAAACTTTCCTGAGTGAAAAGACACATTCATTATATTGGTCAAGATTTCTAATGTATTATCTGAAAGATTTTTCAAAATTTTTGCTGAAATGTCATCGTAACCGGATGACGTCTTTTTTCCAATAGAAAGTATCACTTGTTTCAACTCATAAATATCAGTGTCATAAAGAATACATGTTTCAGAAATAAAGGGGTTTTTGAATCGTTCTATGGGGTCGTTATGAACTGTCAATTTCTCTGTAATTTTTTTTGCAACAGAGCAAGAGTATTTGTTGAGAAGATTTGGTGATAGTGAAACTTCATGTTCTTTATGATGTATACCTCTTAGGCCATTAATTACTCGCCAAGTCTCTTTTGATTCGTTTTCAGCTTCCTCGATTCTACTTTTATAGTAACTTTCTTTTGCTTGTTTAACAACCTGTCTGTAAATACTGCGAGTATGCCGGTACCAGGACCGAATGAGTGTCCTGATACCGGTATTGCTCCACACGGTGAATCTCTCGATGGCCGCGTACATCGAGTTCTTGCCGTTGGTGAAGGGTTGGGGTTGAAAAAGATGACTTGTTCGCCGAAGAGTTTCGGGGATGGGGGGGTTCTAAAAGTTTCACCCTAAGTGGCGCCCGTCTTTTTTGCAAAAAACATAGCGGCAATGGAGCGAAAGGCGAAAAAACATGGCGGCGATGGCGGAAGTTATGAAAAAACCTTCCCTCACGTGATTCGCTGAGAGCAATTGGCTGGAAGAGAAAAAACGTGACGAGATTCGTTGAGAGCAATTAGCTGGAAGAGAAAAAAAAATAGCCGCCGCCTTAATTGACAAAACGAAAAAATTAAATATGAAAAATGTCTACTGTCTTAGAGCAACAGAAAAATTATGATGGGCTTATTATTAATTCACTCGCTCTCGAATGAAATTCCAAAAGAAATAAAAATACGTCTTCGCCGCCGTGAAATTGCGATAAGGCACGTTCCGAGGTTGCATGTTTACTGTCTGCTCCAGTTGAATGAAATTCTCAGAAAACACGATGATCCATTTTTTACCTTGAATTTGTTTTTCTGAGTTAATCGCACAGTTTTATCTCACACACACATCCGGTGTTTTATTTACGCTGCTCGAGCTAAATTGACCTTGGAGTTGTTTACTGCCTCAGATGTTTGTTTTCCAGGAAAATGATAAGTCAGCAGAGATAAGAAATTAGAGTTTGAAGCCAAATTGATCGATTCAAGGCATTTTCAGTGTCTCACTCTAACCCATGGCATTGTATGCCTGTCTTTGTCTGTTTGTCTGGAATAAAACATCACCTTACTTAAACCCCATATATTTATTTATAATACCGTCACCCAGTAATTATTCATTCATAATACCATCACCCTGAAAATTATTTATAAAAAATGTATGTACATCAAAATGACTTCATGACTCACTGTTTGGACGTTATTTGTGAATATATATAAAAATATAATACTAAGCACAAAAACCTTTTAAAGAACCCTGTCGTTCCAGAGTACGTTGAAAATTTAAGAAACCATGTCATTGGCTCTTTCAAATCAGAGTTGACCATATCAAGAATCCACTCAGTCTAGTACAAAATGAAATTGAGGTTCATATTATTCATGTAGATACCAAGAAAATTGACCAAGCTGCCAAGTGTAAAGGTAGCTAACGTTCAGTACTGTACGTGGGCATTACATAAAATTATTCAAAGTATAAAGCATTACTTAGCAAATTTACCAAAGTGCATTCATGAGTAATATTAAATAAATGAAAATTAACGAGCCTTTCGGTCTACGGTGCTAGACTAAGCGGAGTCCATAGGTCCCACGATGGAAGTTCATCCCCAGAATGACGACTGTAACATCCTCCTATGAAATCAACCCCAGACAGGCAAATATGAGGGGGACACTCTAGTCCTCTAATCGTTCCCGTGTAGAACTGTGACTAAGTAGTCATGGTCACTTGCCCGAAAGGCATCTGGGTCTCAGCCAGGAGACACCAAAAGATTGTAAATGAATAGGAGGAATTTTTCCAACCACAAAGGGAGATCTCCTTCAAAGGGTATCGGTATGGTGCATCTTCAAAATGGATGCCTTCTTCCAAAAAAAACGCCAAGTGGGTGTTCCTTCCTAAAATATATGACCACCTCGTCAAAGGTTGTAAATTCTTCCAAAAGGATAGTAAGGAAGAGCTCTTTCCAGCAACCCTTAATGTTAAAGGAAACAAATTGGGGCACTTTTAGATGGTTTTATGTTGAACACTTACCCCGCACGGAGGGTTACAAATGGCTTCCCCGGAAACCAGTCTTCAGGTAATAGCAGAAATAAGCCATTCAGATGGACTAAAAATGCAGCTAGCAAAATTCTTGAAGTGCTCGACATTCGCACTCCGAAATGCAGTTTTTGAGTCGACACCTTTCAGATTTCCAAATGAAAAGACCAAGGAAACTTGGATGCAACAAGTCACAGAGATGCTTACCGCTCGGCTTCCATTCGAAAAAGAGTTAAAAATGGCGTTATCCCGGTTATCCGGCCAAAGCAATCTTGTACTTTTTTTTTAAATTATGTTCTCTTGTTGAACCCGCGACAGGTGACAAGTAGGTCAGATCTTAGATCACCTCATATGTCATTTTCCTCGACAATGAATCTAGAAGGCCTTGGCCCTCTCATGGTTATGGCCAGTAGGCATGTATTTTTTTTTTTTTTAAAAAGTGAGACACGTATGAACATACACCCCGCATTAACTCAATGGTGAAAGATCAAATTAACCAATTTCTTCCGAAATTCATTCTAGATTTGTGATTGGATTGGAAGTATTTGGAAGGTACTTATTTATTATTTATTCAAAATTCTATAAGAACATATGAATACTTCAAAGTTATTGACTGGTGGCGCCACCTAGTTACAAGAAGCTCAAGCAGACCGAAGGAATCTGAGAACCCTTACAGAAAACCTACTGTGATTTTTCAAACGTGACAACACATACACCATTGCTCAATGTACATGACTCGTATTTCTTTCAGTCTCTCTCTCTCTCTCTCTCTCATTAATTCGATCCGCAAAATAAATCGAGAAAAATTGGATTTATACATCTATTAATACATAATAATGATAATAATACAATATGAATAATAATACAATATGAATAATAATACAATAATATTTCGTGTGTTTTCGGCTAGTCTTGGTGTGACTGACGTCATGGACTTGGTGCTGGCGGCAACGGTGACGGCGGCCAAACGTGGTGGATCGGTGAATGCTGCTGCTTTTTTTTTTTTTTTTTTTTCAGTGGGGTGGAAATCCTCATGGACTCTGATCGCTCGGTGTCCATCGCGTATCAGTAGTGTCAGACTCTTACTGACTAAAACCACCCCAGGTGTGCTGCACTTGCCAAGCCGTTAGGCCATAAAGCTGCACCTACATCCCATTCCAACGTCCACGTCACGATATCCCTCGCTCCTCCGCCCCGCCACACCCCCCCACCACCGTTGGGTCGTGACCCACCGAATACCGGGCGGGCAATCAGCGGGGAAGATCCTTCCTTCTTTATTCCGCTCATCCTCCACATTCAAACAGCGCCCTCCCTGGTCGGCAGTCTTATTCTATCCGAGCGCCTGCTCTCCCGATTTACTTTCGACGCTCGTTTATCCCGAAGCCAGGCCACTATTACCGTCGCATTGACACTATGTTGGTTCTCATACTTCTTCATCCTCGACCACAGCCCCCGCCCATTCATTCAATATCCTTACCCATTCATCCTTCACACCATTCGTATCCCTTAGCTGTAACGCTCCAAGTCTATCCTCCTCTTCCTCGATCCTCCTTCTCCATTCTACCCTTTCTCTCCGCATGCAATCGTTCCTGATGTGCTCCGCCGTGTCAGTCCCGCCAGTTCCACACTGGCATGGGGTCTCTTGTGCAATTCCGAACCTTGCCAGGTAACCCCGAAAGTTCCCATGCCCTGTGACCAGTTGCACTGCCTTCCTTGCTAATGGTATACACCCCATCCCTACCCTGTTGCACATACCATGTACGCTTCTGCCGGTCCTGCCGCTGTCCCATTCACCCTGCCATTTTTCCATCACCATTCTCCTAATCCTTTCCCTCTCCTCCATTCTGCTATGTCCCAAGTCTATTTGCCATGTGATCTCTTGCAGTTCCGCACCTCTTCTACTCTCTTCATCTGCTCTTCTGTTACCCTCATTCTCCCTAACATGCCCTTTCCTCCACTCAATTTCCGTCACCAATCCCGCTACCCTTCTGTTTTCAAGCATTCTCCTAATACGAGCTGCCCTTTTGCTCTTCGTCCTCGCATTCCTAATGGTCTCCACTGCTCCAGGCGAGTCACTTATTATTCTTATGTCCATCTCTCCACCCATCAGTAACCCTTTACCTATAGCCACCATTTCGGCTTCCTGTACGTTTCCCAGCTCACTGATTCTTTCCCGACCCATTCTCCACTCGCTCCCCTCCTTATGCGCCCATCCTATACCCACTCGTCCATCCTCTCTCTTAACCGCGTCCACAAATACCTCTTTTAGCCCTTCTCGGTTCTCCAGAATTGTTCCGATCATCCATGGGTATATTCTGTCGCACCCGTTTATCCGTCCTCTTACTTTTTCTTTTCCGTGCGCCTTCCATTCTTCATACCTCGTTGCTGCCTCTATGTATAGAGGCGCTATCCCAGTCAGCACGCATAACGCGGCTGACGGCGCCGTTCTATATGCCCCGCTGGCCGATAGCGTAAACGGTCTCTGTATCGCCCCCAATTGTCTGATCACCCTAGAGTCCTTCGCTCTTGCTCCCCACACTTGGACGCCATACATCACCGCCGGCTTAACCACTCTTTCGAAAATCAGTCTGACACATCCTCTCCTTAGCCTTACGTCACGGCCCGTCCATCTTCTTAGTTTTCCTGCAACTATAGCCGTTCTCCTTCTTACCTCCTTAAGATGATCAATGTACAGTAGGCCCTTGTCTACTATCATGCCCAAGTATGTGATGTTACCGCCGCACTCAATCCGTTGCTCTCTCACCCTAACCACCGGTTCCTTGTCCAGTTTCCTGGCCGGGACAAACATGCATTCGGTCTTGTTTTCGTTATACCTCAGCCACATTTCATCCTCCCATTCTTGACATTCTTTCCACACCTCCTTCCACATCCTTTCTATTTTCTTTACCGACGGGCCAACCACCACTATCAGTTGGTCGTCGGCGTAGGCCTGGGCCCACACCTTCGTCCCACCACTTACTCTGTGCGCTGCTGGCACCCCTTCATTTATCCTGTCATATTCCTTTTCGTTTACTGCCCTCATCCTCTCGAACCACGCTTCCATGACCATAAGCCATAGCGTGGGTCCCAGGCTGGATCCCTGCGGGCACCCCCTGTCCACGATCGCTTCCACGCCTCCACTCTTGACTCTTCTTTCGCCTACAAATTCCATGCACACCTTGCCAATGTTCTCCGGTAGCCCCATCTTCCTCATATTCCATCCTATCGCAGGTCCCCATGCCGTGTTGAAAGCGTTCGACAAATCCAGCGCCATCACCATGCTATGCATACCCTCGTTCTTACTTCTCTTTATTCTCTCCACCATATTCTCAGCAGCAGTCGATGTGTCCAATCCCGCCCTGAAGCCAAATTGGCAGGGCGAGAACTTCTGTCCTCTTTCACACCACACCTGTACTCTTCCGCTGAGAAGCCGGTCGAAAGTTCGCCCTAACGCGGTCAGCAAGCTGATCGGCCTTAGGCTACTATCCTTCTTAGGAATCCACACAACCTTCATCACCTTCCATACTGCAGGGAAATACCTCAGCCTAAGGCATGCGTTGAGTATATCCGTAAGATCTTCGCTTATTAGGTTCGCCACGTGTTTCATCACCTCATTAGGTATGCCGTCTGTTCCCGTCGCTTTGTTGTCTTTTAATCCTACCATTACCTCTTGTACCTCCCTCACCGTGAAGTTGGGCTGCTCCGGTCCCCATCCTTCATCTCCGTCCTCCCTAATGCAGCGTCTACCCATGGTGTCTTTTCCCCTGTCATCGTTCGGGAAGTACTTGTCCAGCAGGTATCTGCTGGTTTCGTGCTTTCCCTCGGTGTATGTGCCATCCTCCCTCTTAGCCGTGCCCGGTATTTCCTCTGCCCTTTCTTTCCTCAGGAGCCCAAACACTCTGTTCCACGGTTTCTCCGATTGCAACCTCTCGACCCTTTCTTTCAGCCACTCGATTCTTGCCCTTGCAATCCCCCTCTTGTACTCATTCCTCTCTCTCCTAAATATCCCCTGTTTTCTGATTCTTTCATCCTCTATTCTTTCTGCCTGGTACTCCCTCCTGAGTTTCCTCACTCTTCTTCTCATCCTACCCAACTCATCATTCCACCATTCTCTCTCCTCTTGCTCCTCTTTTGTACTCCTGGGTATTGCCTTGCGACACGCCCGAACAATCAAGGACTGGAGTTTCCCCGCTTCTGCTTCTACCTCCTCACTGCTATCTATTTTCCCCATATCATATGTCGAGACTATCTCCTCCACCACGGCCCAATTTGTCCTTCCCACATTCAAAAAGGTCCTTTTTCGCGTTGTCGGCTCTCCGGCTATTAGGAAACGTATCACTCGATGATCGCTCAGTGACTCATCCTCGCTTACCTCCCAGTCTCTCACCCAGCTCTTGCTGCAAATGGTTAGGTCAATCCAGCTCTCGCCTCTTCCACTAGAGAACGTCGCCAGGCTGTTCGCATCATTCTCAATCTGATAACCCTTCTCCACTATCCAGTCCAGTATATCCTCTCCTCTTTCATCCGTCACCATTCCTCCCCATGCGACATGCTTGGCGTTGAAGTCCCCTAGGATGATCTTCCCGCCTGCCCATTTATCAAAATTCCTTCTCACCTTTTTCCATTCATCATTCCTCCTCCTTCCAGGTTCCTCATACACATTCATTATCTTGACATCCTGCCCATCTTGCATCCTTAATATCACTCCGACCCCATTTATGCTCCTCACTGCCATGAGGGCAGAGCTGTCTATCTTTGTCCTTATCCATGTTCTGACCTTGGTACCTTTACCCCCGTCATGTTTATGCCACCCTTCCCAGTTCCCCTCTCTCTGCCACGGTTCCTGTAAACATACTATATCCGCCCCTTTTTCCTCTGCCATACCTCTTATGAGGTGTGTGGCCTCCCTGCCCCGTCCTGCGTTGAATTGCAGGACTTTAATACTCTGTCCGCCTTCTGCTAAGCTCTACCCTCCTCATATATACCGGGCATTTCGGGTCTATCGCCGGATGTCTTCTTTTACTTACCCCCGCCCTTTTGCAGTTTATGCAGTCAAGTGGCCGGATACCCAAGCACTCCTTGCCTTCGTGTCTACCTCCACATTTATTACATACCGCCGTCTCCGTGCAGTGTTTAGCAGTATGTCCATAATGGCAGCATTTGTAGCATACTGCTACACTCGCATGTTCTTCCACAAATATTCTCGTTAAATCAATAAATATAACTCCCACAGTCATCATCTTCCTAAACAGTTTCGCTCCTACTTCCACCACTATGTTCTCCTTCCAACTATTCGTCCTACATTCTCTCCTGCTTCTCACAATCATCCCCTCCCAGTCCTCATCATTCGTCTCATTATTCAAATCCAAGTTTTGTTCCCTTATCAGCCTCGGTAGCTCTTCATCCTTATATCCCTTTTCCACCCCTGTAAGAAGTAGCGACGGTTTCCTTCCCTTAATTTCCTTAACTCTCACCCTGTCATCATTTTCTATCGCCCTTTTCACTCTCTCCCTTTCTTCCACGCCCTTACTTTCCAAATATAGCGTACCTCCCTTCACTTTCGTCAGGCCCAGCACGTCATCCGCACATCCTTCCTTCTCCAGACATTCCTTGATGATCCTAGCGGCCGTCCTCTTCGCTTCCTCGGTCACACCCTCTACCTTGATTTCTTGTATCCGCGTTGGCGTTGTCCATCCTTCACTTGGTTTTGGCCTCTCTCCTCGCATGGGTATGCTGGTCATATCAGCGTAGGTTCTAGGTCCATTGTCGCCCCTTCCCCTCCTTTTTCTACGCCTAGTCTGCTGGAACTGTCCTCCCTGTTCAGAATCAGTTTCCATCTCCGTATCGAAACCCTCCTCGTTAGCCGTCGACACTGGTGCCTCCATTTCCTTTCTTCCTTCCCTCACTCGGCTCCCAGTCGACTCGCCCCCTCTTCTAATCTCCTCCGCTTTCTTCCTGTTAGTAATCATTGCCCTACCCATGTCTTCGATGGTAACATTCATTCTTCTAGTTTCCTCAACCAACCCCTCGATCACTACTTTCATCCCATCCATCTCGTTTAGTTTGTCCTCACATTCCTCTACTCTTCTTTCCATCACTCTCATTTTAACTCCATCACCTTTCATCCTTCCAACTTCCAACATAATGTCTCCAATCCCTAGTGCCATTTCCTGCAATTTCTGAGCAACGATCGTCTGTTCATCTTTATTGAACTGAATTTTACCGCCCGCGTATCTAGTGGTGGCCTGCCTCACGGCGTTCATGCACTCCTTGATTCTCTCCCATCTCGAGCTAATTATGTCCTCTTCTGCTGCTGCTGCTGCCCCATCCATTTACCATTGTCAATTTGCATATTTTGGAAGCGTTTGAAAATACACAGCTTGTGCTCGTACTCTGCTATGTGCGCCTTGAACTCGCGCAAATTTCGCAAGTGCCAATTGAAAGGAGTGTCGTGGTCGTCGTCGTCGTCGTGATCGCCATGGGGCCTCACCATATCCATTGCCAGATTTCGAAACAGTGTCTCACGGCACAATGCACTTCTATTTCTCCGGATGCTATATGATTCAAACAGAGCGGGCTTTGCTTCTCGAGTGTCGGTGGAGGCGTTGTGACAACTGTACTTGTAGTAGCCGCAATATCGACGATGTGTGGCCTATTAGGCACATCGAGCACACACTTCAGCAAAAAATCAAATTTTTGATTACCCTTCACGTATACCACATAGACATCAGAGTATGGAATGCCGTGGATATTTCTCTTCAAATATCGTACTTGCCGTTTATCTGCTTCGCTCAGGTCATGGAATGGCACTACGGCTTTGAATAAAAAGTGGTTTGTGCGATGCCCGTCGGTGATGGCGAGCTCTTTGGGTTGGAATTCATCGCCCACAGTAAAACCCTGAATGTCATAGGCTACTGATTCACTGCTGTGATTAACTGAGAGACACGCACAGAGAGAGTGAGATCAACCACCGACTGAACGACTGAACGTTTGGCTTACAACTGACGCTCTCAACCTGTCGAAGCCTGCATTACATACATACACACAAACAAAGAGTGGATTCCCCCACTACTTACTGCTACTACTGTATGTCACTTTTTTTTATGACAGACGACGTACAATCTCGCTCAAGGGCAAGTGTTCCAGCATACAGTCGTGAATGATGATGCAATAGGCTCGAGTATTGGCGGGAAATCCGACTCTGGCCTCGATGTCAAGTTTGACATCGACAGTGAAGGATTTCATGAATTCCGCTCTGCGGGAACAGTCTATTACGAACACGGTGGCTCTGCTTTTGAATGCTCCGTAATCGAGTAGAGGGCGCTTCTTTGGACAATTGGCATAGCTCGGATAGATTTCGTGTAGGCTCGATGGGCTTCGACAAAGTTGTTTCTGTTGAATTCCAAGTGCATACGTTCATGCGGGTAAGTATCAATGTTCATGATTAGGCGTATGTCGCTGATGTCGATGTGATCGAAATAGGACGCATCTCGAGCCGCATTGCCCATCCGATTTATTTGAAAGGCCACAATGACGAATCGGGGACTCTCCATGGACGTGCAAGTTTTCACAGCCCAAACTTCCTTGGTGGAACCCTGAGTGAGTGTAGGCAACTCGTGTATGTCCCACTTGCGATACGAAATCACTACAGGAGCGTCTGTTTTGATGGACTGCAGCAATTTCAGACGAATGTTGTCATTGGGCACCACATGTTTGACTCTGAGTACAACGCTCGCTCGCTGGATTCGCCACCTACTCTATCAGCATGCAATTGTTATCATTTCTACTTCTACCCAGGCGAATGCACTGTCGTCCAATGGTGGCATATCTATAGTCATGGAATATGCCCAACAGATACTTAAGCGGGATTCACATAGCAAACGAACCGTCAGGGGCGTTGTGAACCGTTCCGCCAGGATAGGTCCAGCCGGCTGTGCTCAAGTGTGGCACATCTTTTTTCTCGTAACAAGTATAGCCGCGAAGGGTGCTCACTATACCCGGCGATCGAACAGAGTCCACCTCTTTGCCATTGATTTCATAGTAGATGGCCTCTAAAAGGTATGCGACGGCATTATTGATAAATCTAACATTGCCCGTTCCTGCGGTACGAGTCAAAGAGCTCTTTATGCACACAAGAGCATCGTTCATAAGTATTCACACATCGCTCTGCTGAACGACAATATCATTATTTTGAAAGGAATTTACGTATGGGTGGTGCGTTCGAGTCTCAACATGATGTCCTTGCGATTTGAGAAAGTGTATTGTGGAGTGAGACAGAGTGTGTGCGTCTACTTTCTTCGACTGCGTCTGCGCGACTGAATTGATGCCAGCACCCTCTGCACTTTTATGCCCAAAGGCATCGTCATCATCATTCTGATCAAATACCAACCCCATTTTTATCACAGCTTGCGCAGCACAAGTCGTATAATGATGGTCTCTCCACGGAAATTCACACTGCAACAGTCCTGATCAAGAATATTCAAAGTTATGTTGTGTATTTCCGTCTTGTTTACAGGCAGGTAAATCAAATTCGAGGGCGTTTCGTCGATGGCAAAGCCGGGGTCTTCTCGAACGGCAAACTCGTATATGGTGTGAGCCGGGCAATTGTTGAAGAAGGTACCCGATGTGATGTTACTATCGATGTGAACAGTTCAAATTTTGATAATGTTCACAGGTAGGTCGGATGAGTGAACGCTTCCAGCCTCCAATAGTCTCGGGGAAAACCCAGTAATCGTCCTATGGAATCCTTGGGACGAAAATTGATGTTGTAGAGCTTGCTGTATATCTCATACTGTAGCGTATTGGTATTGGATTTGAGAGAGAACAAAGCCTTGCTTTTGTTGGTACCGTCGTCGTCGTCGTCGCCAACGTCACTAGACACTACGTCTCTTTTCTTTTTCTTCTTTGCTTCTTTCGGCCTCTCGATGTGTTTGTGTATAAACTTGGCAATGTCGCTTATTTCGTAACACCCAGTCGGTATTTGGATAATGCTAACAGATGGCGCTCCTTTGACAGAATAATAGAATCGACCACTCGATATGTTCGGTATGCTGTTGTATGAATGGAAACCAATCAATGCCAAGTGCTATCTTCGTCCAATTGGAGCGGTGGAGAAAAGTCTGCGGTTAGCGTCGACGTTTGACCTGTCACTGTCTACAGCAAAGACATGACTGACACTGGATTGGGTTATGTCTAGCGAAACGTATCCTGTCCATGGCCTTTTGCATTCAATACGATTTGCGCGAACTTTTGTATGCAAAACGCCACGTCACCATATAATGAATCTCATTGCGCTCGTCATAAAAGGTCACCACGTTTCTATTCATTTACACGCGCGCACACTCAGAGTGTGTTCTCGTATAGAAAATTCAAACACAAATGACCGCAATTAACTTGGTTGAATGTCTGATAGCGATCGTTGTTGTAGAAGATTTTCACTTTTTTACCCAGATATCGCACCAATTCCACTTGCGGCTTCAAATTGCCGAAATTGTCAAAGTATTTTACCACATGTCCGCATTTCACGTGAGCTACCCAATGCGTTCCGCGATTCCTGCTCGAGTCCAGATTAATGATTGCGCATTCTCTGTACTTGGGAAGTTTCGATAAGGATCAAGGTATGTTGTCTCGCATGAAAACACCAATGAAATGAGATATTTTCATACGTTCCACACATTTAAGTAATTCTCATCGTACAACGCTCTATTGGGCAGCTTCAGCGGGAGTTTTTTGAAAATTTCTTCTTGAGAAACAAACCGAAGCCGCCTTTAGCGGTCTTGCGCAGAAACAAACCGGAACCTCCTACATGTTTGTTGTCACCGCCGCCGCCAATGCTGTCCATTGCGGTATTATGACGCTTGTCTTCCTCTAATTTCTTTTTGGCATAAGCTGAAGAGATAATGGTCCTGGCTATGGTGCTGGCACTGCCTGCTAACGAGCCCAGGGCCCCCAGAGCGGCGAATATCGGAAGCAGAGGCAGCACACCACCGCTCTTCGCTTTGAACGGTATTATTCGGGGTAATCTGATTTTTTTGCGGCCACCCAATTTTTTCACTTGAGCACGGGCAGCACGCAGTGCCACCAAGGAGGATTTTCTCAGAGCCTTCGCACTCAAATCTTTTAGCTGATCAGGTTTCAGAGTTTTTTGCAGATTCTTGGTGATTTTCTTAACCACATTTCGACGGAAAGACTTTGGCTTTGCAGCAGCAGTCTTCTTCAGACCCATTCCCAAATTACGTTTTGCCTTCATGGTTGTGGTGACCAGCCAAGTAGCAGTTTTCTCACCAAATTTGGCATCTTTTGATTTGACACGTTCCCAAGCTTGATTTTCCAGCTCCCAGTCAGCCTTGTGTCTCTCCTTCAAAGACTTGTTTTGCGAGTATGCAATATCGTGAGTCTCACAAGCCGAATCCAAAGAGTTCACACCAGGGTCTCCACGTGCCAATCTCTTCTGTAGTTTGGTACCCGGTCCACAGTACTCGTATCCAGGCAAATGAAGCTCGAATGGCAGATGATTAATCAGAGAGTTCACCACTCCACGATCTTCGTGCTGGACAGCCAGAATGACACTGACGCGAATGATGTTGCACACCTACTTACATAGCTGTACTCTACTCTAAATATCATTCGAATATCAGAAGTAAGCGTGGTCACACACACTTCAGCAAAAATTCAATCAACTCAAACAAGAAAGTGGTGCAACCAGAGCCGGCTCTGGAAATAGTCAATTTTATACCATAGGTGGAGGAGATATTGGCGGTGACGATGACGGTATACGTAAACACGGTCCCCTGCTACCGAATTCATTCCAAGTGATATTTTGTGGCCCCAGCGGATGTGGCAAGACCAACGCTGTACTCAGTCTGCTGTTCAGCCCGAACGGAGCACGCTTCGAGAATGTTTACGTTTATTCAAAGTCGCTGTACCAACCTTAATATCAGCTACTGCACGATGTACTCAAACAAGTCAAGGGCGTAGGTTATTTTCCATACAGGGTCAACGACGAGGTAATCGATCTGTCAAAGGCGGAAGAAAACTCAATTTTCATATTTGACGATGTGGCGTGTGACAAGCAGAATCAAATCAGAGAGTTCTATGCCATGGCACGCCACAAGGGTATTGACCCGACCTACTTGTGTCAAACCTACTCGAAAATACCCAAGCAGCTGATCAAGGACAATTGCAACATTATAGTGGTTTTTCGGCAAGACGATATGACGTCTCTCCGGATTACACCTTTGAGGAATTTCACCGCATGTGCGCCACCTGTTGGAAGGAAAAATTCGGATCTTTGGTCATTGTCAAAGACTTTGATGTGAACAAAGGGCGCTACCACCTGGGCTTTGTCAATTATATACAAATGTGATGCGAGGTGGCACGGCATTCGTACTGAAGCCATGGCGCCGACCACATCCCGCCGCATCGAGACGGAGATTGCTAAAGCTGAACGCAAACGTCAAGTCAATCAGTCGTCGAAAATTGCGCGAAAAAAAGTATCTGAGTCTGAAACTTGGAAAATCCGAGCATGATGAAGCACTGAGTAAATTATTCAAACCCATTACGGTACCGCTGAAAAGATTGGGTGCGGCAGTGCCGCAACTCACCAAGAGATCACGACTGACAGTGAAGAAAGAAGAGAAACAGGAACCGCCATCGACTCCAGACTTTATAAAAAAGGAAGAAGACGAAGAAAGCTACCACACAGATGATGGTGATTATGATGATGATGAGAATGACTACTTCGAAGTTTATCCCGAAGTAGCAACTGAATTCGTGAATGAACATCGCGCCAAATCCGGCAAAATAGATGTGAATTACGGCCCCATTTACGACAAACCAATAGCGCAATGGTTGCTCGGTAAAAAGCTGATGGACTTTGACAAAGATACGGGGGACATTCGCATTAATGGTGTAACATACGAGGGCACTCCGGGACTATATAGTTTGATTTTCTACAAAAATCACAAATATGCTAAAGCCGATTTGGTGGCATACAAGCAAATTTTGACAGCTACAGGTGCGCATGTAGATGCGCGAGGTAGGTTGAATCCATCTCAGACTGCCAAATCCAAACAGTTAATTCGACCAATGTTCAAAGATCCTAAATCAAAAATAGGTGGTGGTGAAGGTCGGGGTCGTTTCACCGACGGCAGTGCTATCCCAGATCAGTTGACATACAACACGAAACCCATATAATACGTGTACTGGGACGATGTAAATGAGCTCGTTGACAGGTATAGGCTTCTGGTAGCCGCCAGAAATGCCGGCAGCACCTCTACCGACAACGAGATCGTGGCCATCATCAATGAGCTGAGAGAAGAAGGCTATATTCGATAAATAAAAGCATAGACTTTTTTTGCATGCCACAATCGCATCATGAGCATCAACAAGTTTGGTCAAACTTTGTCAGCTCGCCGTGCACG
This sequence comes from Chrysolina americana, assembly GCA_958502065.1. Lineage (NCBI taxonomy): Eukaryota > Metazoa > Arthropoda > Insecta > Coleoptera > Chrysomelidae > Chrysolina > Chrysolina americana. The sequence continues at coordinate 19,165,317 of OY293420.1, read as the reverse complement.
GCAGCAGCAGCTCTACCATTTCTCTGGCGTTATATCAACTATACGACAAATGGGGACATTGATGCTGAACATGTGAAAATATGTAATGTGGAAACGCCAAGTGCACTCAATGATGTTGCCAACAAAAAATACGTTGATGACGTCATACAGAAGCTCGAAGATGACGTCATACTCAAACTCAAAGACGAGCTGGACACCACCAAAAACAATCTAACAGCCTTGGATATTTGAGTGATGAAATTCATGTCACTTTCAATGAAAAAGCACGAAAATGCCAAGAAACGCTTGGATAAATTGGCACTGGATATTGTTGATATTCCAGCCTCTTGAGTAGAAGGTGTAACGGCCAGTGCAGTTAGTGTATTGGCTCCGCCATTAGCGAAATGATGTCATCATCTGAGAAAAAATAATTGCTCCAGCCAGAAGGCATTATCCTCGCAGACGTACCATCATCAAAGGACTCGACGATCTGTGGCAGATGGACTTGGCTGATCTTCAAAAATACTCCAAAGCCAATAAAAACTTCAATTTTATTTACGTGGTCATTGACACCTTTTCCAAGTACCTATGGGTGTGCCCCTTGAAGATCAAAACTGGTCGAGACGTCACCGAAGCGATGAGTGACATAATGTCGAAAGCGAAAAGATGTCCCATATTTCGGATCTGAATTTTACAATTCCAGCTTTCAGACTCTCCTGAAAAAATACAACATCAAATACTACAGTACGTATTCCGTGAAGAAAGCCGCGATCGCGAAGAGGGTTATACGTACTCTCAAGGAGAATCTCTTGAAGTATTTCAGTTTGAACGGTACCTACAAATGGCTGCACATTTTTCCGGACATTGCAAAAAACTACAACCAGCGCAAACATCGAACGATCGGCATGAATCAGTGTGACGTCACCAAAGACAATGAAAAACAGGTGTATAAGTCAACGTATGATTATGACAAACATGCTGGTCGAAAAAAAATCAAAATTGGCGATTTCGTGAGAATTAGCAAGGCCAAGCATGTTTTCGAAAAAGGGTATATGCCTAATTGGACTACGGAACTATTCAAAGTTGTCAAAGTGAAAATCACCCAACCAATCACGTATTTGCTGGAGGACTTGGAAGGGCGACCAATCAGCGGCGCTTTCTACGAACAAGAACTATAAAAAACAAAAAATCCCGAAGTCTATCTGGTGGAAAAAATCATCAGGCGTAAGGGTCGTAAAGTACTTGTGAAATGGCTGGGGTTCGATAGTATGCACAATAGTTGGATTGATGCGACAAATCGCATGTAATTCAATGGAAAATTGACACAATCTCAACTGAAAGAGGGGGCCTTTCATCATCATCGTCGTAGTCTCTCAGCTCTTGACGACGTAGAAACTCGAGCCGGTGTATGGGGCGAGGGTGGGGGGTGATGGCGGCGGCGGCAGCGGAGAAATAAACCGATGCCAAACGGTGCAGAGATTAGTCAGTCAACATCTTTGGTGCAGTGAACAACGTCGTTGTCGAGTCTTCTGAAGAGTCCTCCGGTCACGAGTCGGCGTCGGTGGCGTCGGCGGCGTCAGCTTCATCATCATCATCATTATCATCATCATCATCATCATCGGACCAAGAGTGGGCAGATCGAATGGCAGATTTAGATCGAATATGTGACATGTACAAGGAGGCCATCAAAGCGGAACGTTTCCTCGCGTGCAACGCCACCTACGAGTTTCGCAAGACCGACGTTTTGAGCTTGCAATGCAGCATAAGTATTACTCGGAGTTTCGTGCCTGCAGTGAAACTCGTGTGCAAGGTCCAATGCAGCAGCAGCAGCCAAAACTAGCCGAATCAAACTCGACTGGGACGATGTTATGGATTTGGAATTACACACGTATGCAGAGAGTCAACAAGTGCGAGTTTCCAAGAATGACACCTACTTCTACCTGACGGAAGCGGATGTTCAAGAAATCTTACATCTAGATGCTACTGTGATGGCGACAAGATTTGAATATCTATTGAATATGAAATTTAGTCAATATTATCACGATTTATTAGGCAGTGCAAAAACTCTAGCTAAAAACAATGGTTTGTCATTTGATGAGGCTATAAACTTGTGTACTATATCATCAAGGATGATGAACATCTATGTTTTCGTGAATAACTATGCTATTCGCCAGATAAAGTAATGTTTGATTACGAAACGGAATAAATGTATATATTGAGAGCAGAGTTGGCGTTTTAATTCAGTATGCAGTGTGCAGTGTGTCTGTGTGTGTGCCGAGAGAGAGAGAGACAGAGACGGGGAGATGCAGTACGAAACAAGACTCGACTCGTTTCGAAGATGGACTTCGACATTTCCTGCAAGTAAGTTAGCCGAAGCAGGCGTTACGTATACCGGTTCGGAAGATGTAGTTGCATGTCTTTCGTGCCAAGTAGATGGGCTCAGATGGCTGCCCAATGACGATCCTATGGCTGACCATCGTCGATGGAGCCCCAATTGTGATTTAGTTCGTAGTTATTACTCTGAGCGGCATAGACACAGACTGACGACAGATGGCGCTGATGTCCCTCCAGAACCAAGAGTGTCAGATGTCATTAGCAGAGTGACAGATGTCACATGGATGACACCTCCACCACCACCACTGACAGATGGCGCTAATGATGCTCCAGAAGAACGACAAGTGAAAGGTGACATGAGAAGCAAAGTGACCACAGATGTCATAAACATAGACTCACAGAACACGGTGATGAAGTGTCGTGTATGTCTTGTGAATGAACTTAATGTATTGTTTATGCCATGTAGACACTTGGCGTGCTGCTCACAGTGCGCCATGCGCAGTTTGTCGATCACCCATCAATACGTTTATGAAAATATATATATATATATCTTAGAATATTTTTTATTTTAATTTTGTTACTCGAAAATATCCTTCCCCATTTTTTTTGCTTCAAAAAGCATACAAAATTTTATGCAAAAAAGTATCACTTTTTTGATTGAATTATTCATCATATTTTGCTTTAAAAAACATGCTAATTTTTGATGCAAAAAAGCAGCACATTTTTGATTGAGTCATTCTTCCAATTTTGGTGCAAAAACGTGCTCTTTTTTTGATGCAAAAAAGTGGCACTTTTTTCGATAAAAAAAAACACCCAAAATTGACATGGTGAAAGGATTTCAGTGAAGCATTTTCAGCGAATTTTGAGTCGCTCAGCATTCACTCAAGTTTCACTCAGCTTTTTCCACCATGTCAATTTTCGGTCATTTTTTTGATAAAAGAATGGCCATTTTCCCATAAGAATACATGTATTTTTGAATGAAAAAAAGTGACACCTTCATTGACATGGTGGTAAAAGCTGAGTGAAGCATTTTCAGTGAAAGCTGAGTGAATCACTCAGCTTTCACTCAGCTTTTTCCACCATGTCAATAAAAGTATTACTTTTTAAGGCAAAAAACAGGCACTTTTTTTGCTCAAAACGATACTTTTTTGCATCAAAAACTACATTTTCACGTTTTTGATGTAAAAGTGCAACTTTTGAGGCAAAAGAGGCACTTTTTTCGATAAAAAAATAGCACCCAAAATTGACATGGTGAAAGGATTTCAGTGAAGCATTTTCAGTGAATTTTTAGTCACTCAGCATTCACTTAGCATTCACTCAGCTTTTTCCACCATCTCAATAAAAGTGTTATTTTTTAAGGCAAAAAGCAGGCACTTTTTTTGCATAAAAACATTTTTTGCGTAAAAAAGTGGCACTTTTTTGCATAAAAAAAGTGGCACTTTTTCGTATACAAAAATGATTCTTTTTTGCGCAGAAAGGTGACACTCTTTGTATGCAAAAATGATCTCTAGAAATATGTGGGATTTTGAATGGGAGGTTGGGAGGGTGAAACAAAATAATAATAATTATAATAATATCCAGACACGAATTACATATTGATTTTATTCAATCATAAATATAAAACATAATCGACCATTATTTGATTGAATATCTGTAGTGTGTGTGTGTGGAAAGAAACAAACAAGCGCACAATTTCTTGCATTTTCATTTGACATTTTCTTGAAATTTTGTATGTGTGTGTTTGGCAATCTCATTCATCGAATTCTGAATCGTCATCTCCTGAGCCTATGACGCGTTTATATGTGGGAACTAATCCGTAGAGCTCACCACCACCACGCAGATGTAGGTCACAGTAGCATTGGCTGCTCGTTTTCACAGTTAACAGTACTTCATCAAATCTGTTGTGACACCAAAATTTGCAACATTGATATATATTGTCCATGTGCTTTATACCGAACACCATATGATTATGGTCTCTGATGCTGTGAAATGGATGGTTTTGTATAGCCCTTCTGAAAGCTTTATAACAAGTGCGGCAAAATTGTAAATTATATTTTGGAATACGATATGCATTCGCCCACACATAGTATTGGTCTTCGTGCAAATGACCCTTCCAGTCTTGATTTTTGAGTGCCGGCAAACTTGGGCATTTCAATTTCTCCATCGAAACGATGAAATCGTATGGGAATACCCCTTTTTGAGTGAGTAACTCGTACCAGTCTCCATCGAAATGGGCAAATTTGTGCCTTGAAATCTTCAAGTCATAAATGGTCAGTGTTTGCACCAAATATTCCAAGCTCATGCCGCCGTACTGGGTGAAAGATATATATTTTTCTTTGTTGACAGGCAACAGGCTGACTCGACCCCTTTTTGCTATATCTCGAATAATAAAATGGCTGGCGTATCCGGATAAATTGTGGAAAATGGTTGGCACAACGAACGACTTTTTGAAGTTCAAGTTGCAATGCGCATGCGCATATCCACGGAACGCTCCCGCGTAGTAATTATGATCTATTACAATTTTGTCGTCAGTTTTCCAAGGTTTTTCGCAGATGTGGCAACATGGCGCTGTCGCTCTATCTGGAGGTGAGACGATCATGGGGACAATCTCCAAAGTTTTGGCTTCCACAAATTTGGCTATGGCCCCCATTCTCTCCGCAAACCAATCCATCGAGTCAAGGCCTCGATGACTATCATAAAATGATGAAGTATCGTCATATGCACACTTGAAATAAAATCCAGCGCTGAGGTGCATTCTTCGTCATTGAACTGTTCCAAAATCGACTCAAAATCCGCGTTAATTACACTATTTCTTTATGTACAAAATTCCGAAATTCTACATGATCATACGAAGGAAATGCAAGTTCGCTATCGTTTAATTTTTGACAATCAACAGTATGACTGTCTAGTTTCTCCTCACTTATGAAATAATTCAAACAGCGATCGCAAATGAATTTTTCAGATGTGGCTTTATTGTGTAGGCGAGATGAATCCTTTATCCAAACGTAATGGAATTTTATGTCATCGCCGACGGCGTCATCATCGTCGGCGATTTCCAGTGGTGATGCCTCGTAATCATTTAATTTCGGGTGATATTCATTTTGAATGAGGAGAAGATTGACATGTTTGTCTAATTTTTGTTTCGTGAGTCGGCTCGGAACAGTAACGAAAAATGCCTCCTTGTTCGCCTGCGGCTGAATCAATTCCAAGGTGTACACATTGATCGATATGTTGTTCAATCGCTCAGATTCAGTAATTTGTTTGAATGTCATGGGAAAGTCGATTCCATATAAGTTCAGTACATTTGAATAGTGAGGGTAAGATGAAATTCTGTCTGGATGATTGTTGAGGAACTCTTAAGGTGGTCGGACTTTGCCGAAATCTCAGGGTTGGGTTTACTGGATTGAAACTCAGATTCCTTTGCCAGTTGGTTTTTGATAGTATGATTTATGGAATGCCGTATTTGCAGCGACAGTGTGCGACACAACTAAAATAAAATTACCTAGTCAAAACTGGTGAAGTGAAAACTAATTTCGTACCCCTATAGAAAACCCCCCTTTATACTATTAACATACAAGAGGCACCAATAAGAAAGTCTATGCTTACCCAAAATAAAATGCGGGTGCAAGTGAAATGGTGACTTCCCTTTGGAAACCCCAAGCAAATATTTCAATCGTGCGTCCTGTTTAAGAAAGTCAAGCGAAATGTCTACGGTTCAGATATTCTATTCCGTTCAGAAATGTGATTTTTTGCAGTCAGGTTTTTCTGTTGGAAGCTCAAGTACAAGAGAAAAACATTGTTATCTTGCATGATAGAATGGGTTGCGTCATCTACCCGGGAATAGCGTAACTGTCTCAATACCGACCTAGTTTTCTTCTGCCCGGACTGGCATCGGGCACGATCATACCGTCGATCTAATAGGCCTAAACTTCTCTAGATGGCGGAACGATATCAGATATATGTCATTTCATTTAATAATCCCTAAAATGGTAGACTGGCAGACAAACTACAAACTGTTCAGATTCCAGCATTTATTAATACTAATTCTTAATATCTGAATCTGTTTCGCTACATGATTATAGAAATGTACTGGATAAAAAGCCGGAACGACGTCCCAAGCGAAACACGCATCATCTTTATTTTTCAAATTAATGCAAGCTCGCTTTTTGGCAATAGAATTTGGCAGCTCGATGGAAGACGAACCGTTTTTCACGCCCGATTTATTCGTATTGATTTCCAAACTAACAATTTTCTGAAGACTCCAGCCACTTTCTTTGTCCACGAATTCCGACAGCTTGTTTTGAATTTGATCGACGACATTTTCTAGGAACCACTCTTCCAAAGTTGTACCCCTATCGATAACAACGTTTTTAGTGTTGAAATATTTAAAGTCGGTTATTATTTGTTGTTGATTCAATGAATTTTTCACGAATTTACCACAAAATGTCGCATTTACTTTGATGATTGGATGTTTTTTCAATAAATTTTGAATTCTGCTTTTGAATAGAATGAATGCATCACCAAAAAATTTCCCAATCTCTTTATGTTTCAAATTTATAATTACACCGGTGCGTAAACGCGAAGAAAATGCCAATTTCAAGTCCTCCCACTTCACTCGAGATGTTAATTTTAATTTGACTCCCTCCCCCACCACCACGTCAACGCCTGGCTGTTGTTGACTTGACTTTTTGATTGAATTTTGGATAATTTTCAGGCATAAAGTTTGTAATTTTCTTAGAGAGCCTATGCAATCCACTGCCGCGATCGCACTATTGCTCAGGCGGGCGGTTATTGCAATGGGCCAGCCAATGTTTGCGTTCTTCATCAGTATAACTCTTTTTGATAATTTTTTTGACCTTACGCAACTTGGCTACCATCTCCATACTGTGTGAAACGTTAGCGTCAGATGACATGATGCTGATGATGATTATTCAACAGACACACAAAATTTCAAGAAAAGTTCAAATAAAAATACAAGAAACTCACTCTTTGTTTCCAACGGCGGCGGCGTCGGCATCGGCGTCTTCTGGCCTTAGCGATCTCAAACATCTGCTGCGGATGATTTTGATTGGCAATTTTCTGCTCGCCCCTGTAGATGAGCATATGCTGGGACTCGGTTAATTTGTCGAGGATGGGTTTGAATGCACCAGTCACTCGATTTGGCAGGAATACTTTACACTCCTCCAACTCCACTAGGATGGACTCTCCAAATTTGGATGTTTTCGCTTGAGCGCCGAGGATCAGATGGGGTTCGTCCTCCGGTAGCTCAGACAACTTCCGCAGGTTCTTCCTGCAAGCCAACGAAATCTTGTTAATTTCGTCGATAAGATGAGACATCTGCGAAAAATAAAAAAAATTCATACACGCTGTATAACTCTCACTCATTCACTCAAAATGAAAAAAAAATGATGATTATGATTCACCCCGTGTATGAGAAATAAATATGATGAAAATAAAATATTCGAATCACACTATATATAGCAAATGGAACTTTGTGAGAGACAATGGAAATTTAGTGTCCAAGAAGGGAACACTACGTTCCTCATCTTCACGTTCTATGGTAAACTGTATGAACGGATCATAACTATTGAATACATCATACAGTTTAACATAGAACGTGAAGATGAGGAACGTAGTGTTCCCTTCTTGGACACTAAATTTCGTCGTACAGGTGATAATACCTTAATCATTGATTGGTATAGGAAACCTATAAGTAGTGGTAGATATATGAACTACCACTCATATCATAAGCAGTCCATGAAAGTTAATTTGGTAAAACAAATGAAACATCGAGTACTTTGCATTTCTGATTCTTCTTTTCATCAAAAAAAAACTCAAAAAATTTTATAAAATCTTTTCATTGATAATTCATATCCTCCTACATTATTAAAAAAGATCCTTTTTAGTACTTCAACCATTGACTTACATGATACAATTAATAATAGAAATATTTCCCAAGATGTCACTACTATCAATGAGGTATTTGATAGGACCCCAGTTCAAATTTTCTTTACTTCACTTCCATACATTACAGATCTGTCATCCAAACTTGCTCGAATTCTCAGAGAGTTTGATCACATAAAAATGGCCAATAAAACAGTTTTAACAATCAATTCCATTTTTACAAAATTGAAGGATAAGACTCCTTTAATTTCTCAAGCACAATTGTTATATTGCATTCCTTGCTCAAATTGTGATAAAACATATATAGGTCAAACCTCTAGAACTCTTAAAGACAGGATTACCTCACATAAAAGTGACTGCAGATGTCATCCTGAAAGATGTGCATTAAGTGAACATGTTAATAGTACAGGACACATCATGAATTATATAAACACAAAAATTTTGACAAAGGAGTGTAACTCTACTAAGAGACTTTTTATGGAAATGGCTTTCATTTCTCAATCTAATAATTGCTTAAATAAAAAAACAGATCTCAATCATTTAAGTGAAATTTATTCATACCTATTACTTCTTGATAAAAAAACCCCAGAACAAATTTAATTACTGTTCAAATAAAATTAAAAACATTTCTAAAGGAATGTGATCGCACTTTTGAATGGATAAAATTGGCTGTCTAACTCTCTAAGCACAGGCCAAATCGTGTGCTTTACTGTCATATGTCAAATAATATTTTCTTCTTTAAATTTCACATGTCATTTGTCTGGTTTACTAACCAAATTGTAGGTTCATGGTGTGCACATGGTCCACACTTGAAAAATTTCATATAATTTTAAAATGTTTTCAAATCTTTGACTAAAAATTTTAATTGTTTTCAACTTGTTACTTCATCATCAACGTCATGTTGTACACTCGATATTGTTTATATCTCATTTATTACATCATTAGCATTCAACCTCAATAACACAGTAAGTATAGCTATTATTGGGCTTCACTCCATTTAGTTTACAATCCTGCTTATTAATTGTAGCTTTCCTGAAGATGACAGTAACCACTGTCGAAATATCGGAATTATAGTGTTAAAACGTTTTATATTTGACAGCCACCATGTTTTTTTCTCTTAAATCCTGTATTTTGAGTCCTCAATCATTATTCTTATTATATACCGGGTGGCTACGGAAGTATTGCCTACGGAATATCTCAGTTATTGTATGAAGTAGGTTTCTGAAATTTGGAGCGTCGATATAATGACATAAGAGCTAGAATTTGAGCACATTGACATGTCGAAGTTAACTTCCGGTCTGACCGGAAGTAACATCAACTTTCTTATTTTAAATGGAAACCCTATTTTTTTCTCCTTTCGCTTTATTCAGCATTCAATTCCCTTTCTAATGACTTATCACAAGTTGGTATCTAACCAGAAACTAGATCAGAAAAAAATTATTATTGAAATTCACCGAGTAGGCCATGGAAGCAAAATGAAAGCCAAAAATTGAAAAGTTGGCTATGGAAACCATACGTCACTTGATAACAGTTGCTACTACTGTGATATTTTATTTTCATTCGTCGGCGTTATAAAAAGCCGCCAAAAAAAATATTGGAAAAATTGGGAAAAAAACAATACTCTGTAGGTCCATAACTTAAATAGGAACATACAACTTTTTCTTGCCTGTACTATTCAGCATAACCATTCCTTTCTAATGATATAATAGAAAGTAATTTTTTGAAATGAAATACCAAAAAATCCAATTATTATTCTTCAAATAACAAAACAGATTATCGCCATACGCAAAAATAACATTAAAAATAATGTGGAATGATAAATTATATCCTGTAGGTTCTAGGTAGGTTAAATAGGAACATAAACGTACTTGGTCTCTGCCATCGTCCATAGATATTCTAATATCTACCTATGGACGATGTTTGTGCTATTCAGAATAATCATTCCATTGCAATAATCATTCGAACCAAAATATTATATTAACAAGTAGGCTGATTAAGATGTATTTTGGAATGAAACAAAAAAGAAACGAGAGCTCTCACGAACGCTGCTATCCATATTATTTTGACGTTCGAAGTAGCGTTTTTGATTCTGCCATTTTAAAAGGGTTTGGAAATCGAAATCAGTTAGTGGAATATTCAAAAAATGCCCCGTTATTCACGAACCGAACAAATTGACATGCTTCTCATTTATGGTGAATGTTTAAAAAATTCTTATGCCGCTGAACGATTGTATTTAGAGCGATATCCAGTGAGGCATATATATATATATATATATATATATATATATATATATATATATATATATATATATATATATATATATATAGTTATTTTGTGGGGTTGCAGCTGCTTTTCAATAAAACTCTTTTTTACTTTATTGTGAGAGCTTTCGAAATTATTTAATTTCTTCTTCAGTCACTCTAAAAGAATAGGTATAACTGCTAATGAACATATCAAATAAAGGTACTTACAGTATATGAGTATAAGATAAAATAACATTCAGAAAAATAAATGGTTTCAAGACATAAAAGTGAAAAGTCAATTTGAATTTTATGAAAGATGGATATAGGGTGTATAGAATTGGTATAAATTTTATTGTAAAAGGTCGATTTAAGTTATTGATGAAATAGATACTCTATGATTTTTATTGTTGCTCAATTTTATTTCAATATCTAAAATATTAGAATAAATTATATTTAAATTTTGAAAATCGGTCTTCTTATTCATTGAATCTTTTTCATTCTTTATGTAAACCATTTCTAAAAAACATCTTTTGAATAAATTATTTTCTTTAGTTAGAATTGAAATATTTTTGAAATCAATGGAATGTCCTGTAACATTTACATGTTGTGATAAAGCGCAAGCATTGGGTCTTAAACGTATATCACTTTTGTGGGAAACAATCCTTGATTTCAAATTTCTTGATGTTTCACCAATATAGTTTTTTTCACATTCACGACAGTTAATTTTGTAGACAACTCCTGCTTGATCCAGTATAGGAGTTTTATCTTTCAATTTGGTAGATAATTTATTGACAGTTTTAACTGGTTCATTAGATAAGATAATATTAGTTTCTTCTTTCAGAACATTATTAATTTTGGAAGTGAGTTCTTTTATATATGGAAAGGATCGAAATTTTTTAATGATGTTTGTTACAGGATTTTCGTTATTAGCGAAATTTTTATTGTTGCTAATTTGAATTGGAAAATTATTAGAGGAAAATATTAATTTATTGAGGAGTCGTTTAGGATAAGAATTGTCTGAAAGAAAATCGAATAATTTTTTAAAATTTTTCATCTTCAAAGTAGGATGACATATTTTGTCTATTCTATTTTTCATTCCAAGTACTAAATTTATTTTGGTTTTTTCACTATGATATGAGAAATAATTCATGTATTTCCCAGAGTTGGTTGGTTTAACATACCAGTCTAATATAATTGTGTTATCGGGGGTTCGTATGAGTTTAGTGTCTAAAAATGGAACACCTCTGTCGGTTTCTGTTTCAATTGATATAAATGAAGGAAGAACTTACCAATACGTCAAAAATTTAAGTAAAAGGTTGAACAAAAAAGTTTTGAATATAGAAATAGATATCACACATAGATATATTAAAAGAATTATTAACGAAAAAAGTAACTTAGAAGAACAAATTATTAGAATTATTCCACAATATATTTGGAACAATTTTAAAAATTCATTAATGAACAAATATAATAAAAAATATAATGATGTTAAGGAAATTAATTTAAAAAAGATCGAAGAATTAAAAATCCGAACTTTTAGTTTTCATATATATATTCAAAACTTTTTTGTTCAACCTTTTACTTAAATTTTTGACGTATTTGTAAGTTCTTCATTTATTTATATCAATTGAACCATACACATCTTCTGTTCTGTCTTGGATATGTCTTGGTGTTAATCCATAAGTTCTACATTGAAGTAAAAATATCTTCCTGTTATTCTGAGATGCTAATTTGATGTTATAATTTGCCCATTTTTTGAGATGTCGCATACAGTTGATCCCATATCTTGATGCAATATCTTGGTAAAACCCCATGTTTGTTAATAACGATTTATGTTTGTAGCTGAATTTATTTCAAAATAAAGTAGTTATTTTGTGGGGTTGCAGCTGCTTTTCAATAAAACTCTTTTTTACTTTATTGTGAGAGCTTTCGAAATTATTTAATTTCTTCTTCAGTCACTCTAAAAGAATAGGTATAACTGCTGATGAACATATCAAATAAAGGCACTTACAGTATATGAGTATAAGATAAAATAACATTCAGAAAAATAAATGGTTTCAAGACATGAAAGTGAAAAGTCAATTTGAAGTTTATGAAACATGGATATAGGGTGTATAGAATTGGTATAAATTTTATTGTAAAAGGTCGATTTAAGTTATTGATGAAATAGATACTCTATGATTTTTATTGTTGCTCAATTTTATTTCAATATCTAAAATATTAGAATAAATTATATTTAAATTTTGAAAATCGGTCTTCTTATTCATTGAATCTTTTTCATTCTTTATGTAAACCATTTCTAAAAAACATCTTTTGAATAAATTATTTTCTTTAGTTAGAATTGAAATATTTTTGAAATCAATGGAATGTCCTGTAACATTTACATGTTGTGATAAAGCGCAAGCATTGGGTCTTAAACGTATATCACTTTTGTGGGAAACAATCCTTGATTTCAAATTTCTTGATGTTTCACCAATATAGTTTTTTTCACATTCACGACAGTTAATTTTGTAGACAACTCCTGCTTGATCCAGTATAGGAGTTTTATCTTTCAATTTGGTAGATAATTTATTGACAGTTTTAACTGGTTTATTAGATAAGATAATATTAGTTTCTTCTTTCAGAACATTATTAATTTTGGAAGTGAGTTCTTTTATATATGGAAAGGATCGAAATTTTTTAATGATGTTTGTTACAGGATTTTCGTTATTAGCGAAATTTTTATTGTTGCTAATTTGAATTGGAAAATTATTAGAGGAAAATATCAATTTATTGAGGAGTCGTTTAGGATAAGAATTGTCTGAAAGAAAATCGAATAATTTTTTAAAATTTTTCATCTTCAAAGTAGGATGACATATTTTGTCTATTCTATTTTTCATTCCAAGTACTAAATTTATTTTGGTTTTTTCACTATGATATGAGAAATAATTCATGTATTTCCCAGAGTTGGTTGGTTTAACATACCAGTCTAATATAATTGTGTTATCGGGGGTTCGTATGAGTTTAGTGTCTAAAAATGGAACACCTCTGTCGGTTTCTGTTTCAATTGATATAAATGAAGGAAGAACTTACCAATACGTCAAAAATTTAAGTAAAAGGTTGAACAAAAAAGTTTTGAATATAGAAATAGATATCACACATAGATATATTAAAAGAATTATTAACGAAAAAAGTAACTTAGAAGAACAAATTATTAGAATTAGTCCACAATATATTTGGAACAATTTTAAAAATTCATTAATTAACAAATATAATAAAAAATATAATGATGTTAAGGAAATTAATTTAAAAAAGATCGAAGAATTAAAAATCCGAACTTTTAGTTTTCATATATATATTCAAAACTTTTTTGTTCAACCTTTTACTTAAATTTTTGACGTATTTGTAAGTTCTTCATTTATTTATATCAATTGAACCATACACATCTTCTGTTCTGTCTTGGATATGTCTTGGTGTTAATCCATAAGTTCTACATTGAAGTAAAAATATCTTCCTGTTATTCTGAGATGCTAATTTGATGTTATAATTTGCCCATTTTTTGAGATGTCGCATACAGTTGATCCCATATCTTGATGCAATATCTTGGTAAAACCCCATGTTTGTTAATAACGATTTATGTTTGTAGCTGAATTTATTTCAAAATAAAGTAGTTATTTTGTGGGGTTGCAGCTGCTTTTCAATAAAACTCTTTTTTACTTTATTGTGAGAGCTTTCGAAATTATTTAATTTCTTCTTCAGTCACTCTAAAAGAATAGGTATAACTGCTAATGAACATATCAAATAAAGGTACTTACAGTATATGAGTATAAGATAAAATAACATTCAGAAAAATAAATGGTTTCAAGACATAAAAGTGAAAAGTCAATTTGAAGTTTATGAAACATGGATATAGGGTGTATAGAATTGGTATAAATTTTATTGTAAAAGGTCGATTTAAGTTATTGATGAAATAGATACTCTATGATTTTTATTGTTGCTCAATTTTATTTCAATATCTAAAATATTAGAATAAATTATATTTAAATTTTGAAAATCGGTCTTCTTATTCATTGAATCTTTTTCATTCTTTATGTAAACCATTTCTAAAAAACATCTTTTGAATAAATTATTTTCTTTAGTTAGAATTGAAATATTTTTGAAATCAATGGAATGTCCTGTAACATTTACATGTTGTGATAAAGCGCAAGCATTGGGTCTTAAACGTATATCACTTTTGTGGGAAACAATCCTTGATTTCAAATTTCTTGATGTTTCACCAATATAGTTTTTTTCACATTCACGACAGTTAATTTTGTAGACAACTCCTGCTTGATCCAGTATAGGAGTTTTATCTTTCAATTTGGTAAATAATTTATTGACAGTTTTAACTGGTTCATTAGATAAGATAATATTAGTTTCTTCTTTCAGAACATTATTAATTTTGGAAGTGAGTTCTTTTATATATGGAAAGGATCGAAATTTTTTAATGATGTTTGTTACAGGATTTTCGTTATTAGCGAAATTTTTATTGTTGCTAATTTGAATTGGAAAATTATTAGAGGAAAATATTAATTTATTGAGGAGTCGTTTAGGATAAGAATTGTCTGAAAGAAAATCGAATAATTTTTTAAAATTTTTCATCTTCAAAGTAGGATGACATATTTTGTCTATTCTATTTTTCATTCCAAGTACTAAATTTATTTTGGTTTTTTCACTATGATATGAGAAATAATTCATGTATTTCCCAGAGTTGGTTGGTTTAACATACCAGTCTAATATAATTGTGTTATCGGGGGTTCGTATGAGTTTAGTGTCTAAAAATGGAACACCTCTGTCGGTTTCTGTTTCAATTGATATAAATGAAGGAAGAACTTACCAATACGTCAAAAATTTAAGTAAAAGGTTGAACAAAAAAGTTTTGAATATAGAAATAGATATCACACATAGATATATTAAAAGAATTATTAACGAAAAAAGTAACTTAGAAGAACAAATTATTAGAATTATTCCACAATATATTTGGAACAATTTTAAAAATTCATTAATTAACAAATATAATAAAAAATATAATGATGTTAAGGAAATTAATTTAAAAAAGATCGAAGAAATAAAAATCCGAACTTTTAGTTTTCATATATATATTCAAAACTTTTTTGTTCAACCTTTTACTTAAATTTTTGACGTATTTGTAAGTTCTTCATTTATTTATATCAATTGAACCATACACATCTTCTGTTCTGTCTTGGATATGTCTTGGTGTTAAACCATAAGTTCTACATTGAAGTAAAAATATTTTCCTGTTATTCTGAGATGCTAATTTGATGTTATAATTTGCCCATTTTTTGAGATGTCGCATACAGTTGATCCCATATCTTGATGCAATATGTTGGTAAAACCCCATGTTTGTTAATAACGATTTATGTTTGTAGCTGAATTTATTTCAAAATAAAGTAGTTATTTTGTGGGGTTGCAGCTGCTTTTCAATAAAACTCTTTTTTACTTTATTGTGAGAGCTTTCGAAATTATTTAATTTCTTCTTCAGTCACTCTAAAAGAATAGGTATAACTGCTAATGAACATATCAAATAAAGGTACTTACAGTATATGAGTATAAGATAAAATAACATTCAGAAAAATAAATGGTTTCAAGACATAAAAGTGAAAAGTCAATTTGAAGTTTATGAAACATGGATATAGGGTGTATAGAATTGGTATAAATTTTATTGTAAAAGGTCGATTTAAGTTATTGATGAAATAGATACTCTATGATTTTTATTGTTGCTCAATTTTATTTCAATATCTAAAATATTAGAATAAATTATATTTAAATTTTGAAAATCGGTCTTCTTATTCATTGAATCTTTTTCATTCTTTATGTAAACCATTTCTAAAAAACATCTTTTGAATAAATTATTTTCTTTAGTTAGAATTGAAATATTTTTGAAATCAATGGAATGTCCTGTAACATTTACATGTTGTGATAAAGCGCAAGCATTGGGTCTTAAACGTATATCACTTTTGTGGGAAACAATCCTTGATTTCAAATTTCTTGATGTTTCACCAATATAGTTTTTTTCACATTCACGACAGTTAATTTTGTAGACAACTCCTGCTTGATCCAGTATAGGAGTTTTATCTTTCAATTTGGTAAATAATTTATTGACAGTTTTAACTGGTTCATTAGATAAGATAATATTAGTTTCTTCTTTCAGAACATTATTAATTTTGGAAGTGAGTTCTTTTATATATGGAAAGGATCGAAATTTTTTAATGATGTTTGTTACAGGATTTTCGTTATTAGCGAAATTTTTATTGTTGCTAATTTGAATTGGAAAATTATTAGAGGAAAATATTAATTTATTGAGGAGTCGTTTAGGATAAGAATTGTCTGAAAGAAAATCGAATAATTTTTTAAAATTTTTCATCTTCAAAGTAGGATGACATATTTTGTCTATTCTATTTTTCATTCCAAGTACTAAATTTATTTTGGTTTTTTCACTATGATATGAGAAATAATTCATGTATTTCCCAGAGTTGGTTGGTTTAACATACCAGTCTAATATAATTGTGTTATCGGGGGTTCGTATGAGTTTAGTGTCTAAAAATGGAACACCTCTGTCGGTTTCTGTTTCAATTGATATAAATGAAGGAAGAACTTACCAATACGTCAAAAATTTAAGTAAAAGGTTGAACAAAAAAGTTTTGAATATAGAAATAGATATCACACATAGATATATTAAAAGAATTATTAACGAAAAAAGTAACTTAGAAGAACAAATTATTAGAATTATTCCACAATATATTTGGAACAATTTTAAAAATTCATTAATTAACAAATATAATAAAAAATATAATGATGTTAAGGAAATTAATTTAAAAAAGATCGAAGAATTAAAAATCCGAACTTTTAGTTTTCATATATATATTCAAAACTTTTTTGTTCAACCTTTTACTTAAATTTTTGACGTATTTGTAAGTTCTTCATTTATTTATATCAATTGAACCATACACATCTTCTGTTCTGTCTTGGATATGTCTTGGTGTTAATCCATAAGTTCTACATTGAAGTAAAAATATCTTCCTGTTATTCTGAGATGCTAATTTGATGTTATAATTTGCCCATTTTTTGAGATGTCGCATACAGTTGATCCCATATCTTGATGCAATATGTTGGTAAAACCCCATGTTTGTTAATAACGATTTATGTTTGTAGCTGAATTTATTTCAAAATAAAGTAGTTATTTTGTGGGGTTGCAGCTGCTTTTCAATAAAACTCTTTTTTACTTTATTGTGAGAGCTTTCGAAATTATTTAATTTCTTCTTCAGTCACTCTAAAAGAATAGGTATAACTGCTAATGAACATATCAAATAAAGGTACTTACAGTATATGAGTATAAGATAAAATAACATTCAGAAAAATAAATGGTTTCAAGACATAAAAGTGAAAAGTCAATTTGAAGTTTATGAAACATGGATATAGGGTGTATAGAATTGGTATAAATTTTATTGTAAAAGGTCTATTTAAGTTATTGATGAAATAGATACTCTATGATTTTTATTGTTGCTCAATTTTATTTCAATATCTAAAATATTAGAATAAATTATATTTAAATTTTGAAAATCGGTCTTCTTATTCATTGAATCTTTTTCATTCTTTATGTAAACCATTTCTAAAAAACATCTTTTGAATAAATTATTTTCTTTAGTTAGAATTGAAATATTTTTGAAATCAATGGAATGTCCTGTAACATTTACATGTTGTGATAAAGCGCAAGCATTGGGTCTTAAACGTATATCACTTTTGTGGGAAACAATCCTTGATTTCAAATTTCTTGATGTTTCACCAATATAGTTTTTTTCACATTCACGACAGTTAATTTTGTAGACAACTCCTGCTTGATCCAGTATAGGAGTTTTATCTTTCAATTTGGTAAATAATTTATTGACAGTTTTAACTGGTTCATTAGATAAGATAATATTAGTTTCTTCTTTCAGAACATTATTAATTTTGGAAGTGAGTTCTTTTATATATGGAAAGGATCGAAATTTTTTAATGATGTTTGTTACAGGATTTTCGTTATTAGCGAAATTTTTATTGTTGCTAATTTGAATTGGAAAATTATTAGAGGAAAATATTAATTTATTGAGGAGTCGTTTAGGATAAGAATTGTCTGAAAGAAAATCGAATAATTTTTTAAAATTTTTCATCTTCAAAGTAGGATGACATATTTTGTCTATTCTATTTTTCATTCCAAGTACTAAATTTATTTTGATTTTTTCACTATGATATGAGAAATAATTCATGTATTTCCCAGAGTTGGTTGGTTTAACATACCAGTCTAATATAATTGTGTTATCGGGGGTTCGTATGAGTTTAGTGTCTAAAAATGGAACACCTCTGTCGGTTTCTGTTTCAATTGATATAAATGAAGGAAGAACTTACCAATACGTCAAAAATTTAAGTAAAAGGTTGAACAAAAAAGTTTTGAATATAGAAATAGATATCACACATAGATATATTAAAAGAATTATTAACGAAAAAAGTAACTTAGAAGAACAAATTATTAGAATTATTCCACAATATATTTGGAACAATTTTGAAAATTCAATAATTAACAAATATAATAAAAAATATAATGATGTTAAGGAAATACATTTAAAAAAGATCGAAGAATTAAAAATCCGAACTTTTAGTTTTCATATATATATTCAAAACTTTTTTGTTCAACCTTTTACTTAAATTTTTGACGTATTTGTAAGTTCTTCATTTATTTATATCAATTGAACCATACACATCTTCTGTTCTGTCTTGGATATGTCTTGGTGTTAATCCATAAGTTCTACATTGAAGTAAAAATATCTTCCTGTTATTCTGAGATGCTAATTTGATGTTATAATTTGCCCATTTTTTGAGATGTCGCATACAGTTGATCCCATATCTTGATGCAATATGTTGGTAAAACCCCATGTTTGTTAATAACGATTTATGTTTGTAGCTGAATTTATTTCAAAATAAAGTAGTTATTTTGTGGGGTTGCAGCTGCTTTTCAATAAAACTCTTTTTTACTTTATTGTGAGAGCTTTCGAAATTATTTAATTTCTTCTTCAGTCACTCTAAAAGAATAGGTATAACTGCTAATGAACATATCAAATAAAGGTACTTACAGTATATGAGTATAAGATAAAATAACATTCAGAAAAATAAATGGTTTCAAGACATAAAAGTGAAAAGTCAATTTGAAGTTTATGAAAGATGGATATAGGGTGTATAGAATTGGTATAAATTTTATTGTAAAAGGTCGATTTAAGTTATTGATGAAATAGATACTCTATGATTTTTATTGTTGCTCAATTTTATTTCAATATCTAAAATATTAGAATAAATTATATTTAAATTTTGAAAATCGGTCTTCTTATTCATTGAATCTTTTTCATTCTTTATGTAAACCATTTCTAAAAAACATCTTTTGAATAAATTATTTTCTTTAGTTAGAATTGAAATATTTTTGAAATCAATGGAATGTCCTGTAACATTTACATGTTGTGATAAAGCGCAAGCATTGGGTCTTAAACGTATATCACTTTTGTGGGAAACAATCCTTGATTTCAAATTTCTTGATGTTTCACCAATATAGTTTTTTTCACATTCACGACAGTTAATTTTGTAGACAACTCCTGCTTGATCCAGTATAGGAGTTTTATCTTTCAATTTGGTAAATAATTTATTGACAGTTTTAACTGGTTCATTAGATAAGATAATATTAGTTTCTTCTTTCAGAACATTATTAATTTTGGAAGTGAGTTCTTTTATATATGGAAAGGATCGAAATTTTTTAATGATGTTTGTTACAGGATTTTCGTTATTAGCGAAATTTTTATTGTTGCTAATTTGAATTGGAAAATTATTAGAGGAAAATATTAATTTATTGAGGAGTCGTTTAGGATAAGAATTGTCTGAAAGAAAATCGAATAATTTTTTAAAATTTTTCATCTTCAAAGTAGGATGACATATTTTGTCTATTCTATTTTTCATTCCAAGTACTAAATTTATTTTGGTTTTTTCACTATGATATGAGAAATAATTCATGTATTTCCCAGAGTTGGTTGGTTTAACATACCAGTCTAATATAATTGTGTTATCGGGGGTTCGTATGAGTTTGGTGTCTAAAAATGGAACACCTCTGTCGGTTTCTGTTTCAATTGATATAAATGAAGGAAGAACTTACCAATACGTCAAAAATTTAAGTAAAAGGTTGAACAAAAAAGTTTTGAATATAGAAATAGATATCACACATAGATATATTAAAAGAATTATTAACGAAAAAAGTAACTTAGAAGAACAAATTATTAGAATTATTCCACAATTTTATATATATATATATATATATATATATATATATATATATATATATATATATATATATATATATATATATATATATATATATGAATGGAACTAGTAAATAGTGGGGCTATGCAGCAAAATCAAAGAGTACTCTTTTAAGTTTGTCCAAGCTTTCGGAAATTTAATTAATCGTTTCCATCATCAGGGATACTACAAATTGCATGAGTAAGTAATATATAATAAAAATATACATGGATGGTTAACTTACATCTTAGTTGAGGGTGTTTGACGCGATGTTATTCAACAAAAGGGGGCACATTGTACAAGATGATGTTCATTTATAGGATTATTTTGGAAAGGATAAATTATAATGTGATTCCTTGAGACTGTACAAGGCAGTGAAATGTTTTGCCCAAAATTTTTTTCAGTTGCAAATTTAGCAGCATTTGAGAAATTGTAAGCAAACAATTCTGCTATTTCCTTCTGGTCTGTAATTTCTTTATCACTGCTTATTAGACTGACAATTTTTTCAGATGATCTACTTTTCCTTCCTGATTCATTATTTATAATATTCCATGTAGTCATGGTTTTATTACTTGCATTGTGTATTTTATTGTTGATATAATTGATTTCAGCCTGTTTGATGTTTTTTTTGTGTTCTTTCAAACTGTTTTGATATACAGTTAGACTTCCGGTATTTTCTTCTTGGGAAGCTTTAATACATCTAAACATTTCTCTCAAATTCTTAAAATTCTTACCGTCCTGTATAATATTCTTTGTAATCCAGGGGTTGGAAGCATTTTTAACAGTAATACATTTTTCTGGGCATGATACATTAAAGCACCAGGAAACAGATTCCAAGAAATACGAAAAGCTGGCCTCAATCACCATACCATATAATTTTTGGAGCCAGTTTATGTTATTTAAACTTGTTTTAAATTCATTTATTCTTTCAGGATTCAACTGACGCTTAGATATTTTGTTTTTTTTTTTTATTTTCATCCTTAATGTACTTACTACTTGTCTGAAACATAAGAATATGCGACAGATGGTCTACTATGTTTGGTTGTTCCAACCTGCATTCATAATAGTGATCTTAATAGGTCGATGTCATGTAGTCAATGCATGTCCGGCTAGTGTGACCATTTATATTTGTAAAAATCATAGTGGGGCCTATGAAGTTTATATTGAGTTGGAAAGACTTGAAAAGGTCACTAAGTACTTTAGTGTTATTGTCTTCTAGTGCCAGGTAATTTATATTGAAATCTCCACACAAGATAGTGAAGTACGATCTGCTCTCTGCCATTT
The DNA here is from genome assembly GCA_958502065.1 of Chrysolina americana. NCBI lineage: Eukaryota > Metazoa > Arthropoda > Insecta > Coleoptera > Chrysomelidae > Chrysolina > Chrysolina americana. The sequence continues at coordinate 19,143,226 of OY293420.1, read as the reverse complement.
CTAATGCCTGCGACAAACAATTCAAAAAAACTTGAGTGTCACCTCGTGGTGGTCTATATGCGATTATAATAGTGACTTTCATTGTACTTGTACGATAGATCATTGCACATATCTCTACTTGACATTCAATAGACAACTTTTTAATAGACTCTAATTCATTACACCTAATGTTATCTTTTATTAAAATAAGTACACCAAATCGTTTATGATTTTCACGACAATACATTGCTCCTACTTTATAACCACTTAAATGAACTTCCCCATAATTGTTATTTTTAGTTATCCAGTGTTCTGGAAAACATAAGAAATCCAATTTTTTTTCATCAGCAAAAACCTTGATAGAGTTATAGTTATTAACGAATCCCTGGATATTTACATGACACATACTATTTATTGGACCTTTACTAAAATTTACATTGTTCTGTACAACGTTTGTTACATCTGTTGCAGATCGCCTGCGATAGTCTGGGGTATAAAAAATGCTATTCTTTTTCAGTGATACCCCCAACAGTTGAATTTTTCACCGAAGTATCACTAGACAGCGCTGTATTCTGAATACACTGAAGGTTTATTGTTGTTGGTTTCTGCATCTGGTTTCGAGTATTTTTGGATTAGTTCATTTCCTTCTGATGAACTGAAGGTTTCTGTAGGTTTGTTACTCAGATTGAGATACCTATCTATATGACAAAGAAGAGATTGACACCAGAGCTATATCGGTCGATAATGCATTTTACCTTGAGAAGCAGTTCATCAATATTTCCCCCTGTGACTTTGATAGTGGTGTCATCCGCAAACATAGTAAGGTGACAATCTTCCAGATATTCTGACAAATCATTTACATACAACAAAAAAAGCAAAGGCCCAAGCACTGACCCCTGTGGAACTCCAAGCTTAACATCATTGCAACTTAATCTAAAATTTTCGCATTTTACAGTCATGGTACGCCCTTCGAGGTGAGATTCAATCCATTTCACCAAGTTGTTCGGGAAGCTAAGTTGAGATAATTTTGTAATTAAAAATTCAGGAGAAACTGTATCAAACGCTTTCGTTAAATCAAAAAATAAAGAAATTACGAAATTATTGGAATCCATCTCTTTATAAATATGATTCAGTAAGTGATATGTTGCAGTTTCAGTTGATTTACTTTTTCTAAATCCATGTTGGTCTTTGCCTAGCATATTATTTACCTCCAAATAGTTAGTAATCCTGATTGGGACTATTTTTTCAAATAGTTTAGCAAGTGAGCAGAGCAACGAGATTTGCCTATAATTTTCTACTCCAGAGCGGTCTCCTTTTTTGAACACAGGTATTACTAATGCCTCTTTAAATTCATTAGGAAAATATCCTTGCAAATAAGACTGATTTAATAGATAAGTCAGAGGGGTAATTGATACTTCGATAACTTTTTTTATTGTTTCTATTGACAACTCATCTAGTCCAGTAGACTTTTATTTTTTAATATTTTTAGTGTGTTTAGCACCTCTGGTTCATTTATAGGATTATTTTGGAAAGGATAAATTATAATGTGATTCCTTGAGACTGTACAAGGCAGTGAAATGTTTTGCCCAAAATTTTTTTCAGTTGCAAATTTAGCAGCATTTGAGAAATTGTAAGCAAACAATTCTGCTATTTCCTTCTGGTCTGTAATTTCTTTATCATTGTTTATCAGACTGATAATTTTTTCAGATGATCTACTTTTCCTTCCTGATTCATTATTTATAATATTCCATGTAGTCTTGGTTTTATTACTTGCATTGTGTATTTTATTGTTGAAATAATTGATTTCAGCCTGTTTGATGTTTTTTTTGTGTTCTTTCAAACTGTTTTGATATACAGTCAGACTTCCGGTATTTTCTTCTTGGGTAGCTTAAATACATCTAAACATTTCTCTCAAATTCTTACCGTCCTGTATAATATTCTTTGTATTCCAGGGGTTGGAAGCATTTTTAACAGTAATACATTTTTCTGGGCATGATACATTAAAGCACCAGGAAACAGATTCCAAGAAATACGAAAAGCTGGCCTCAATCACCATACCATATAATTTTGGGAGCCAGTTTATGTTATTTAAACTTGTTTAAAATTCATTTATATTTTCAGGATTCAACTGACGCTTAGATATTTTGTTTTTTTTTTTTATTTTCATCCTTAATGTACTTACTACTTGTCTGAAATATAAGAATATGCGACAGATGGTCTACTATGTTTGGTTGTTCCAACCTGCATTCATAATAGTGATCTGAATAGGTCGATGTCATGTAGTCAATGCATGTCCGGCTAGTGTGACCATTTATATTTGTAAAAATCATAGTGGGGCCTATGAAGTTTATATTGAGTTGGAAAGACTTGAAAAGGTCACTAAGTACTTTAGTGTTATTGTCTTCTAGTGCCAGGTAATTTATATTGAAATCTCCACACAAGATAGTGAAGTACGATCTGCTCTCTGCCATTTCTAATGCCTGCGAAAAACAATTCAAAAAAACTAGAGTGTCACCTCGTGGTGGTCTATATGCGATTATAATAGTGACTTTCATTGCACATATCTCTACTTGACATTCAATAGACAACTTTTTAATAGACTCTAATTCATTACACCTAATGTTATCTTTTATTAAAATAAGTACACCAAATCGTTTATGATTTTCACGACAATTCATTGCTCCTACTTTATAACCTCTTAAATGAACTTCCCCATAATTGTTATTTTTAGTTATCCAGTGTTCTGAAAAACATAAGAAATCCAATTTTTTTTCATCAGCAAAAACCTTGATAGAGCTATAGTTATTAACGAATCCCTGGATATTTACATGACACATACTATTTATTGGACCTATACTAAAATTTACATTGTTCTGTACAACGTTTGTTACATTTGTTGCAGATCGCCTGCGATAGTCTGGGGTATAAAAAATGCTATTCTTTTTCAATGATACCCTCAACAGTTGAATTATTCACCGAAGTATCAGTAAACAGCGCTGTGTTCTGAATACACTGAAGGTTTATTGTTGTTGGTTTCTGCATCTGGTTTCGAGTATTTTTGGATTAGTTCATTTCCTTCTGATGAACTGAAGGTTTCTGTAGGTTTGTTACTCAGATTGAGATACCTATCTATATGACAAAGAAGAGATTGTATTAAATACCATTTACCAATTCTATTTATTGTGAATCCATCTCTATGACAATTTTTCCTCTTCAATGCAGAGTTACACTCAGAAAAAAGCCCAGGCTTATAGTCACTTGTATACACAGCCTTCACAAATGTCAAGTTCTCCATATATATTCTATGGTTTCTGTTTATTTGGTCGTATCTGTATGGTCTAGTGATGATATTAGGGTTTGAGTGCATCAGTTTCTCGATATATTTTTCAATAAGTTGAAGATGGGGAATTTCAGTCCAATATCGCACAATATCGTTTTTTGTAAAGCCTGTGGAATAGTGAATTGCAGTTTTTATTAATTCATCGTCAGGAGCATTTGGTTTCATTATTGCTTGTACTACATACTTTTCCGTTTGTCTTAATATAATATTTGCTAACTCCTTCCCATTTGAACCTGCAACTATCAACATTCTACTCTTAATTACAGGAATGACGTTTTGTATGATTGAAATACTCTTAGCTTTATGATTCGAGATTATTTCATCTGCAAGTGACTGTGTAGCACTGTCCTTTTTCTTGGTTTGTGTTTGTTCCGTTTGACTTGATTTCTGATTTCTGTTTTGGATGATTGTCTGACACCCGATATTTATCATATGCTTGCTATTTGCAGCATCAAGAACTTCCTATATTAACTCTCTGTGTCACGTGACCCACGCCGTCCACCTCCACGCAGAGATCACGTAACCCACGCTGCAAATGTATGCAACGATCGATCTGGGGAAAACCCAAATTGCGCAATAACAAAAAACAACTCCAAGGTCAATTTAGCTCGAGCAGCGTAAAGAAAACACCGGATGTGTGTGAGATAAAACTTTGCGATTAACTCTGAAACACAAATTCAAGGTCAAAAATGGATCATCGTGTTTTCTGAGAATTTCGTTCAACTGGAGCAGACGGTGAACATGCAAGCACGGAACGTGCCTTATCGCTATTTCACGGCGGCGAAGACGAATTTTTTTTCTAATGGAATTTCATTCGAGAGCGAGTGAATTAATAATAAGTCCATCATAATTTTTCTGTTGTGTGTGTTCTAAGACAGTAGGCACTTTTCATATTTAATTTTTTCGTTTTGTCAATTAGGGCGGCGGCAATTTTTTTTTCTCTTCCAGCCAATTGCTCTTAGCTACGTGACGTTTTTTCTCTTCCAGCCAATGTTTTTTTACCTTCCGCTCCATCACCGCCATGGTTTTTTTTTGCGGGGACTTTTTTTTTCATAACTTCCAACACCGCCGCCATGTTTTTTTGCCTTCCGCTCCATCGCCGCCACGTTTTTGCAGAAAAGACGCGCGCCACTTAGGGTGAAACGTTTTGAACCCCCCACCCCCGAACACGTCATCTTCTTCAGCCACAACCCTTCACCAACGGCAAGAACTCGATGGAGGCGGCCATGGAGAGATTCACCGTGTGAAGCAATAAATGTATGACGCCACTGAAGTGGCGTCAGACATATATTGTCTATCTACTACTGCGATATCTACTCTGAAGTACCGTTGAAAGAAAATATCATTATTGAACTTCCGAATACAATGTAGTGATCGCATATTATTTGCTGCAATTTTTAAGCCTGGAGTAATCCACTGTTTTTTGTGTTTGATTTGTATCTTTTGAATCGGGAATGAACTATTGAAAATATTAAACAAAGTATTGTAAAAGGATGAAAATGAATCCGGGACCTCGTATAAAATGTCCCAATTTGTATTCAGTTATGCCTTATGAAAACTGTGATAGTTTTTTTACTGTAAAATCTACCATATCTGAAATTATCTCGTTCTAATTTAAAATTAATTCATGGTCGGATAAACCTGCTGAAATCGTATCGCAAGTTACATTTTGTTTGTCCATATTCGTACATATACAATCTATGGTTGTGGCAAAGTGCTGAGATATTCTTGTAGGAGACTCCATATGCATATTCAAGTTGAATGTCGTTAAAAGATTATCTAAAGACTGGTGGATCAAAGATTTCTTGTCAGTAAAATCAATATTGAAATCTTCAGCCATCAGAATGGATGCACTTGAAGGAAGTTCATTAAGAAGTTGTTCAAGCTTATGCATAAACATATTTACATCAAATGAAGGTGTTCTATAAATACATAATACATACATATTCAATTTTTGTGAATATAACAAACAAAACTCAAATGATTTTTCCAAATAATGGCTGAATTTTTCCATGTTAACAAATTTAATATTCAATGAATCGTTTTGAAGAATCATAGTTCCCCCATGGATACCACTACTTCTGCTATTATCTTGATATTTCTGTATAATGTGGTAAGTAAAAAGGTTAATTCTGATCAAGCCAATGTTCAGTTTGCAGAATCAATCCTGGACGTTCTAAATTTACTAGGAATACTGATAACTCACTGACTTTGTTTCTGGCTGACTGAATATTCAACACCATATAGGACATTGACTTAATATTGGTTGTGGTTTCTCGTTTCATAGTATGAGTCTGTTTTGTAAGAGTTGTAGTTGACATTGTAATTATACTTGCTGTTGTGGAAGATTCTGGTTTCACAATGTAGTCCAGGTTGCTGTTTTGTTCTTGTGGCAGCTCTATTGAGGGGTTAGGGTGTCCACTGTTGGGTGCGTTGTGTGAGGAATTTGGGTAATCTTTTCTGTATGATTGTGGTGTATTGTAGGAGATTCTGGTTGCATGATGTGATCCAGGTTGCCGGTATGGTCTTGTGAGATATATTTTATAGGTTCTAGGGTATCCATTATTATGTGTGTTATATGTGGAAATTTGGATCTTCTCTGTTTAATTTTGGTGAGTATTGTTGTTGTGAATTAACATATAATTTGTTGTTGTGTCTTGAATGATAATCTTGTTCTTCAAATTTTCTTCGTGGTTGAGGTTATCCCGTTGGTTATCCCGTTTTTTTATATCAGGCTATGAGTGTCTGCTTGGAAAAATACTTGTCTAATTTTCTCATAATTTCTGACTCTAAATCTGCCTTAAGTAAAATTACCAACATAAATACTTCTTTTGACATTGATTTCATAACAATGAATATTGATCAAATTGCACATTTGGCTTCTCTAAATGAGACTAGGTTTTCTTCTATGTGGGTCCCAGGACATTCTAGTATTGAAGGGAACGAAAAAGCCAGCCAGCTTGCTAAAATAGGTTCTGCACTCAATGTTCCATTGAATATACAGAGAGATAAACATGTTTTTTTTCAGGATCTTCGTAGAGAGATTGTCGAACAATTTCATAATGAATGTGAACATGACGTTAAAGTTAAAGGAAAATTTTATTCTAAAATTCAACATAAATTTCAGATTGAGCGATGGTATGTCAAAATTCTTTTTATGAGTCGAAGGCATGTTACGATGTGGACAGGTCATTGTTGTACCAGAGAACATTTGTGAAAAATTGGTGTTGTTGACAGTCCTTACTGTGAGTGCGGTGGTCTTGAGGATTTAAATCATATTTTTTTGAGATGCCCGATTATTGATTTCCTTGGTCAAGATTTCTACTTCAGTTTAGGGAGCAAGGGTATTGATACTCCGTATATGTTTTCAGAGGTCCTAATGAAAATCAATGCTCCAATTATAAAATTATTAGTTCAGTTCGTAGACCACAATCATATTAAACTTTAGTGTACATTTCATTAATGCTTTTTCCAAGCTACAATCTAATCCTTATTTCTGTTGCTATACCTTTTGTTTGTTATGTCTGTCCTATTAACATTCTTAGCACCGAACACATACACCAAGCCAAACGGCACGAAAAAGCGTACAGTGGAATGATAATGCGAGTACAGTATTGCTGCGAGCAAGAGGACTGTACTCCTCGGACGAAGCCCTTATCACTTACGTGATAGGGGGAGAGCTGGATAATAGCGCTGACAGGAAGCTGATCCAAGAAACAATAGAGAGAGAGAAACAATGGCGCTATTTCCCCTATAGTCGGAGAAAATTCGCTATTATTATTTAATGTCACCCTGACCTGTACTACATTGCAATGCATTACCTATCCAAAATCGGTGGACATTAAAGAACTGATTATCTTCGAATAGGTGTACAAATATCGTAACTTGTGCTACACAAATTTGTAACCAAGTTTTTCATTTATGCGAAATAAACTTTCTATCATTGATCACTTTCATTTCAGATTTCCATTATTTAATTGTTTCAAATACGTTAATGAGTGTGTGATAACGGTTTCTGATACCTTACCAATCAAAATATGGTGTTCATAGTAACGATTCAACGATTCGGCAATGGAAATTTGTAATAAAAATAATCAATTTACATCATTGTCTAGAACTCTCAAATTCATTATTATTATGTCTCAGAATATATCCAGTTCGATTCCACTGCAATGTTATTCAAGTTCAACGCTTACTTGATTCAAATATCTACGTATGTTCCTGACAACCAGGACGGCTATCAAATCATTGAAATGAAACATCATTCATTTCTAAATATGTATTGTGGTTGGGAATACTTCAATTATAAACAAATGTAACATCACGTGAAGACCTAAATTGAGTTCAAGCTACTGTAAATAAAATGTATAAAGCCCTTGAACATTAGGGTAGAGGGCGAGATATTTTATGAATGACACGATGTGAAATCACCGATCTGAAATCCCTACGCATTTGGTGAACTGTGAAAATATTCTAAGGGGGTGTCGAAGTGGAAACTCCGAATTGAATGCTGTTGTACTGATATTAAGCTGTAATCCTTGTCGCACCTCCTCTCTGGAAATACGCAGGTGGTTTAAATATTACGTAGGGTCGGTTTCTGTTAGATATCTCTCCATTGATTAGCAATTTACCTTCGGAAACTTTTAGTCACCATTTTTATGCCTTACAGTATTCTTTGCGAGGGTCTTTCTTTTTCAAAAATAAAACTATTTCAAAGAGTCCGCTAACTCACTTAATGTACCGCATTTAAATTCATAGCAATGAAAACAAAAACTCAACATCGCTACTCACGAATAATATCATGATGATTATATTATTAAAATCAAATTATTATTATCAAATACGTTTTGATGAAATATGGTTTAACTCTTGACCAGCTTGATCGATTCATACCTGTATCAGATTTGGGAGATTGAATTAGATACTTACTACAAACAATAGTGGGTGTATGTACATGTAATATGAAAACTTCCCACCCTCAATAACAATTCTTTCAGTAAATAATATGAAAAATCGAAAATACACTTCAATTTTATTTTACAGGGGGTCACTTGTAATGATTATTTTCAGCCGTCGTGTTTCAACCCCCTGGTAGGGGTGGATATTACTCTAAGATTTCAAATGAGAAAGGAGTCCAAGTGGTATATTATTTTAAATGACGTTTATTTCTCTTTACCATGATACCCTGCATTATTATTTTTTTGATGAACAGTTTCCGGAAAATAGCGTGCAAATCTAAACTCAAAGAATGTAAACTTGCTTGCGCTGAGATGCATTATTGTATTGTCTCTTCTTTTGAAAGAAATGGTTTGGAGATAAGGTGGTACAGTTCCAACACTTGAATAACAGGAATGTGTGTGATTTATTTATTTGTTGGTTATTTTACTCTCGAAAAATCCACTTCTTATTCGAAAAAAAGAAATTTCAAACATGAGTTAGCTACCTCGAGTACAGCTGACGCAGCGGCCACATTCTCTGAATCCAAAGATGAGATGAATCTCGAAACTGCAACTATTCACTTTGAGTTTCAACTCTTCGAATTGTATTATTTCTTACATCAGTCTTTGTCATAACTTGGTCGAGTAAAGTTGTTCTTTTATTTTGAAAATGAATCTTTTTAAAAAGTCTTTGTGTCATTACAAGTGTCGCAGTCGGTAGGATTGTACGGTAGTGATATTTGGGACAATCTAAACGAATCAAAGCCGATCCACCGCTTGGGATTTCAAGCCCTCAAGTACAATCTAAGGAAAGGACTAGCAACGGAAGACCATCAAGGACCAGGACGAAGAATCGGAAAGGAAATGAAAATACGAAAGTGTAAGTGCCATTCCTTTTGCTCCTCCGACCCTCAGTTCAAGGTACTCGGTTGGTATAGTCAGGCAGTGCATCGCAGGCACAAAATAAGTTAGGGCAGTCTATCGGAGACATTAGGATAAATCAGTCTATTGAAGACATTAGGTTAAATTAAACTTGAAAATTTGAAATATATTTATGACAGATATTAACGAACTAATCAATCAATTATTAAATTCTCTCACCCTCAGTCCAGTAGAAAACAGTACAAATACATTCAGTGAAATGCAAAACGAAAATCATGGTATTAAAATGAATTGGAATATTTTTAAGTCAAAATTGGATAACATCAAGCCTTTTGATGGAGATAGCAATACTTCAACTTAAACTCTCCAGTTGAAAGATTTCATTCCTCAATTGTATAAAGTTATCGTTGCCTCGAAGAAGAAAATAATCAAATGACAACCGATCAGATAATGAAACGGGCTGTTATGGGGTATTATAACTCGATACATAGTGTGACAAAATTCACACCATTCGAGGTCATTAGCGGACACATAAGGGCACCCAACCCTTTCGACTTCGATGATAATGCTATTGTATCCAGTTATATTCAGTCTCACAAAGAAAATTATAATAAACTCTATGAAAAAATCAAAGAAGTCAATGCAGAAACAAAACGAGTCATAATAAATAAAAGAAACGAAACCAGATCAGACCCTCCAGATTTTGAATCCGAAAATACCGCGTACATTAGAACTAAAGCACGAGGAAAACGTCTTTCAAAATTCAAGAAAATTGAACTGATTGGTCAAACTGACATTAAAAATACGAACAAAACTTCTTATCATAAAAGTATAGCAAGAAAACCGTTTCCTAAAAAGAAGAACCCTTTTCAGGATGAAGCGGTTATTGCTGACATGTCTGTTCCTGGCCCTTCGAATCAAAGAGACGATTGAAACGGACATTCAAGTAACTAACTTGGATAATTATTCCATCTTTTCTATCCAGTAACGTTATGCTAGATTAGTTTACAGTGAACATACGTTTTTACACTATATAGATGTAACTAAAATAGTTGGACAATTCGAACACATTGAAAAGTATTTCTTAATAGGTAATAAAAAATCATCTGAAATTCGGAAATTATACAAATCAAATATCTCATCATGGACTATCAGATTCTCTTCTCCTATATATGAAACAATTAATTCAAATGACAAATGAAAAGCTTGGAAATCTGAAACGCCCTATACATAAAGAAAGGGGGGTAAAGTAAATAAATGATAATTTGGTACACTGGACGCAGACGATGAAGAGCGCTACAACGCGACAATTACTGCTTTGAAAACAAATCAAAATAATGTTCTGAAAAATTTTAACGTGTAAATATCTCTTTCCAATGACTTAATCGATGATTGAACAAGAACCAGGAAAAATTCCAACTAGGCTTGAAAAAATTTCAAATTTCACTGCAACAAACAGTTGATAATATACAGGACTATACTAGTTTTCAGGGTATAACGACACAGTTGAACCTTGATGGTCAAAATTTAATTATGTTTTTAGATACTTTAGAAGACGCGATAATGTTCTCAAATTGAATGCACTACATAACAGAATACTCTCTAGCTCAGAATAAAAAAAATGCTTGAAGTCCTCTCGGAAATATACAGTGTGTTTCACTTCTCATGGAAATACCCTCGTATCTTCTGTAATTTTTGGCAAGAAATCATGAAATTTCCATGATCGATAGATATACTAGAAATGAACTTTCTGCGCAAAAATGGTCATCATATGTGATATACACTGCACGCCAGCATCGATGGAACCGGAAAGTTATATTAGAGGGCAAAATCAGTCCGAAATTCCTTGGATTCGTGTTCAGGATTCCCAAAATACTACTAATACACCTGCCTCCCTTTAAACTCTTTGTGTTATTACTTACATCATTCTTTGTCAAAACTTGGTCGAGTGAAGTTGTTCTTTTATTTTGAAAATAAATCTTTTTGAAACGTGTTTCCGTCATAACAAGTTCTGAAGTCATGAGGTCTACTTGCATATCCTACAATCTGTTCAGAATGTTGTCTATTCTGCTATTTACAGTAATAAAGTCCAAAAATTTCTGTTTTAATTGACCGGCATGCTGCTGTAATTCGTCTATGAAGTTTATCAATATCAGCAGGTTGTGTTTTTATGAAAAACAGATTTCAGATGTCCCCAATTAAAGAAGTATAAAGGAGTTGTATCCGGTAATTTTTGAGGCCATTCATGCACCCGTTCCCCTCCTGCCAATCTATCAACCACTGTTAGACAAGAAAAAAATGAAAGGTGTAGCTCCGTCCTGCTGGAAATGTAACAAATCCTCTTGCAGAGGTATATTACCTTCTGCATCAGTTCAAGTTTTCTACTCGTGAGTAATAAAAGGGTCTATAGTATCTTCAGGCATTTCAGGGTACACATTGCCAGTCAAGTATTCTTCAAGAATACCACCCAAAACATCAACTTTTTGTGGGTGTTGTGTATTTCCTTTTCGAAAAAAATGCGGATTTTCGTCACGCCAATAGTGACAAATTTGTCTATCAACAATGCCATTGGGAAAAAATTAACATTCATCGCTGAAATACATATTTAACAAGAGATTGGGGATGGTATTGACTCGATGAGACATATGGTTTCACAACACTCTATTCTTCTATCATAACCATCCTCATAGAGCTGTAGAAGAATTTGCATTCTAAATGGATTAAATGTATGCATTTTCATTGCTTTTTTTAGTCATGCTTGACATTGTCGTCTGTTCGGCTACTGATATGACAAGTTCGTGGGCTCTGCAGTAAATGTTCACAATACTTCAATTAGAGCTTCTTCACTCAGTACATTCTGTGTTTTTTTTTATTCGTCACCGAAACAGTTTCGTAAAACTCCGTCATTGGATCGAACAAATACCGTTGAAGTACTTTACAATTTGGATTTATTTTCCTAGAAAGAAATTCTGCCCTTTGTGCACACTTTTCAAATCAACTTATTTCAATTATTTCTAAAAAAATGCGAAGTTACCACTTTATACTCTCATTGCAGTATTAACTGAAGAGCCCAAGGGTAAATGCATTAACATTAATACCAAATCATTAAAATTAGCAGAACATTTTTTTTTGCCTGAAAAGGTAAGCTTTTTACAACAGAAGCAGTAAGAGAGAAAGGCTATCTGTGGAATTTCAGCAATTAGAATTAATAATTCAGCATTTAGTAAACGAAACTCCACTACAATCTACATTTTACTATTAGATTACTTTTTGAAATAATTTTTTTTTGAGCTAATGGTCAATGTTGCCCCTGATAAAGGGTTGGAACGGTACCAACTAATATTATCATCACTTATACTAAACGAGGACTCGATGCGATGAGTTTCGTTTGAATAATCACCCGAATAGCGGTGTGCCGAAGAATCGTAGAGTTTCTTTCGTAATAATAATAAATGAGTAAACCTTAAAAACATGAAACCAATAAAGTGGAGAATCAACCATTTATCAGAATTACTTTTTATAAGATTTAAATATATCAGAATGAAATTTATAGAACTGATTTTATAATCCGAAAAAAATTCATCTAATGTGTATGTATGAGAACTGATAAAGTATTAAACGCGAAAACGGTTAGAACTATTTTTCATAGATCTGAATTCGTTAAGAAACGAAAGTGACTGAAATGATAAAACTGAGTAATCGCGAATCTCTATAACTTAAACTACTGATATCATAAATCTGTCAAACTAAAAAACTAACGAAACATAGTATCATCGAAACATTATTTAATATTATCTAAAAACGCAAAACCAACAAATTATCCGAAAAAAAAATATAGTATCCATGGGGTCGAAATGTATGAGATATCAAGTCGTTATTATCGAGAATATCGAAGAAAACCGCCAATGTAAGGTTTATTAAATCGAATGTTCAGCATAAAGGTGACAGTAATAAATATAAATGAATAACTGCTGTGAAATGAAGTCAATGACTGAACTCCACCTTAAATAAATACACTTTATTAATATTCAATATTTCACTAATAACTACTAAATACAGGGGATCTGCGTAGGATGTGCTTCAGAAGCATTTCTACTTGTATTTGGATATGAACGTGAAAATTTTGCAAGCATTCCTAAGCGATTTTAATCGTCATCCCGAATTAATTTCAATGATCTGTTTATATAGGGTATATAAAAAGTCTGTTGAAACAACAAATTATTTCTATGTATGGCGCGATTAGCCCTTAGATTCAGACATTTAGAGAGTTATGTGTTCTCACCTCCGACAGTTTTTGACACATCAAGTGTTTGAAAAAACTGAGCCATGTATAAGTTTACGGAAAATACTGACGCGAATCATTTCAAATTAAGGGACAAAATATAAGAACGGTACCAAATGTAATAAAATGGTATAATCAACAGGTACAAATTGGGCGTGTCTTATGCGGAGATATTAATGTTCAACAGAACACAACTAATTACATGGCTACTACTTCGACAGATCTGTCAGGCATAGGTGCAAAAATGTTCAATTCGAAAAAATAATTATGCAATAGCTTTTCGAGATGAATATGTAGCAGGCAATAAAAAATATGATTCAAAATGTTCTAACACACTTTTGTATCAATCTTTCTTGGGACAGAATTTAGATTTCAAATTATTTTCGAAGTTCACCAGCCTACATGATTCTGTACAATAATGTTTTGCTCTTTAGCAATAATGCACTGTCGCGTAACGGTGAGTCGCTCTGTATAAATAGAAGTTCTAGGCATTGTTTCAATTATAGAAATTGTCCCTTTGTTTTGTTCAACTTTATATACAATGATTTACCACTTTAAGTGATATCAAATGCTTCAACTGTGTAGAAGTAGTTTATTGTACAATGGGTATGAAATGATATACGAGTAAGTTATTAAATTTTGTAGTATCTATTCTCTACGCCCTTATCGAGAGAATAGATGTCTAACTGCGATTTCAACTCATAAAAACTACCTTCGCATAATCCCATCATAAAATGAATGTATGAATAAATAAATATAGGTTTATTTTACACAGTTCTCAATAAGTTCTACACTAGATTTGACATGTTCATAACTCCTTCACACTGCAGCTCAACTCTTCATCTGAGGAGTGCTCAGGAAAGGGGAGGATCGGGAGGCACGAAGAGCCGCCTCCACCAGCCATTTCTGGCCAGAGGATGGGGGAGCGCTTGTGCCAAGAGCTACACATGGCCCCGGTGTTGGAGGTGGGTCGAACATTCCAACTCATAGTGGTGGTAGTGCATATTAATACTTACCTCCTGCAAAACTTATGTATTCCATTCGAATTGCATTCAATGTAGATTACTGCTTTTGTCCAATTTTTGTCAGAGGTAGTAATTTCGTGCTGTCCCGGAAAAGGTAATCCTATCATGCTAAGATCAACCTCAGTAATATGTTGGATATCAATTATCACTCATAAATCGGCAAAATACTGCCTACTGCCTACTACCTACCTACCATAAGGACACTTTCGGAGAAAGAGGATGATTGTGGCTTAACATGTCAATCCACAAAATATTTGAAGGCGGAATCACATTTTTTTCGTGATACCTGATAGTGGTAATGTAATTTAATGTTAGCCTTGTAATTTCGGTGATATCAAGAGGTGAGACAGAAATAAGAAGTAATTATACATGACAATTTATTTAGGTATATTGACCGCACGCTACGCCATCTTTCAGTCACAGATGATTCCACATCTGACTTTATGAATATCCTGTTCATATTAGTAGATATACAAAGGGGGTTTTGGGACCGCATGCGCAGTACGGTCGAGCTTGCCACGGGCCATCGGAAATAGTCGTGGAGGAGATCGGTAGAAGTCGGCCGTCGCTGGTCTGCGTTCATCGTGTGACGTAGTCGAGAGAGATCCAGTTGATTGATAACATTTTGCCAATACAGCGCGCATCTTGAATATTTAAAATTAATTAAAAGAAAAAAAGATTTCCGAGAACGAGGTTTGAACCAGCGGAGAAAGTTTGGTAGCGAGTGACGTTAGCCTTGTCTCCACGGAGATTTCGTACAAGTTGATGTACAAATGTGGGATATATATTTCTCCAGCTACCAGAGCACGGTGTTTGAATATTAAAAAAAAATAATGATTGAAAGTGTGATGATAATAGTGGTGTTTGGAAAATGGGAAAAAAAACATGGCGGCTGTCAAATGTTATACAGGTCATAACATAATATTTGAGTGAAAAAACATGGTTGCTTCGACCATTTGTCGAATTTTCCATTGGGGGTATGGGGGGGATTCAAAATGTTTTCGTGAGGGGGTCCGTCATTTTTAACGTGCGATTTGGAGTGAAAATCAGCAATTTAAATCTAACTCGTTTTTTGAAACGCAAAAAACGCTTATTGCAGTAACATTTTTGCATGTTTGAGCGTTTCAAATTTCAGTCGTTTTATATCCAATTTTACATTTTTGCATACTAATAATTTTCTACGTACGTCCATTCATCGAGTTCACTTGAATATTTTGAATTGTTTGCATTTAAAAAAATAAAAAAAGTTTTCCGAGAATGAGGTTTGAACCGTCGAACTGCTGATTATGGAGCACCCACTGAACACACTAGGCTATGAATCAAGGTATTGATGTGAGTGTTGCCAGTTGTAAAATTAATCGTATAGGTTGACTGCAAATAGGTGTTGTCAGTGTTACGAAAAATCATCGCTCGACGGTCTAAGTTCATTTGTGACGTAATCGAAATAGATCCAGCAACTGATTGTACTACATGAAGCCCTCGATGTTGCCAGTTGTAAAATTAAGCGTGAAGTTAGGGGGAAAGAGTGTTGCCATTCAGAGAAATTTGGGGGTTAGGAAACATTATTTTTGGAAAGTATATAGCATTGAGCAGAGTTGAAATAATCAGTAGCATAATGACATCGACAGAATACAGACGTACATTAGAGAAATTTGAGAGACGTCTTCAGGAATTAAAAAAAAACATTCAATTTTTTGAAGAAAAAGAGAATGTTTGGAAGCAGTTGAATAATTTAAACATTCAAGACAGAGTTTTCATGCGAAAATTACCTCAAACAAGATACCCGTTACAAAGAATCCAACCTCAGAGTGCAGAATATGTCTCCGCTGTTGAAAACAAATTTTGTACTTTTAACTGCAATAATAAATAATGTTTTGTACGTGAATAAGCTATTTGGTGTGAAATACATGGCAATATGCGTGAAAACCGATGAATTTAAATGCAACCGGACCCAATGGAAAACAATGCGAGTAACATCAGTCAATGATGGACAGCTACTAGTATTTGCCAGTGATGTTCCAGAGAATACAGCATTCAATTATAAGCTGAAAATGATATTTCAAGATCTTCGAGAAATAGACACAAAAACTGAGGAGTTTATTCCAGCAGGGCGAGAGAAAAGCAAGTCAAAAGTGGAATTTGATCTTTATAGAATTTTCATTACAGTATCCATTATATTAGCATGTATATTAATGAGGCTTGTACAGGAAATAATTGTAGAATTTAATAAAAAATGGAGTATTTGGTTTATATAAAAATTGCAAAAAAACAAATCGAATTTCATTTAATATTTTCGCTAGTGAATATATGAACAAACAGCTTGATATCAACATCCGTTATTCATTCCATTATCGGTTGTGAAACGCGCAATTCGAGTCAGCGCTATCGCAATGAGAAACCGCCTCAAACAGGAAATTTAATATGCGATAAGCATTTTAATGACCGAGTTGAGGTCGCCAGACGGGCAACGACCGAAGGTTATCGGCAAGGCGTATATGAGAATTGGTATTTAAACACAGCGAGGCACGAAGGAAAATCATTTTATGTTTGATTGTGCTAGTAGCAAGTTACCAGTGTGCCAACTTCATTTGAAAAGTAAGTGTTTTCAATTGTTTTTATATGTGTCTGTTGAGTTTCTCATTTAATTTTCAATTATTTTTATGACTGCCTTTTTTGGTTAATTTTCGGTTCAAAATTTGTGTGTTTTTAGTTTAGCTTTTTACTCAGATGAATTTACGTAAATGTTTTATGTTTGCCTTTTGAGTTTTCGTTTAATTTCCATTTCTTGTGCATGTCTTTGGGCGCTTTCAAAATTCATTATAATTTCCAATTCAAAGTGGTTTAATAGTTCAAAGGTGCATTTGATTTTTGTGTATTTTTTTTTGGGTTATAAAAAAAACTGTTTATTATGCTTTTCCTCAGATGGATCTACAAAAATTGAACGCCGCCGGGTCAATCGTGAGCAGGAAACCAATCACCAAACTATTCGATTTACCTGTGGGGGTACCGCAAAGGATCTTAAGTGCGAAGATAGTCCGAGGGAAATTTGGCGAGGCTGTGCTGCTGGATTTGGGGGAGAGCGTCACCTTTTTGCCGCAGAGAGTAACCGAGGTATATCGGGTATATATAGAAGAGTTCTCGAGCAGCAAATATTCCGTGATATTCAAAGGACTAATGAACACTGGGAAAGCCAATCCAGCGGCGTCATTTGAGATTGTGGAAAATTAAGGTTAGTATTATTTTTGCCATTCGGGTTCGTTCCTTTGTATGTGACAAAAGTTCGTTTGAAAATGAAAAACAATTTCTTTTTCATTTTCAGATAGTTATATTATACCCTCCCTAATCACAACAGCAGCATTTTTCATTAAGCTTCCCTTTGGGCATCATCTCCGTTCGTCACTTCGGCATTCCAGGAAGCTTCAGTTTGCAGCATCATCACCGAGCTGCCACCGCACCCTGCAAGCATCCGTTTGCCGCCGCCGACACACACACACACACAGCTGTTGCCCCCAACCATCCGCCATCGTCATTAGAAAAAATTGTAGTAAGTTGAAATATTTGTTGAAAATGGTGTTTTCAAAAACTTTATCACAAATTGATGGATTGCTTGAAGCGATCAAGCAAAATTATTCAAGTGCCATTGCACGAACGTCTCTGAATTTGATAAGTAGGCATATTAGAAAATGTGAGTTGGCAATGAAAAAAATTAAATTTTCAATAGGGGAAAAAAAGAAAATTGTTAGTAAAATTGGGGAATTGAAACGTATTAGATGTATAATAAATGTTATGAAAAATGATAAGTATATTGGATCAGGCTTGAATAGAAGCAGTAGGGTTAAATGGGAAAATATCAATGCAATTTTCAATGGTAGAGTAAGGACGGGTGTAATAATAAATTTAGCTCACAAAGAAGTGCGAACATTTTTGAGCGATGCGTATTTTGTTTTCAAATCGAGAATTTCAAAAATTTTGAAGGAGATGCAATGCCTCAAGGTGAACATGACACTGTTGGGGGATTTCATCAAAAAGTCAAATGACGGCGAAATAGTTGATCGAAAATTTTTCAATACCCCTAATACAATCATTGATTTGGGTACGGACTTGACGGTTTGGTACAATTAGAAGAATTTCAAGAGAAAGACTCGGGGTGGGCGTTGAGTAAAATTCTTTTGCATGAGGTGTCAATAAATAAATACGGAATAGGGAACGGTTCAGGGTTTATATGGTTACCTGAAGAAATTCAAAATAGGCATGCATGCGTCAATATTGATAATCAAGATGATGCGTGTTTTTTTAGAGCGATCGTGAGTGCTTTGTACCCTCCCAAAGGAAATGTTTCACGTGCATCTTCATATCCAAATTATGACATGGTTTTGAATACAAGGGGTTTGGAAATTCCTATGCCAATTCACCACATTACAAAATTTGAAAAACAAAATGATATTTCCGTAAATGTATATAGTTTAGAAATGAATATTGTCAAAGAAAAGGCATTTTACGAAGTAGTACCTGCACGATTGACAAAAATAAATTGAATAAACACGTTAATTTACTACTAATTCAAAATATATATTTCCTTAAATTGAGCGAGTACGACGCCTTACCTAGGGATACAGATGATTCGCAAATTAAATATCATTATTGCTGGATTAAGAATATGTCTAGATTGTTATCAAGTCAGTTGAGCAAGCATAAAGTTAAAAATATTTTTTGCGATAGATGTTTGAATTATTTTCATAGCGAACAAAAATTGTCAGAACATATCGGGTTGTGTGAGAATATTAACGAGTGTAAAATTTCATTTCCAAAATTTGATTATGTAGAATTTCGAAATTATGTGTATAAGCAAAAATGTCCATTCGTTATATATGCCGATTTTGAATCCGCTTTGGAAAATTGTGAGGAAAAAATGTCTGATAAATCAACAAAATATCAAAAGCACAAGGCATTCAGTGCAGGTTACTACTTGAAATGCTCTTACGATGACAGCTTGTCCAAGTTCAATAGTCTTCGCGGCAACGATTGCATCCAATGGTTTACAAATGAAATGGCAAGTATTGCCAAATTTGTTGAATCCAAAATCAAAAATATCGTACCAATGATATGTAACCCCGATATTGTTAAAGCTAGAGTGTGCCATATTTGCGAGAAGCCATTTTCCAAGCAGGATATTATCGTTAGGGACCATTGTCACTTTTCGGGGTTGTTCAGGGGTTGGAGTCACCAATCTTGCAATCTTGCCTTTAAGAAGCTTTTTATGGTACCCATTATATTCCACAACCTTTCCGGATATGATAGTCATTTTATTATACGGGATGTAGCAAAAAAGGGGTGTGTGAGCATACTTCCCATCAACAAAGAGAAATACATTTCATTTACTCAATACGATAGTGAAACCAGCATTAAATTTAGATTTATAGATTCTTATCGTTTTATGGGAGCTAGTCTTGATGAGTTGGTTTCCACAATGGATGCAAAAAATTTTAAAATTTTGAAAAAGGAATTTGCGCAATTGGATGATGAAAAATTTAAGCTTCTCACTAAGAAAGGGGCATTTCCTTACGATTATGTTAATAATATGGAAAAACTCCTCGACACCGAGCTACCCTCCAAAAAACGCTTTTATAATAAACTCAACGATGTTGAAATTGACAATGAGAAGTATGCTCATGCTCAAAATGTTTGGCAGCAATTTGATATTGAAACTTTGGGGGAATACAGCGATTTATACATGAAAACAGATATATTGCTTTTGGCAGACGTTTTCGAAAATTTTCGTGAAATTGACTTAAAAACTTATGGGCTGGATCCTTCGTGGTATTATACCATGCCGGGGTATACGTGGGACTGTATGTTGAAATAAACAGGGTGTAAATTGCAAATTTTAAAAGATGTTGATATGGTTATGTTTGTGGAGAATGGTATAAGGGGCGGAATTTCAGTTTGTTGTAATAGATATTCGGAAGCGAATAACAAGTATATGTCAACATACAATCCTACAGAACCGTCCAAATATATCATGTATTTCGATGTGAATAACTTGTATGGGTGGGCAATGTCAGAATGTCTACCATATGGAGGTTTCGAATGGGTTGATACGAATATTGATGTGACTCAAATTCCCGACGACAGCCCTGAAGGTTATATTCTGCAAGTTGATTTAGAGTACCCTGCACACCTGCACGATTTACACAAAGATTTTCCGTTTTGTCCTGAACACCGCACACCACCAAATTCCAAATTGAAAAAATTGATGCCAACCCTGCATGATAAAAAAGAGTATACGCTTCATTATAGGAACTTGAAACAAGCTCTGGAACATGGCTTGAAATTAACTAAAATCCATAAAGTTTTGAAATTTAAACAATCTGCGTGGTTGCGCCCTTATATCGAGCTGAATACTCGATTGAGGACTGCAGCCACTAATTCTTTCGAAAAAAATCAATTCAAGTTGGCCAATAATGCTATTTTTGGTAAAACCATGGAAAACATCCGGTTGCACCGAATCGTAAAATTAGTTTCTTCCTACGAGGGTAGATATGGAGCAAAAAATCTCATTTCCAGCCCTCGATTTCATAATCGTACAGTTTTCGATTCAAACTTGATGGCTATTGAACTGAAAAAAGCCGAACTTGTATTCAATAAACCAATGTATGTTGGGATGGCTATTTTGGATTTGTCAAAAACTTGCATGTTCAAATTTCATTATGAATTTATTCTCCCCACTATGGGTGTGGAAAAATCCAAGTTAATGTATACCGATACAGATAGTTTCATTTATGAACTAACGTGTAACGATGTATATGAAGAAATTATCAAAAAACATATTTCCAAATTCGATACGTCTGATTATTCAAAAGATAACGAGTTTAACATTCCACTTGTGAATAAAAAGGTACCTGGACTAATGAAGGATGAAGCAAATGGCAAAATTATCACGCATTTTGCAGGACTACGTTCAAAAATGTATACCTACAAAGTGCAGGGAGGCAAAGTATGTAAAAAAGCGAAAGGAGTGAAATATAATGTCGTTGAAAATAAAATAAGTTTCGAAGATTACGTGGATTGTTTGAAAAATTGCAAGCAAAAGAAAATTACTCAGTGTACAATCCGATCATTCGCTCACGATGTGTTTAGTATCGAGCAGTCGAAAATAGCTCTTAGTCCGTATGACGATAAACGCTATCTTATCCCCAAATCATTTGATACATAACCGTGGGGACACTATAGTCTAAATTAATTTTTTTCACCATTTTTGTTTTTTCTCCCGTTTGCAGGTACAATGAATTTGCAACATTTGTGCATCAAAACCGTTTGCGAAAATATCAAGAGTCCAACCTTGTTCCTCATCAATTCACATTCATCATTACCTTCAATATTAACAAGACAAATTATTTAAAAATATGCCCATTTCAAATGGCTAAACATTATTCGTCAAGAAATTGTTTATGATGAGGATGAGGACATTCTCATGAATTTCGAATATGGTGGGAGGTTTTTTGGTGGTACACGAAAAAAACAAATACGTGCAGCATTATTAAACATTTATAATTTGGAACCATATTGTCATCATGATTCATACTGCATTTGGATGAAATTTTACGAAGTTGTTGACTTTAACTTAAGATTGTGCAAAGATTGTTTTGAACATATCCAAAGTATGCTTAAAATATGCAGGTGTGACGAAATAAAAAATTTTGAAGTTAAACATTTACATGAAGTTTTCACAAGTAATGAATTACATAATGCCTACCAAGATAAATCACATTGGTGTCAATATGATTTTAGGCACGTTCTTTTCACTTTACAAAATAAAGATGAATGCATTGATCATTTACATAGAACGAAAAGGGCGAAATTTTTTTGAAAAAAATTTAAGCTTACTCCAACTATTTGTGATGTTGATAAGAAACATTATTTTCAACTATATTTCAACAATTCATTTTTCATTTATGTTTTTATATATATATATATATTATATTTTTTTTCTTTCATTACTGTATTTTAGGGAGGGTATTTTTTTTTAATATAGAAAAAACAAAAAATATTTCTTGTTTTTTATTTCCAAAATATTTTTTTGAAAAAGTAATGAAAAAATGGAGCGATTTCTGGACCGTAGATGAAACGTCTACGGTCCAAACTCCAACATATTAGAAATATAAGGAGTAGATATTTCATCTACACCCCCAAAGTGATAAAAAACAATATGAAGCAGCACCAGGCTTTGTACAGTGTTGAGCAAAATAAGGTAAGTTGAATATTTTTTTCTTCAATTCCCGGTAAAGTTATAATTCGTTTGATAATCAAAATACCTCCACTTCAAAACTGAAAAAATTCGACAGTTCATTGACTTGTTTCTTAACCAATAATTGTTGAAATAAAAACTTGATTTCTTTTTCTCATTTATTACATAAATCATACACAAATTTTTGTTTATAATAAAATAAATATTCACGTAAAGCATTAGCCAACATACTATCTAAAGATGAGGCTTGACAAAAACCTTCCATAATTTCTTCCAAACTTAAATTAGTCTTATTATCGCGTAACCATGATTGAATAATATCAAAAACACCGCGATAATAGTCACAAAAGTTCATAGCATCCAGCATAGTGATACGGTCAGACAGCACCTCCAAGTGTGTATTTAGAATGTCGGTTACATCTTGTTGGGACAGTTCCATGTTCGTGACATCCTTGGAAATGGAAATTTGTTTGGTATTACTTTCGATGTACTGTGTGATGGAAATATAATCTCCGCAACGTGTTGTGATTGGATCATACTCATCTACATACTCATCGATTTGTGATTCAAAGAAATTTTCCTTTATTTCTTGTAGGATGTCAATGAGTGTTGCCCATTCAAAAGAAGCAAAATTGATAGTTCGAATGGAGAATTGCTGCTTCAAAATGATGCATGGACTAAAATCTCTGGATGGACTTATGCCACATCGAATTTCGTAGGATGGCATAGGGAAGACCATCAACATCAACTGATGTTCATTCCGAGCTGCCATTTCGTATTGCCCCAATGCTCTGTCGATGGCACTTAGAGTTTCGTTGTAATCTTCTCCATCACTATCGCACATTACTTCAACTTCACTGACGTAACCACTGTCTTGAGACATTTTCGTTTTCAAACTGAATATTCGTCTGTGCTTGCATACGCTTTTATAGCTTCAGATCACGTGGTCAATTTTAAAATTGTTGTTGCATGTTTGTTGACTGTGAAAAAATATTTGAAAGGTCCTCCCAATAGTCTTGCAGAGTGTGCTTCTTTTCCATAAGATTCTATACAAAATCAACGTTTTCGATCCAACTGTTATGTTTGTTATGCAAACCGAGCCATTTAACGTACATTTTTTTGCCTTTCTTCCTCAGAACTTTTTCCACGAGATATATATCTGGATTTGCAGTTTTTTGTAATTCCTCTGCATAAAAAGCACCCTTGATAGGAGCACCCTGCATATCTTCCAGCATGAAGGTGGCAGGGTTGGTGATATTGACTTTGATGATTTTGAATAATTCCGTAGTCCAATTGGGTGTGTAACCTTTTTCGAACAAGTGCTTTGTCTTACTAATCCGCACAACATCGCCCATAGCGAATTTTCTCCGTCCAGCTATTTTCAAGTGTGAGTATGTTGATTTGAGAATTTCTTTTTCGTTGGTTTTATCAATTTCCGAAGGTTTCATACCCGTCTTTGAATGGCGCGTATCATTGTAAGATTTTGTGATTTCAGGTAATATATTCAACCATTTGTAGGTGCCATTCAAACTGAAATACTTGTACAATCTTTCTTTTAAAGTCCTTATAATTCGTTCGGCCATAGAGGCTTTGAGGATGCTGTACGTATTGTAGTGATTTATCTCATGTTTTTTCATCAAACTCTGAAATTTACTGTTGTAAAATTCCGTCCCCTGATCGGTTTGTAGATTTTTCGGGCATCGTTTCGTGTGTGCCAAAATATCTGCAAACGTTTTAGTAATTTCCTCACCCGTTTTCGTTTTCAGCGGGCGAGTCCACACGAATTTCGAAAAACAATCTATAACAACTAGAATGAGTTTGAAATTACGATTTTGATGGGCGTACGGTCTCATCTCAGCCAAGTCCATTTGCCATAAATCATCTAAGCCTTTAATAATGGTGCGACGTCGAGGACAATTTTTTCTAATAGGTTTATGCAGTTCACGGACAAGTTGAATCTTGTCTGTGGAAGCCATCATACGTATGTGATGACGTAACTGTGAAACCTACTATTTTATCATGGTGATGCAAACACAACATTTTGTCTTTTAATAATTTCCTCGACAGCAGATTTTACACTCGCTATATCTGAATTTATTTTGGTGATTTGCTGTAAAATATCAATTCGAAATTGGTTTAGTTCATTCTTGGTTAGCAGCGTTTCCTTGTGCTTGATATCCCATTTTAAATTGTGTGCATGAATCGAATCGGTTATTTCGGCAATTTTTTTCAACAAATCACTACGAATATTTTCAATATCAGTGTTGTATATAGTAGGTTGAATTTTTCGAAATTCTGATTGAGGGTTTGAATTCTCTTTTTCAGCTGTTTGTTTGTTTTATTCGATTCATTTTTGATTTCATGTTGCATTTTTGCTATATCATCATTCACTTGAGCTATTTCCGAATGGTGTTGTTCACTCTGATGTCGTATACTTGCAGTAATTTTTTCATGAATTTCATCAACATACTGTTTATTGGCAGCATCAGTATTTTTGGTGGGCCTCTTTACATTACTCAATTTCAAATTATCAAAATCGATGTCACCATCTGGAGTGTGCAGCAAGCCACTGCCTCCAGAGGGCGTGGCTAATTTTCGCTTCTTATCAGCGGTGCTGTCGCTACGTCCAAACTTGTCGATAACCATTTTGAAAATGTGTAAATGGAGGAACGTACACCATCTTATACGATTATATTTGCCTCTTTAAGTTCACTCAAATTGGCAATAATCTCATTGTCATGCGAAGTATTTCCAGCACCCCGAGAGGCTATCAATAATTTGAGGCGTTCGCATAGTTCGTTTGGGTCATCCCAATAAACAAACTCCATAGGTTTGGTATTGAATGTCATTGCAATAGGTATATTTTTAGGCAAACCGCTACCTTTTGCTGCAGATGTTTTAGATGAACCGGTACGTGTCGATATTTAACGTTGATTTGCTGGGGGAAACATCGGTTTAATTATTTCGGTATACTTGTATCTTTTACTACCTTTCGGATGGCCTAGGGAGTTTTTGTGAATATTCGACAAATCTACAAGTGATTTGTATGTCTGCATATCTTCATTATTATAGTTTTCAGGCGTGTTTAAAAATATGAGTTCATATATACCGGGTGTTGCTTTCCACTGATATCCACCCATTTTAATGTATCC
Source organism: Chrysolina americana (assembly GCA_958502065.1). Lineage (NCBI taxonomy): Eukaryota > Metazoa > Arthropoda > Insecta > Coleoptera > Chrysomelidae > Chrysolina > Chrysolina americana. Next base: position 19,117,384 of record OY293420.1, on the reverse strand, counting down.
GCTGCGTTTGTCGAAATCTATTTCTTTGTTACCTAGGAACCATTTCGAAGATACACCATCATATACAGGACCGTATACTTTATCTATTTCTTTGTCATTACTCCAATGTTTTATAATGTACGGTTGAGCCATTATAGGATTTTGATCGATATATTCCTGTAAAACTTCTTCATTCATGTCTGACACAAAGCTCTTATCTTGTTCCTCTTGTGTGCCTACGCTAAAGATATCCTCATCATCAGCATCATCTGTACCTGCAACATGTTCGAGGGATTGGAATGGAGTCGTTGTTTCGAATGGAGACGTTTCACGCTCTTTCACTTTCTCTTGTTTGACTTCAGATTTTGTCTCACTTTTCATTGTGGTAGTAGGAGATTGCGATGTCGGCGGTGGCATTGCTGCTATTTTCCTCAATGGGACAGATACAGGTTTAAAGAATTATTGCAACGTCTCATCTTCTTCAGATCTACCCAATTTCAAAGCCAAATATTTTTTTCGAATAGCTTTTGCAATTTCATTGATTTTAGTCTTTCGAATAACATCAACTTCTTTGCTCAACGGTTTCATGATGATAACTGCGGGATACATCAATCCCTCTGTATACTTATATATTTATCGAATCCTTGACGATAACGTCCAGCATTTATATCAAAATCTTTCATAATCACAACGGTTCCATATCGATGCTGTCGCCAACATTCTGCACACATTTCCTTGAATTCTTCGAACGTCATGTCTGGGGAAACGTGTTCATCGAATACATGTTTCAAATTCATTTCATCCTGCTTGAAAAGCACAATCATATTACAATTGTCTCGTATCAATTGTTTTGGAATTTTTGAATATGTCTGACAAAGATATGCAGCATCAATATTTCGGTGTCTACAAAAGGAGTAGTATTCTCGAATTTTCTGTTGACCATCGCATGCAACATCATCGAAAATGAATATGGAATTTGATTTGGCCTCGTGAGGGCTTATGATTTCCTCATTTTCCCTGAACGGATAATATCCCAATCCCTTGACTTTCCCCAAAATTTCTTGAACCACCTGATATTTGGGCTGGTACAAAGATTTTGAATATACGTAGATGTTTTCAAATTTTGCTCCATTCGGGTGGAATAACAGTGTTAAGATGGCATTTGTCTTTCCACAACCACTTGGTCCGCAAATAATTGCACGAAACGAATTCGGTAATAATTTACCATGCTTCCCAGTCATACTGCTATCGAGGTCTCCATTCAAAAAATCTAAATTTTCAATAGGCAGTGTCTTGTCTTGTTGAACGACCTCCATGATGTGATGAAAAAACATGAGTGCGCCACGGTTATAAATAAACGCATTGAAGGTATCTTTCATCATTATCAATGTTGACTTAGTCTGGTGCAGGTGTTGTCAATTCAATCATCAATAAGCTCCCGTTCGAATTACATCTACCAGGTTATTCGTTTTGCGGTCCAGGCACCAAATTGAGGCAGAGATTACAACGCGGAGAAACTGGCGTGAATCCTTTGGACGAAAGCTGCAGAGAGCACGATATTGCATATTCTCAATCCGACTCTCTAGAAGACCGTCATAAAGCAGATCAAGTGTTGGAAAATAGAGCTTGGGAACGAGTTAAATCTGAAGATGCTAAATTTGGGGAACGGGCTGCAGCTTGGCTTGTTACTTCCACCATGAAAGCCAAACGTAAGCTAGGTATGGGCGTGTCCTTTTGCCGTAACTTGCTTCAAAAAATTATTAAAAATTGGAAACACAATCCTACTAATATTAAGAAATCTAGTGCTTCGGCTTTGCGAGCTGCTAAAATGGCATTGAGTCAAGCTGGAGGAAGTAAAAAAATACGCGTTCCTAGAATAATTCCATTTGATGTCAAATCTGGAGGACTCCTACCCCTCATACCTATATTTGCTGCACTTTCGGCTTTGGGTACGATGGCAGGCGGAGCGAGCGCCATCGCAAAAACCGTGATAGACGCAAAAAATGCTAAAAAGAAGCTGGAAGAAGATCAGCGTCACAATAAAGCCATGGAACATTTAGGATCGGGTCTGTCCCTGCGCAAAACCCCTCAAGGATTTGGACTGTTCCTGAAAAAACAACAACGCAAAGGACGAGGTCTTTATTTGAAGAAACAAAAAAACTGTTAGATAAGCTACCCCATAGAGCATTATACGATTCGGAAATTAAAAAATGTGCTCGTCAGATGAAAATACCGCATTTTCGTGTGGAGTCTTTATGCGTGATACGTTGCCAACTTGTGGTCCTTGGCTGCGAGAATGCGCTGTATTGAACTTGGATTCTCACTTGAATGCGGGCACTCATTGGGTAGCTTACAATAAAAACGGCAATGCCGCACAATATTTCGATAGTTTCGGCAATCTCAAACCTCCAATGGAATTGGCAAGATATTTTGGGAGGGGTGTAAGAATTACATATAACAATAGTCAATATCAAAATTACAATCAGAGTAACTGTGGACATCTTTGCCTAAAGTTTCTACTTCATAATGTCCACCGCTGAGATGTATAAATCGCTTGCTGAAATGCATAAATATAAATCTTTGAGAGATTTCACCGATGCTGAACTGCGAGCTTTGTCAATCGAATATTTGATTGGGAACGCAGGACCTTGGGAGTTGCTGGATGTATGGCATAGATTACCACAAGACTACAAAAATCGATTCACTTTACAGATTCGTCTACCGTGTTTCATTCATTACAAAAATGAGTGTGGATTGTCAGCCCAATCACTAGAAGAAGCAGAGTATCATGGTCCAGTTAGCTCACAATATGAATGTTATTATTGTAATAAATGATTTTTCATCCAAGTTGTTGTTTATTATTTAAAGCGTGTTGCTTCCGACACTATATCAGTCATGTCTATGATATTGACGTTAACGAGTCGTTCTTCAACGCTTTCCATCGATTTCAATCCGCCCATTCAATTGGATTCTGATTCAGAATACAGTTTGGCTTTGCTCAGCTTCCATTCGTACAACAGTATACCAAACATTGAAGAAAATACGAAATTCCACTACTTTGAAAACGGTGGCAAAACTAAACAGAGTATCGATATTCCTGCTGGCTCCTACGAAATTGGTGATATTGAGGCTTTGATTAGCAAACACATCACACCCAAAACGTACAAGGAAAACACCGAGGAATTTTCCTACCTCAAACCGAATAATAATACGCTGAAAAGCGAAATATTCTGCCTTAAACATTCAATTGATTTCCGACCTGTAAACAGTTTGGCTCGCATTTTAGGGTTTTCGTCTACCCTTCTCAAACCCAACTTGCATTACGCATCAGATCTACCTGTAGATATCATTAAAGTACGCACCGTACACATAGATAGCAACATTACGTTTGGAGCATTCTACAACGACGTACCGTCTCATACGATATACGAATTTGCTGTTGGTGTTGATCCTGGTTACGCAATTGACGAAACACCCAACCACCTCATTTATCTACCCATTGCTCATAGAGACGAAATAAACAATATTACGCTGCGAGTGCTCGACCAAAATTCTCAACTGGTTGATTTTCGAAACGAAGAAATAATCGTTCGTTTGGAATTGAAGAGAAAATATGGTGCTAACTATTCATAAGAATAACTCACCACCATACCCCACCTCAGTCTTCACCAAGACCTTCAACGTGCGTCAACTGCTGTCACCTGCAAATAAACTGTTTTTGGAATCTCTCGGTTATCATGTTGTCCAATCAAGTGTTCAACATTTTTAGAAAACAACACAACGATGAATCCATACAGAAGGTGGAATGGCGGACTTACTACCCATATGTCAAGTCCTTTCGCAACAATGACGTCATTGAAATCAATATCAATCAATCTGACGCTTACGATGCTTTGTATGATAGTCTGTTATTCATCAGTGGAAAAGTTGTGAAAACCAAAGGAGATGGTCGTTAACATTCGTAAACAATGCTGGTGCTTTCATGTTTCAATCTGCTAGTTATGAACAGAGCGGTAAGGAGTTGGAGACGGTTCGTGAAGTTGGAATTGTTAGTACTGTCAGAGGCTTTCTCACCTACACCGACGAAGATATCAAGCACTTGGCCAATTCAAGTTGGACTTTTCCCAGCAACGCTGGGGTTATCAACACCACTGATCTATCATTCAATATGCTCATACCCATGAAGCATTTTTTGAATATTTTCAATGATTATCAATGTGTTTCCTATGGCAAACATACCATCCGATTTGTACGAGCTGCAGATGATAGCAACTGCTTCAAAATAGAGGAGACCGCTGGATCGCCGGCTGGTACGACAGCAGTCAAGTTGGAAATTGAAAATATTGAACTCAAAGTTAAGAGAATCTTTCCGCACGATCAAATTAAATTGCAACTCTTGAAGGCCATCCAAGCTGATACTCCTATTCTCATGCCGTTCAGAAAATGGGAACTTCATATGTTACCTGCTCTCACACAAGGTGCAAAAAGTGAAATATGGGCCGTCAAGACTTCCTCGTTTCTCGAAACTCCTCGCTATGTGATTGTATGTTTCCAAAAAGACCGTGATTACACCAAATTCAACAATGATCCAACAATATTCGCTCATTCGAATATCGCCAATATAACGCTCACTCTAAACGGTGAAAATTATCCCAAAGAGAATATGCATCTGAATTTCGCAAAGGGGAATTTTTCGCAGGCCTATTTCAACTATGCACAATTCGGTCTCAGCTACAAAATTACTAATCAACATAATCCTCTGCTGAGCTCCACCGAATTTGTTGGCAAGACTCTCTTTGTCATCGATTGTTCCAGAAGGGATGAGAGCATAAAAAGTTCCACGGTTGATGTGAAACTCGAAATCGAGGCATCTGAAGGATTTCCTCAAAATACTAGAGCCTATTGCATCATTGTGCACGACACTGTTATTGAGCACCTCCCACTCAGCGAAATCATTAACAAATTAAACTGAACATATGCTTGTCACTTCAGTATCAATCACAGAGTCAACATGAGAATAGCTGTTATAGATGTTAGATTGGATTCCACTCAAACCCGTTTTTAAAAACTTTACTTTATTTTACAAACAACAAAAATATTTAAATACAATAGTTTAACGTGAACTTGCACGGACTAAAGCTTGTAGCAGTAATAGTGATGCGTCGATCTTGGAGGTTTCTTTTATAGTCTTGGAGATGCTGACTGGGTGTCTTCTGGCTTCTACGTCTTCAATAAATAACTGGAATTGCGTTACAGAATAACCTTGATAGTCGGCGACATCCTGGCACCATTGGGATTAACTGCGTAGATAACTGCGCAATTTGGAATAAAGGTCCATTGTATATTTTCATATAACAGCTCCCATCATTTTGAAAAAGTTGATGCTTTGGATGCAGCAACTTTTAGGCAAGAGTTTTGTTGCTCGAAATTGGATTCAATTGGAGTTCCTCTTCTTCGATGTCTTCTCCAATGTGGATATTTGGTCGCTTCCTCAAAGGGATGAATCTTGATAGGGTTCTAAACGTTCCTCGTCCTGGAGGTCTTGGGGGTAGATCATCATTTCTTGATGCCATTATTCCAAGTTTTACAGTACGATTTTTCTTGCATTTACAAAAAATGTATAAAATTATCAAAATACAAATTATTACAATTATGAAATAGGTAAACCAAGAAATATGTTTTGTTACAAAAGGTTCATTAATTATTCTATCAAGATCTTCTGAATATTGATCTAATTTGTGTTGCGCTATATTCAAATCATCGACATTTAATTTACTGAGTTTCATTGGCTTTAAATTTGGAAGATTTTTCTTTTCTGGTAGATGATTACAACATTCATATGGAATTGAAATAGTATGGCTGTTATATGTAACATTCTTTTCAAAATTCAATAGAGATTTGGAATATACTCTCGTTATGCCAATGAATGCATTACATTCTGGTTGCAACTTCAAAACTGAATTTGTTTTTATTACTTTTGACATTGGTTCAAATCCTGAACATTTCATTGTGATTGGAATGGGATCTGATAAAGTTATAAGCCATATATTTGGATCTAAGTTGAAGACATTATAATCTTTAGCAAATAATAAAGACGTTTCGCAAATTCTCGGTAATTGAAACAAGTGTTTGAAAATTTGGGCCTCACATATAGCATTACTGTCAATGGGGTATGGCAAAATATTTGAACATAATTTCAAATTCAAACTCAAATCTTTGCAATCATTAAAATTTTCCAAGATAAAATATAACATGGAATCATCATCTTTTGCAATAAATTTATGATTTGTTGTTAAGATATGATGAAGTCCTGTCCTGTTGTCAAGGATGGGAATAGGATATAATTGATAACTTGTATATAATTCGGGTTCGACAAGAGGAATTTTTAAGACAAAAACAACTCTGTTATCAGTTTGAAAAGCTTGTAGATCAATTAGATCTAAATATTTTGAAATTGATGTCATTTTTACTGGCAAAGGTAACTTATGAGTTTCCATAGATTGTACGACTTCTTGAAGGTTATAGAGTAAATCGTTTGGTGTTATGATTGATGAATGAATTATTCTCAATCTCGCAAATGTAATAGAGTTCAAGATATCATCAAGATATGATTCTATAAATAAATAACTTTCCATAAGTTCTTCGCAAAGTTCTAGTGTCCTTGTTTTTGCTTCCATTAGGTTGAAATTATCTGTAATGTCGACAATAAGATTATTAATCTCTTTAATATCCTCATTAAAAGTGACTTCATCAATTTGAAGCTTTTGAATAGTAGTATTAAAATTTTTAATAACTGAAGTTACTACTGAAATCTGATTTTTCATGAGATTTTCTAGTTCATGTTCATCATTCGTAATTTTGTTGATACAATCGTTAAAATATTCGCCATCACTACTATCTAAATTTCCTGAAATTGCCTTCCATACGGTTCCTATACCGTTTATTAATCCACGTTTCACACGACTACGAAAGTTCGGTGTATCTAAAAATACTTCTTGCAATTTCAGTGTAAGTGAATCTGCTAGTTGTGTCAATAAGCTAATATGCGTTTTAACGTCTGCATAAAAATATTTCATCCGTGCACTTTCATTTTCTGCAAAGTTATTGACTAATGTATGCAATATATTATTATTCTGCTCTATGGCGTTCCTTATCGAGGTTAAATCTTTATAAACTAAGAATGTCCATTTATCGTTCGTGATTTTTATTTCTTCTCGCTGATGATAATAAATACCTATTGTATTGTTGATAGGGACAACGGAGTATTGTCCGAAAGTTGTTGCTGTTAAGACTGCAGATATCGCGATTAGCAGCATCGTGAATCTGAAAATAATTATTCATAGTAAGGTTTCATTCTATCGAAATTTATCTTAGATTCTTGATTTGTATTTAAGTTTTTCAATAGGGCTGAGTTTTTGTAGACTTCAATTATTTCAAATGGTCCGTTGAACTTATTTTTGAGTTTATTACCTATCTGCGATTCTTTGACATAAACTTTATCTCCTTTCTTATAGTCAGGGGGTTCGTGTTTGATATCTTTGTCAAAGCGTTGTTTTGCTTTTTCCTTTCTTTGCTCGGTTCTAGCGCGGGCAATTTTATAGAAATACTTAATTCTGTTATTCATGTCTCTGACGTATTTGGTTATAAGGTCTTTCTCATTATACAGAGTGTATGGAACTCTACTTGCGGTATGTCCGAATATTAATTCGTAAGGGGTAAATCCGTGAGTTTTATTTTTTGTAATATTATAGCATATAGTAGCGAATGGTAAAATGTCTAAGGGATGGTCGTTTGGACTTTCTGCTACGTGTGCTCTAATCATTTCCATAAGTGTAGCATGATAACGTTCTATACTTCCATTACTTTGGGGATGGTCTACACTGGAAAAGGTGAGTTTGATATCGTATAAATTACAAAGGTCTTTCATTAAGTGATTATTAAATTCTTTTCCACTATCGCAGTGAATTCTTTGAGGTGTTCCATAGTGTTGGAAATAAATTAACAGTGAGTATATTACGGATTTTGCAGATTTATCTTCAAGTGGATAAGATTGAACAAATTTTGTTAATTCATCAGATATGGTTAGTGCATAATTTTTCGTTGGGATTTCTATAATATCTGCATTTATTCTTTCAAATGGAACCTTTGGAGTTTCAGTTACTATCATTGGATTGTCTAAATTCTTTCTGCAAATTTTTGTTTTCTGGCAAATTTCACATTCTTTGATATATTTTTCAACATCTTTTAATAATCCTTGCCAATTATATTTTTGTTTTATTCTTCTTATAGTTTCATTTATACCTCTGTGCATGTTGGCTTTTCCACTGTGATACTGTTCAAGTATTATTGGAATTTGATCCTTATCTGGGGTTTGAACTATATCTTGGCAGATTTGAAATTTAATTTCGTCTACTTCTGCTAATATATAGGAAAGCATTTCTTGAATTGGAAGATCTGGATTATTTTCGACGTGGTAAGTTTTTGATGGTTCGAATAAATTTTTATCTTTATAAAGTGAGGTGAACATGTATTCAATAGCTTCCGTAGGATCGAAAGGTACTGGAATAATATAATATTTTCTGTGTTTTACTGATGAACTGTTGAGAACATTAATTTTGTTATAGGAAAATAAATCATATTCTTCCTCTAATATATCTTCTAAAATTTTTTCATGTAGCTCGGTTGCTTTATGTTCTTGTGGAAAAATTATGATGTTTTTATGGTTTTTATCTAATAATTGAGCATTTGAGAATTCAAATTTAGAATAATCAATTAAAGATTTTGTTTTGTAAAGTTTAACAAAGTTTTTGAGTTCTTCTAAAACTGTTTCGGGTGCAACAATTGTTTCTGTGTCTGATACTTCTTCTTGATCTTCATTTGTCATATGAATTTTCGAATAAAATTTTGCACATTGATTAAAGTGATTCACTTTGATTCGTGATAAAGCATCCGCATTTTTATTAATTTTTCCAGGTTTGTAAATAATTTCATAAGAATATTCCTCAAGTTTGAGCCGCCATCTAGCAAGTCTGCTACCGGGATCTTTTATTGAGAATAGCCACGTTAATGGTCTATGGTCAGTTACTAAAATAAATTTTCTTCCGAATAAGTATGGTCTAAAATGTTTCACCGCCCATACGATTGCTAATAGTTCTCGTTCGATAGTAGAATATCGTGTTTCTGCCGGACATAAGGTTCTTGAGGCATACGCGATTGGAAGGTCTTTTCCGATGGTTCCTTGAGAAAGTATTGCTCCTATGGCAAAACTACTCGAGTCTGTTGTCAAAATAAATACTTCATTAAAGTTTGGATATATCAAAATAGGGCTTTGTATCAAATAGTTTTTCAAAGTTTCAAATGCTTCTTTGCATTCTTCGTTGAAATTAAATGGTATGTCTTTTTGTAGTAAACGTGTTAGAGGTTTTGTAATTTTCGCAAAATTTGGGATAAATCTCCGGTAATAACCCGTGAGTCCTAAAAATGATTTTATTTCTTTTTGATTTTTTGGTTCAGGGAATTCTTTAACACATTCAATCTTTTGAGGATTAGGTTTAACTCCTTCTTTTGTAATTAAATGTCCAAGATACGCGACTTCTTTTCTAAGAAATTCACATTTATCGGGTTGAATTTTGAGGTTGGCTTTTTGTAATCTCTGAAAAATTTCAGTTAGTCTTGAAATATGTTCATGAATGGTTGCTGAGTAAATTATTATATCGTCCATGTAGACTAGACATCTTTCATTTTGAATTCCTAATAAAATATTGTCCATGACACGTTGGAAAGTACTTGGGGCGTTCTTCAAGCCAAATGGCATACGACAATACTCGTAATGACCATTTTCCACTGAAAATGCAGTTTTTGGAATGTCTTTAGAATCAATTTCAATCTGATGAAAACCTGAAGCTAAGTCAAGTGTTGTAAAATATTGGCATTGTCCTAACTGGTCAAGTAAGTCAGTAATATTGGGTAAAGGATATTTATCGTCAATGGTTACTTCATTGAGTTTTCTGTAATCAATTACGACTCTCCATTTTTGTTTACCTGATGCATCCAATTTTTTAGGTACAACCCAAACTGGGGATGACCATGGGGATATAGATGGTCGTATAATTCCTTGGTCTAACATTTTTGAAATTTGTGTTTTAACTTCATTCTTATGGATCTGTGGGTATCTGTATGATTTTGTGAAAATAGGTTTAGCATCGTTGGTATCAATAGTATGTTTGATCTCATTAGTGAAAGTTAGTTTGTCACCGTCTAAATAAAATATATCTGAGAATTTTAAGCATAATTCAGTAATCATTTCTTTTTCCTCATCATTAAGATGTTCAGTTCTCAATTGTTTTTTGATTTCGTACTCTCTGTCTACTTGTGTGTCAGAATAAAAGTCATTTTCTGTGTTGAAATTCATAATTGATTCTGTATCAATTATTGGTTCTAATATCAAATCAGAAAAATTTACTGTCTTTGGAATATTGTTGACATTAGCAACTGTTGTAAAGAATTCTCCTTCATTATTTATTCTTACAAGGGCATTAGGCAGGCGAACTTTGTCCTTTTCCTGAGCTAACAGTATAGCATCAACGTTGGTTAAATTTGTGTTTAATTTAAATACTTGTTCTGTTCGGGGTTCAATAGAAATTGTATTTTCAAATTTTAATTTGGGAATTTTGTTTTGTTCTGTGCAAATTTGTTCTTGTTTTTTCAATTCTACCTTGAATAGTGGGACAGTTTTGAAATTTGTTTTCAAAATTTTATGTTTTATGTCGACGATTCCGTCATAGTGTTCTAAAAAGTCTGCTCCTAATAATCCATCAAATTCTATGTCAAGATCGTGTACGTATACTTTGTGAAAATCATTATCTTTAAAAGGTACCATAACCGATTCTGTGATTATAATTTTCTCTTCAGTTATTCCACGAATTGGTAAATTTTCTCTGTTTCGCAAATTATATTGTTCAACTACTTTTGGTTTTAGTATCGAAATTCCTGCTCCTGTATCAATTAAAAATTTGTATCGGTTTGTAATGTCTTTTATATAATATAAATTGTTTGGATTAACAGAATTTAAACTAATTTCTGGAGATTGCTTTGTATGAAGTTCGTGCAATTGACTCGTTCCGGTGTTTTGTCCTGAATCTGCAACAATTTTGTCTGTTCGGAAAGATTGCTCAAATTCTCTGTTGTCGTTTCTTCTTGGTTCGCATATTGAATTGCTGGAGGTCTGTCTAGAGATAGACGCGAATGAAAATCCTGATTGTTTATTTCATCATAATAGAATTCATTGTTGGAAGTGTAATCTTCGTATTGCGAGTCTGGATAATAATTATTAGCGGTATAATAATTATTAGATGGTGCGTCATTATAAGGATAAAAGTTCTCATTGTATTCATTTTGAAAGTAAGAGTTGTCACTAAGTTCATGTTGAAAGTAAAAGTTTTCAACTGGTTGCTCAACATAATTTGTTTCATTGAAATGGTGTGTTTGATGTGTTTTTTGAAAATTGGGATTTTTTTGAATTACTGGTTGTCTCGGTTGAAACCTGTTAAAATTTTGTGCTGGATTTCTTTGGAATTGATTTGGCCTGTGTTGGAAATTTTGAAATTGAGTTGGTCTTTGTTGAAACATTTGAACATTTTGAGAAGTTTGCATTGGTGGATGTTGAGAATTCTGAAAATTCTGGGGGTTTCTGTTCAAGTTAGGATTGAAACTTACAGATTGTTGGTAGTTTCTGTGAAATTGTGGATTATTTGGACGTACAGTAGTTTGCATTTTTCTTTGTTGATTATTAAAAGTATTTTGGGTTTTTCCTTGGTTATATTTTTGAGTTTCGAAATATGATAATTGTAGTTCTCTTTTAATTCTTAAACATGCTTCAATCATATTCGCTGGGTTACTTGCGCGAATGATATGTCCAAGTCGGGGTTCTAGTCCTGTTAAAAGTGTATTCAACACCATAGACTCAATAAGTGTTGATTGTGCCGCTTTTTGTAAGTGGGTTAAATTCGATTTCTGAATACATGAAAGCATTTTTGCGTTGTGGGTTTGTAGTCTAGAAAAGAATGTAAGAGCGCTTTCTCCGTTTAATTGTTTGATTCTTTGTAAATCTTGAATAAGTGATGTTAAATCTCTAGCGTCACCAAAATGAGCATTTAAAAGAGTCTTGATTTCACCATAAGTGTCTGAATTTCGTGAATTTATCAATTGAGAAGCTTTTGATTTCAATTTATTTTTTATATGAATGGTCAATAGAACTTTTTGTTGACCGATTGCCATTTGTTGGGCAGCATCGCAAGCATTTAAAAATGTATTCAATGTGATTGGATCTCCATCATATTCAGGAATGATTGAGAATATTTCAGATAATTTATAGGGTTCTAATTCTGGAGGAACATCAGTATGTTCTCGTTCATTATTTAAATTTTCGTCGGTTGATGACATTTTGAGTTGTTTTTTCCTTAAGATTGTTAACGAAAAATTGGGTAGATTGTCAAAATTGGTAATAGGACAGTTTCAAAATTAAAAATTCAAAAATAGAAATTTCAAATTTTTGAAATCACGTACTTCGAATATTTAAAATATTTAATCTAATGACTAGGATGATTCAATGTTACTTACACTAATTCCTTACAGCTAAATCGGTTTCTTCGTGTTGGTTTCTTTGGGTTGACGGAAGATGAAATCCTTTCTACTGTGTGAGGCTAGCGCTACTCTGGGATGAGCAACGTTGGACGACTTCCGCGTGTTTCTCGATGCCTTCTTGGACAGCAAGATGAGCAGCGTACAGCGACTTACGCGTGTTTCTCAGAGCCACAGAGACCGTCTTCTCGTCTTTGCTTCTGGTTCTTCTCCCTTGAAGGTTTGGTAACCACCACCGTTGTGTAGGGATGTCTTCTTTCTTTTTCTTCGTTTCTTCGTGTGAGGGGGCCTTACCCTCGGCTAATTATTCTTCTTTTTCTCGGTGTTGAGGGATCCTACCCTCGGCTAATTATTCTTCTTTTTTTTTTTCGGTGTTGAGGGATCCTACCGACTGCGCCAATTTGTTAGATTGGATTCCACTCAAACCCGTTTTTAAAAACTTTACTTTATTTTACAAACAACAAAAATATTTAAATACAATAGTTTAACGTGAACTTGCACGGACTAAAGCTTGTAGCAGTAATAGTGATGCGTCGATCTTGGAGGTTTCTTTTATAGTCTTGGAGATGCTGACTGGGTGTCTTCTGGCTTCTACGTCTTCAATAAATAACTGGAATTGCGTTACAGAATAACCTTGATAGTCGGCGACATCCTGGCACCATTGGGATTAACTGCGTAGATAACTGCGCAATTTGGAATAAAGGTCCATTGTATATTTTCATATAACATAGATATTCAAGGCTTTACTATCGAGCAACAATTCCATCCTAAGGAGATTGCCATTAGGATTGGAATTCAATGTAGTAATTTTCTTCTGCTGCCAACTATACCATTTTCCTCTTTGAGTAGAGCAGATAAACGTACTGCCTGGTTCTTGGAGCGAAACGTTCATGGATTGAGGTATTCCTCTGGCTTTGTGGAATATCATCAATTAGATTCCATCCTCAAGAAAAATTTACAGAATGTTGATATCATTTATGTACGAGGACTCCAAAAACGTGACTATCTTACAGAGAAATTTCATCAATTGAACCTACCTACACGTGTTGTGAATTTGGAGGACTATGATAATACGTCATGGATGGTTCCCACATTCGGCGACAATGATGGTATATCACCTTGTATGCATCACATTGGGAACCGGACCAACTATAATTTCAGTCTCCGAAACGTAGATATTCTATACAAATGGCTATGTGATATGTTACCAAAATGAAAGTGTACAATAAAATTTTTCTCCTCAAACTGTTTTATTTTTTACCTAAATGTTAGGTTGGTCAATTTGAAACTCTAAAACGCACAAAAATGTGATCTATATAGACGTTTTTCACGTTCCAAAAAACAAGTAAAATTACGAACGCTTAAACGCATAAAATATGTGACATATATATGCGTTTTAGCGACCCAAAAAACAAGTAAAATTAGAAGCGGTAAAAATACACTTTTTACATTTATTTCTTATGGGGGTTTGACATTTTAAAGCATACAAAATAGTCGTATTTCGCGTTCAAAAAAAACACCTAAAATTTTAAACGTCAAAAACGTGCAAAAATGTTACTGCAATAAGCGTTTTTTGCGTTTCAAAAAACGAGTAAGATTTAAATTGCTGATTTTCACTCCAAATCGCACGGTAAAAATGACGGACCCCCTCACGAAAACATTTTGAATCCCCTCCATACCCCCAATGGAAAATTCGACAAATGGCCGAGGCAACCATGTTTTTTCACTCAAATATTATGTTATGACCTGTATAACATTTGACAGCCGCCATGTTTTTTTTCCCCATTTTCGAAAAACCACTATTATCATCACACTCTCAATCATTATTTTTTTTAATATTCAAACACCGTGCTCTGGTAGCTGGAGAAATATATATCCCACATTTGTACATCAACTTGTACGAAATCTCCGTGGAGACAAGGCTAACGTCACTCGCTACCAAACTTTCGCCGCTGGTTCAAACCTCGTTCTCGGAAATCTTTTTTTCTTTTAATTAATTTTAAATATTCAAGATGCGCGCTGTATTGGCAAAATGTTATCAATCAACTGGATCTCTCTCGACTACGTCACACGATGAACGCAGACCAGCGACGGCCGACTTCTACCGATCTCCTCCACGACTATTTCCGATGGCCCGTGGCAAGCTCATATTTTTAATGAAATCAAAAAATATCAATCGGCGTTCCGCTACGCTGTCGTCTCCAATTTCTGAAAATTTTCATTTCTTCACTTTTCGTTATTAGCATCCATTCATCTAATGACTCTCAATATCCCAATTTTAGGTCTTGTGTTTTACTGATTCGACGATTTTAATTCCTTTGACTTTCGAATATTACGCTTTGCAGACTAACAGTATTCTGTTACTATATTTTATCATGTTTTCGAGATATTTTTTTTGTAATTCATTAGTTTGATCGAATATGTTCGAAAAGTGTCAGTTCACCGAATCAACACGTTTTTTGTAAAACGAAGTCGGTTGAAACAAATCTACTGACATTCACTAATGAAATCTCGGAATATTTGGTTTTAAATTCACAAGTGGATTGTGTTCCCACTGATTTCGCCGAAGCCTTCGATAAGGTCAATCATGACATATTATTAGCCAATCCGAACTATCATGGAAAGAGCAATAATCTGATTTCATTTTTCACTTCCTATCTTTGGTTGAGGCCCCAGTGTGTTACATATGGTGGCGAGACATCTCATTTATACTTAGTAGGATCGGGTGTACCTCAAGGATCAAATTTGGGACCACTCCTTTTTTTGATTTCCATCAATGATCTTTCCTTAGAAGTATATATTACACTTTATTAGCAGTTTAGCTCTTACACACAAGACTTACACACTAAAACATTACAAGGTATTTTATTATTAATATTATTCTCATGTACATATGTCTGTTCAATATTTATCTTTCACATATATGGAAAATTCTTTTTTTAAATTTTTTAATGACGTCTCTTTCATAGTATTTGGGAAACTATTGAAGAGTACTAATCCTTTATTGAATAAGTCATCAGATTTTGAATTGATGTTGAAGTTATTTGCCGATGTACTTCTTGTATCGTGTGAATGGACTTCATTGATGTATGTTAATTTTTGGGTTAGATATGTGGGTAGCATTTTGTGATTTAATTAATATATAAAAATCAACATATTGTATGCAACTCTTTGTTTTATACTCATCAGCGATAAAGTATCAAGCATGAATTGAATAGGTGTTCTTCTGTTGCACATAAGAATGGCTCTCATAGCACGATTTTGAACTTTTTGTAATGTATTGACTTGTCATGAAAAATAGCAGTGTTCCACAGTAATCAATGTGAGGAGCTATGATTGATATATAAATTATAAGTTTTGAAAACGTGGACACCTTATTGTCCAACCTATATAAAAAATGGATTCTTCTGGCGATTTTTCTTTTATCAAAATCACAATGTTGGGACATGTCTAAACTACTGTCGAAAATCACTCCTAAGTACTTGAAATTGTTCATTTCATCTATCTTGTTTCCATCTAATTTAATGTTGACAGTGATTTTTTGTTCTTTGAGGTATTCCAAATTATGGCGATTTGACATTATCATAAATTTAGTTTTATCCATATTCAGCATCAAGCTATTATTGTTCAGCCAGATGAATAACTCTGTAAATCTTCATTTAGGAAAAACTCAATATGATTAGGTTCACCAGAATGATAAAGCATTGTGTCATCTGCAAATAACTTTATATGACAATGTTTAATATTGTAACGGCAAAATTGTCCCCTTTGAATGAATAATGTTCAGAAGGCTTTTGGAAGCAGCCTGTACACTGATAAGCCAACATACAATTTAGCGAAACTGCGAACGCCGAATCCGAACGGAGCACGGCTCAAGTACGAATTCATCGTGTCGGTGTTTGACTCTGAAATCGATGGCGATTGGGTATTGATACTTATAATTGTTTGCGATAATCTTTACCGATCAATTATTTTCTACATAATCTGATTAAGGAAAAAGACCATTCTCCAGCGAGAAGTTATGTAGGGTTTCTTGAGTGCTATTAATTTGGTAATCAAACGATTTTGATAACTCAGAAATTCCATTTTTTAGATCAGTCGGCCTCAATTTTTTATTGTCCAGAAAAAGCCTGTTTCGTTTGCAGTTATGCCATATTAATAACAATCTGGGTAATATCCAAGATGTCACACCTATAAGGAAAAGTAAATTACAAAAATTGAAGAAAAACATTAAGGAAATAGAGAGGAAAGATTTTAGATGTCTGTCAGAAACTATCGGAGGTGTAACCACACCTAGGACTCATACAGGTCAGATTCAACCAATTATTCTCACTAGTTTTCCGCTCAATGCCTGTACAAGCTCACTGGCTCGTTGGGAACAACCAGACCTATAATAGTAAGCACTAGGTCAAATCGTGGTCGTCGAAAAAGAGTAGTTTTCACTTCGTGTATATTATTTTTCTCTATACTAAGGTAAAATTCGTTGACGTCGAAAAAGTGTAGTATTCACCTTGTACATATTATATCCCTAATAAAAAAAATAAAATTCGTGTGAGACGACCCTAGATCTATGAGAGGAGAAAATAATTTTGGATAATTGCTGTAACTGTGACGTCAGATAAGTTGTTATGGCCTTGTAAGCCATACGTTTTATACAAATATTAAATTACTACCCGTCTTACCGTAACCAAAGATTTTGTCAACTTTACATTGAAAGTCATTAAATACCCTCTTTAGAAAGGTATCATTCATTTCACCTTATTTTTCCCATTTTTAAAATAATCAAATCTGGGTGGTGCCCAATGAAAGTTTGATTGTCGACATCCGTACCCCGACCTAATTATTGCCTCCAGACAAAATAATGAAAAATAGCTGCCGTGAGCATTTGTCCCCTATAAAGTCAAAAAGGGGTTACAAAAAGTGACGCCTATAACGTGGGGCCGATTATTTCAGTATCATCAAATTTTCATCAAATTTTGAAGTCTTGTATGTGAAATAAACATTTATTTTTTGTTTGAGTCTATATTTGTATAACATTTTCTCCCTGTCATACCGGCGATAATTTGTACTTGCATTGCATAACTCGATGGTTTTGAAATCACAAAAATTTTAACAAATATTTTTATGTTTTTTGTGCGAACCACCTTTCTGTTTTTTACAAGAACTTCGGAATTCACTTTCATATTGTTTGGACCTAGTGCCTATCGATATCGAGTGAAGTTTTTATTGAATGTTCATATCGGTGTTCATGTGTACAGACTGTTTCGCAAAAATTGGTAATTAAAAGCGAGACAATTGTGGAAGAAACTCGAATATGGGTTTATATGTTGTTTTTGTGGATGTAATTGTTGATTATTTATACATAGGTGCCCAAGAAGTACTTATATTTTGCATTTATATTATATATGAAAATTGATAAGCAGTCCAGGTTTTATTGAATGCTTTTAGTGTACAGGTAATTATTAGGACAGCAATGTTTTTGGTGAAATATCAACCCGTTATTTATACTTCATTTTCATAGCAGGCCGCCGTCCTAGTTGTGAAAATTTGTTGTATACAGGGTGGATACAACTCAAGTTGACCGATATAATTTCAGTTTCGCACAAGTTAAGACTCATATAATTTTTTTCGTTCGCTTTTGCAAAATGGCAGAAGAGATGAAACCAAATCATCTGCTAGCCAACGAAATCACGTATGAGTTGAGAATAAGGGGTATTCTCACTAGTCAAGGTGTTCATGAAAAAAGAAAAATTCTTGGTCGCGCGTTACTCAAGGAAAAAGGCAAGGCGTTGTTGATAGTTGATCCTGATTTCAACTATGCAAATGAGCAACTAACTATTACCGAGAGGGACCCGCTACAGACAGCATGTTTTTGAGGTTGCGTTCTAGACTAATGCATATAACTGCTAGGGTACAAAGAATAAAGCTGGGAGCTGAGGCTACTACTGATCAGATTTCCTTTAAAAATGAGTCGTACGCGACGTGCCTTCAACTAGAGGCTGAACTGTATGAAAAACTAACGAGTTCGCCAGTTACCGGAAATGAAGCAGCTGCGCAGAACCAGATGGTAATTACGGGGCCTGCGCAGAAGTCTAAACCAATTGCTCTTTATAAGTGGGGCGTTACCTTTGATGGTGTTTCAAAAACTTTCGGAGTAGAAGCTTTCATAGAGCGAGTTGAAGAGTTAGCAAAAGCACGCGACGTTAGTCCTGCTGAGCTTTACGCTTCGGCCGTTGACCTTTTTTCCAGAAAGGGGCTGGATTGGTGGCGTTATGCTAAACCTTTAGTAAGAGATTGGGAATCTTTAAAAAAGCAAATAATGAGCGATTTTCTACCGAAGGACAATGATGAGTTTATACGGAAAACCATTAAAGACAAGGTTTCGGCGATGATCACCTTTCCTCAACAGCGAACAACTACTGAAGTGAAAAGGTTTGTTGGAATGTGTGGCTGGTACAGACGTTTCATTGCCCACTTCAGTACTCTTATGTCACCTATTAATTCTCTTTTAGAAGGACGAAAAAAGGGCCAAAGAATTTTATGGACACCTGAGGCCGAAAGGGCTTTTTTCGACATTAAACAAGCCTTGGTTTCGGCTCCCATACTTTCGTCACCGGACTATTCGTTGCCATTCTGTATACAAGCTGATTCTTCAGATACAGGACTGGGATGTGTCCTTACCCAGGAACAGGGGGGCATTGAAAAAGTGATAATGCTTGCGAGCCGAAGTTTGTCTAAATCCGAGCGTAATTATAGCTATACTGAGCAGGAGTGTTTAGCTGTGGTATTCAGTTGCGACAGATTTAGACCTTTTATTCAGGGTACGTCGTTTACGGTAATAACCGATCACGCTGCGTTGAAATGGTTGCGTTAAATTAAACCAATTCGATTTCAACATCGTCCACCGAAAAGGTAAACTCAATGTTGTACCGGATGCTCTTTCGCGTAACCCGGTCGACCAACCCACTCAGGAGGAAGAATATGTGGAAGTAATTGACCAGGACGATTGCATTACGTTAGATATAGATCCATCAGAGCTACATTCTTTTTATGTAAATATGCGCAAAAGAATTCTAGATCAACCGGACATGTACCCCCAGTGGTGCGTTAAACAAAACTATGTATACAAACTCATTCCCTCAAAAGTACCTGTACAAACCAATACATCAGAGTGGAAGTTATTGGTACCGAAAGCGCAGCGCAAATCTATTATTGAATCATGTCACGACGATCCCAAAGACGCCCATTTGGCGTTCGCGAATACGTTTCACAGTTACATTGAAGGCGATCACAGATCGAGGGATGAAAACCTTGCCAAAATCGGTTTTGCGTTGAAGACGACGAAACACGAAGTTACTGGTTACAGTCCTACCTTTTTAAATTTTGGAAGGGTAGTACCAGCAACGGGAGATTATTACGGAAATTGTGGAGAGCCTGATCTAGATTGTGCATCTAGACAGGCGTATGCTGAAAAATTAGGAGATTTGAAGGATATTTGTGATTCCGTTCATAAAAAGCTTGACGAAGCTTACAAACGCAACGCAGGTAACTACAATCTTCGAAAACGAGAAATAGAGTTTTTTGTAGGTGATAAGGTGTGGAAACGCAATAAGGTTCTGTCGGATGCTGCTCAGGGTTTTGCCCAGAAGCTAGCTTCACGTTATGTGTTATTGATCGTGAAGAAGAAGATTTCTAAATTAGTCTACTCTCTCAAATATGAAAACGGTTCGAGAGCCGGAAATTGGCATGTAAAAGACCTGAAGCCCTATTACGGTTCTATATCGGGTTCTCAATCGGAATTATCTGAACAGAATCACGACTAGGCGAAAGACAAGTATTTTGGCGTATTAATTTTGTCGAGGAATAAATTGGCTTGATCGTCATATGCAATTGCATGAGAAATGCACATTCATGAAATCCAGTGAAAGAATAATGATTCTATGGAATTGAGTTGATATAGCTCCGGAGTTTAGTTAAGTTAAGTGTAATAGTATGAATGATTCTGAACTAGGTACCATGTAAAAATAAATATATATTAGAACCTTAGACACTAAGAATCATTAGTTTAAGAATGAAGATGCAACAGAAAATTGGGGTACAAAAAAAATGGATTTCAATGAAGATTTTCAATCTTCATTATTTTATGGAGGGGGGTGATTGTGTAACGGCAAAATTGTCCCGTTTGGATGAATAATGTTCAGAAGGCTTTTGGAAGCAGCCTGTACACTGACAAGACAACATTCAATTTAGCGAAACTGCGAACGCCGAATCCAAACGGAGCACGGCTCAAGTACGAATTCATCGTGTCGGTGTTTGACTCTGAAATCGATGGCGATTGGGTATTGATACTTATAATTGTTTGCGATAATCTTTACCGATCAAGTATTTTCTACATAATCTGATTAAGAAAAAAGGGCCATTCTCCAGCGAGAAGGTATGTAGGGTTTCTTGAGTGCTATTAATTTGGTAATCAAGCGATTTTGATAACTCAGGAATTCCGTTTTTTAGATCTGTCGGCCTTAATTTTTTATTGTCCAGAAAAAGCCTGTTTCGTCTGCAGTTATGCCATATTAATAACAATCTGGGTAATATCCAAGATGTCACACCTATAAAGAAAAGTAAATTAGAGAAATTGAAGAAAAACATTAAGGAAATAGAAAGGAAAGATTTTAGATGTCTGTCAGAAACTATCAGTGGTGTAACCACACCTAGGACTCATACAGGTCAGATTCAATTATTCTTACTAGTTTTTCGCTCAATGCAAGTACAAGCTCACTGGCTCGTTGGGAACAACCAGACCTATAATAATAAGCACTGGGTCAAATCGTGGTCGTCGAAAAAGAGTAGTTTTCACTTCGTGTATATTATTTTTCCCAATACTAAGGTAAAATTCGTTGTCGTCGAAAAAGTGTAGTATTCACCTTGTACATATTATATCCCTAATAATAATTCGTGTGAGCCGACCATAGATCTATGAGAGGAGAAAATAATTTTGAATAATTGCTGTAACTGTGACGTCAGATAAGTTTTTATGGCCTTGTAAGCCATACATTTTATACAAATTTTAAATTACTACCCGTCTTACCGTAACCAAAGATTTTGTCAACTTTACATTGAAAGTCATTAAATATTTTTTACCCTCTTTAGAAAGGTATCATTCATTTCACCTTATTTTTCCCATTTTTAAAATCATCAAATCTGGGTGGTGCCCAATAAAAGTTTTATTATCGACATCCGTACCCCGACCTAATTAATGCTTCCAGACAAAATAATGAAAAATAGCTGCCGTGAGCATTTGTCCCCTATAAAGTCAAAAAGGGGTTACAATATGCTGAATGATATCATTGATGAATAATATGAAAAGGATTGGACCAAGGACTGAACCTTGAGGTACACCAAATTCAGTTTCCATTTCAGTTGAAAACCTGTTGTTATATTCAACAATTTGTTTTCTGTTCTTTAGATATGACACGAACCACTTTTGTTCATTGTGACATATTCCATATCTTTCCAGCTTCATTATCAGAAGTTCCCTATTTATCGTTTCAAATGCACGTCTGAAATCTAAAAAAACAATTCCCATGGTCTTTTTGTTAATAATATCAGTTTTCCATTGTGATATGAGAAATTGAAGAGTAGTTTCACGTGAATGAGATTTGCGGAAACCTGATTGTTGCTCAATAAGAATGTTGTGATTCTGTATGAATTGAATTAGTTGATCTTTGACAGATAATTCTAGAAGTTTTTCGTAGAGTGTTAATGTATTAATAGGTCGATATTCGGAGCATAATTTTGTATTTTTGGTTTTTTCAATGGGCACAACAGTAGATATCTTCCAATCTTCAGGAAATGATCCACTATATTCAACGATAAATATATAAAATCTAGAAATCTGTTTCCAACAATATTGAATGAATGTTTGATGATCTTCAAGTTCATGCCATCATTGTAACAGCTGTTTTTTGTTAGTGATATAAACAGTTCACTCATATCAATTTGCTTGTAATTTGAAAATGTCTGTTGTCTGAGTGGAATGTGAGTAGTCAGTTGGTAAAAGTCATTGCTTTGTTCTATATTGGAAATAATATTTTGTATGCTAGTTATGAAGAATGAGTTGAAAGAGTTTGCTATTTCATCATCATTTACCTTTAATACATTATCAAAGAATATTTCTGATTTGCACTGTGACTGCTTTCCAATCACTAACTGTTTTAGTGTACGCCACATTGATTTAGGGTCATTTCTATTCTCATCAATTCGTTCTTCATAGTATTTCTTTGTTTCTTTTCTTATCGAGCTATTTACATTGTTTCTTGTAATTTTATTTTGTGTCCAGTCGTGTTCAGTTTTGGTTCGTTTGGCTATTTTATATAATTTATCGCGTTTTTTTATTTCAGTCATAACTTCGTTTGAGAACCAGACATTTAATTTGAAATTGTTGAATGTCTTGCAGTCCATAAAAGGAGCATGTATGTCCAAACAATATATTATTTCTCTTATCAATATTGATGTTATTTGAGTTCCAATGAGTTTGAGATAGATCATGTTGAAAATCAAATTCACTGAAGTTTTTGTAATCCCTCCTTTTAATTTTTTTGGCAGTATTTTGTTTCTCTTTCAGTTCATTTGAAGATATCAGCAGATTTGAATGGTCAGATACTTCGTGGTAATCTGACACTTCATGTCTCATTTCTTTGTCACCAGTAATTATATAATCAATTAATGTTGAAGAGTCTTTGGTAACTAGTATTTTCTGTAATAATTTGAAAAAGTCCGAAAAATTCAATCAGATTTTTAATTTTTCGGCTGTATGTTGTATTTAGATTGAAATTTATATTGGAATCACCTATTATGATAACTGAACACTTTTCATTCAATATCTCTTCCATAATTTCTTTTAGAAGAGTAATAAAATCAGCATGGGATGAGCTTGGTGAATGATATATAACACAGATAGTATAGCAAGTATTGAATAATTTTACTTTCACTGCCAACCACCATGCATTCATGCTGTTATTTTTATTCATGAGTATTTGGTATTGTATATTATTTTTTAAGTAAATCGCTACCCCACCAGTATGTCTACTATTTGAGTTGCATGATAATAAGTTATAAATGGGTTTTTCTAATTCATGGTCAAATATTTCTTCGGTAATATGACAGTGCATACAATATATTATTAAAATTTTTCATAAGACTTTGACAGTTGACGTAGAATAAATGACAGACAAAATTTACCGATTTGGGCCTTGCATGTTCAGAGGTTTTTCTAAAAAATAGTTGACCATTACACCTTTAGGCCAAATACTAGGATTTAGAACTTGTTTCTGAATATAGAATGGTACACCTGATCTAAAAGAACTTACAGTTTCCTCATTTGTTAATTTCAATTTCTCACATAGATAATTTTCATTTAGATCAATTTTTTCAACAAATGAAATCACATCCATTATGCTTGTGTTGGGTTTAACCTGATACAAAAAAATATGTATCCTTGGTTGCTACTTGTGAACAGTTCGCTTCATTTTTTCCTATTATTGATTTTGGTTAAATATCTTCGATTCGGTGGTTGATTTCTATATTGTGGGGTGTGCGTAAAATGTCTAGAAGATTCACCAGTTTTTGAAATGTTCTTACCTCGTGGCGCATTTCCGTTATTATTTTCCATTTGCTGATTCAAAATATGTGTTGTTTCATTATCGTTTTCTGGATTGTTGATATTGATTAATGATCCTCTCAAAATTGCTGAACAATATGCTGGATAGCAAGTAAAACTGTACGCACCACCTCCAGGACTCCATCCTTGTCATGCATGCTTTCGAGTAAACAATAGTGGGACCGTCAACAGAATATGTAATGAATACAATACGCACTGTCAAGAAAATTTAAATTTGATTTGAAGAAACTGGTGAAATCTTGGTAGGCCTTATAGATACTCATCTCCAGAAATTTTTAATCTGATTTGATGCGAAGAAATCCCTCGGTTCTTAATTATAATATAGTTATGTCTTTTAATATGTTTTGGTATCTCTTTTTTTTTTCCAAAAATGTATATAAAACTTATGAGAAACATATAATTAGGCTTCGGCTTGTTTGTTTCTAAATAAATGAGTAAATAGATATACGTCTTCACATTTTCGTTAATTCTTATTTTATGGTATTCCATATTATTTTTCAGTTCATCAAGTGTTGGTTCTTCAAAAATCTGGTATGATCATTTCAGATTCTGGGATAATTCGTATTTGAAGAAAATTGGTTATTGTAATGTTTTTGTTTTACAAAGTTATACTTCAAAGCTTTTCCATTTCTTTAAAATTATTTCCTATCTACTTTGGTTCTCCATAATATCGTTACTGATCTTTGTTGGTTCGATAGTTTTAAATCATAATATTTCAGATCTATATTTTACCATTTTTATGGATTAAGTATATGTAATCCTCGGTGCAGGCAAGTTCATACTTCTACTGTAAGTTTAAAACGCTTTTTCTGGAAATTGCTCTTCAAATATAAATAGTAAGGGTACCATTGAAGAGAGAATTGAACATCCATCAAGACTTACATTCGAAATATTAAGGGTAACATTTACCTCTCCTAGGAAGTTGGACCCCAAGTCTACAAATATTCATTACGGTTTACCTGTTTTTCTTCAAATTCTCATATTATTTACTGAAAGGAAGATATTGTGGGTACAAAGTTCTTCAATTCGACACCATATATTATGTAACAAGTGTTATAAATGTCATTTCAGGAACGAGCATTCGAAGGACGAACGCAAAGTAGCAGCGGCTGTGCAATATGTCAAAAAGATTTCATGAACGCGTTACCTACCGTACTTCTTCAACGAACTGATATTGAAACGAAAAAACTGTATTATTTCAAGTTGATATCTTTTATGTTATCGTGACAGTTTCAGCTGACAGAAAAAATTTGAGTTCTTAGTGGAACGGTGGAAGAAACTAGTACACCAAATGAAAAGTATAAATAAATCCAAAAGATTGAACGACCTTATAATTGTAATAATTCGTATGAAACGTATTGAAGAATCACGTGGGAGTGGTGCGAATCAAACCTAGACAATTAAAAGGAAAAATTATACTTTAAAAAATATACAAGACTATAAGATTCTGGCGAAGGCCCAATGGCTGTGGACCAATAAAATCGAAGATAGGGAAGCATTTGAAGAAAACAAGAAAAGAAGATGGTTGAGCGAAGTGAAAGAAAAGATGAACAAGAAAGTGAAGCTAGGAACACAAAGAGCGTTAAAGAACAAAGTGAGAAATGCAAAAGGAAAACTAATGGAATAAAGAAGGATCAGTAGTATCAGTTTGAGAAGAGCAGCAGCAGCTTGTATTTTACCTTGTTCAAGAATAATTTCAGGAATTTCAGCGTCAACTCGAATAACAAAACATTCCATTTCCGATGTTGGTTTCATGAATTCAAGTTCATAATATAAGTTGTACTGTTCGATACAATCGTCTGTGAGCACTGTTCGTTGTATTTATCTCCAAGTATGTCGATTGTTTTGGATTGGGATAATTGATTGTTTTGGTTTGGTGATTACGGTCGGAAGAAGCGGTTTCCAAATAGGGTACAATTTACGGCTATCATCTTTAATATTCAGGCAATCAGGTCGTTTCTCGATTTCGATGGCTTCTCTGATGAATCTGGAGGTTCTGGAACGTACTGGGGCGATGGTTCTGGTTTTCTCAAAATATAATAATATGGGGTGACCTGTTTGGATGAAATGAAGGGGTTAAGGCGAAGCTGCTGTCTCGGTTTCTAACGGAAAGAGAGTGTTGATAAGATCGGAAGTGGATCTGTTCTGAAGTTTCTCCTATATATGAATGGGGGCAAGTAGAACAGGGAATTTCGTAAATACCGTGGTCTTCGTTGGGAATTTGGCCTTCGTTGATCTGATGAGGTGTGACAGTTTTTGCTCTGTGGTGAAGATGGTTTTGATATTGGCTGTTCTGAAAACTCGGCTGATTTTGTCTGTTACTCCTTTGATGTAAGGGAAGAAAACTTTGGATGGACGGTCTTCAATTTGTGGTTCGATTTTGTTTTCTGGTGACTTCTGGAGCTGTTTTTGGATGTTTCTTTCTATGTGGTCTGGTCTGTAGCCATTTTGTAGGAGGGCTTGTTTCACGTTGTGGAGTTCGGATTGTCTGCTGTGGTCATTAGTTAGACGAATGGAGCGGGATATCAGAGTATTTACGACAGAGTTGAGTTGCAACGGATGATGGTGGGACTTTGAATTGAGGTATCGGTTTGTGTGGGTAGGTTTTCTATAAACAGTATATGAGAAACCTTGTTGGGGATTTTTCTTGATTTGTGCATCTAAGAAAGGCAGAGTCGAATTGCTCTCTATCTCCATCGTGAAGCGGATGTGAGGGTGTACTTCGTTCAGATGGGTCAGGAAAGAATTCAGAGTATCTCTGCCGTGGGGCCAGATGACAAAAGTGTCATCAACGTATCGTAACCAGCAGGAAGGTTGAAGAGTGGCTGAGGAAAGGGCTTTGGTTTCGTAATCTTCCATGAAGATGTTGGCAAACGCGGGTGAGAGAGTTGATCCCATAGGGGCACTTTTGATTTGTCTATAAGAGGAGTTTTGGAAGGTGAAGTATGTGTTAGACATGCAATGTTTGACTAGAGTAAGAATGTCTTGTGATATGTCGTGCTTGTTTTTCAATATGTCAAGGGTCTCATCAATAGGGATGTTGGTGAATAGGGAGACGATGTTAAAGCTAACAAGGATGTCGGAATTGGACATGTTGAATTCTTTAATTCGATTGATAAGGTGGTAAGAATTTTCCACATATGATTGGGATGTTTCAACTATAGGTTGGAGAATATTAGAAACATGTTTCGCTAAGCGTTGGGTAGGGCAGTTAAATGCACTGACAATGGGTCTAAGAGGAGCTCTAGGTTTGTGGATTTTAGGAAGGCCATAGATTTTTGGGATTCGAGATGATCTCTCCTTCGGTATTAACAGAGATTTGACGTCTGATGGAAGTTGCGATTTATTGATCTGGGCTTTGGTGGTTTTCTCAAGGTAAGTGGTAGGGTCATTGGTGACTTTCTTGTATTCATCTGTGTTGATGAGAGAGTTCATTTTGTCGAAATAATCCTACGAATTTAGAATGACGATTGTATTCCTTTTATCGGCTGAAAGAATGACAATATCAGGATTTTGATTTAATTCTTTGAGGGCGTGTCTTTCAGCCGAACGGAGGTTTGTGGGAGGGGGTTTTGCTGAAGATAGGATTTTGGCAACTTCGCGCCTGATGTTTTCGGCGTCGTTACTAGGTAGATTGAATAGGGCCTCCTCGGTTTGGGTGATGATCTTTTCTACTGGAATAGTTCTGGGGGTGACAGCAAAGTTGAAACCCTTGGCGAGAGCCGAGTGCGCGGCATCAGAAATGGAAAAATCAGATGAATTCTTGACGACTTGAATGTCTGAGTGGGAGGGCGGATTCTGATTCTGGGGTTCGATGAGTCGGGAGAGCTTACGTTTCTGGGTATCTGTTTTTTGGGACGAGATGTGGAGGGCTTTTTGGTGGGAGATACGATCAAACGTGTCCCATATTGTTGGATGAATATTGAAGGAGTGAATCTGGTGGTGAACTTGAAGTAATTTGGAATTTGTACTGTGTAAATTATGTCTGGTCGCCTGGATGTGTTTTCTAAGGAGGGCAAAACCCGTGTGCCTGAGGATTCTGGAAATAGATGCGGATTCAGTGTGATATTTCAGCGTAAGATTCTTGAAGACATGAGCAAGCACTGACATCAAATTGGCAACATTACGAAACAGAAAAATCTTTTTATTGAAGTGCAGACAGATGAAATTATTTCCCAATCACATATCAAATGGAATTCATAATATCACCAACCTTATGAATCATCAAGATGGGAGAACTGGATATCAAATCAATAACTTCAATTCGAAATTAAGGAAGAAAATTTTGAATTTGGAGATCCAAATAACAATTTGTGATATATCTAAAATAACGAAAGACCATGAAAAAGTAGAAAGACAACTACTAACGAAAATATCACACCATATCTTTCTTGAATTTAAACGTAGATCTATCATTAATTATAATCGACATTTCCATTTTATAAAAAATAACAACATTCATAAAATCAACGAATTGAAAAGAGATTCTTTTTCACAAATTAAGTTTCAAGGAAAATGGTTTAAAAACTTAACTGACATTGATTTTCCAAATGATGTTCAAAATTTTTTATCGCTTGGTCCTAAATTCTGTATTCCTCCCAAGATTTATGATATTAGCATTTCATCTTTGTTAGCAGATCTAGAATATATAATGGAGAGTTTCGGAGAAAACCAAAAAAATTTGTGTAGGACTCGATTTACGAACATCATAACCAACTTCCTACACAAAAATCATGACAGTAAGCATTTCCATACTGAATTATACAATAAATCCAAACTTTTTTTAATGAATCATGCAGAAATCATCATCACAAACAGCGATAATGGTGATGTTACAGTAGCTATGTACAAAAATCATTACATCGATACGAGTCAATTGTTATTAGATGAATCCAAATATTATGTTCTACTGAGATCGGATCCAACTTCAACACTACAACAGAAAGTCAACAAATTAGTGACGAGTCTCAAGAACTCACATAAAATTGATTCAACTACAGCAAAATCCTTGATGATGTACAATTCTGTAGCACCTCGTTTTTATACATTACCCAAAGTGCACAAACCAACATTATCGATGAGACCTATTGTATCATCTATTGATGCTCCCAATACCAAACTATCTAAATTTCTGACCGATATATTAACAAATTCCTATGAAACAGATAATAGATACTACGTCATGTTTCACATTTAATGGAAAATTTTATAAACAGATATTTGGTACACCAATGGGTTCGACCATTTCACCTATTTTAGCCAATTATGTTTTAGATGACCTTCTTGATAATTGTGTTTCGAGATTGTCTTTCTGTGTGCCTTTCATCAAACGATTTGTAGATGAACTGATTTTATCAATCCCCTATGAAAATAAGGATGATATTTTAAACGTTTTTAATTCCTCCGATCCTAATATTCAGTTCACCATCGAAGTAGAAATTAATAACACCATTCCATTTCTAGATATGAGATTAATAAGGAATGAACAAAACAAAATCATTACAGAATGGTATAGAAAATCTATATGTAGTAACAGATTCATCAATTTTTATTCCTACTATCCTCAAAAAATGAAAATAAACCTTATTAAGTCTCTGAAGAAGAGAATTGAAAGAATTACTCATCCAAGTTTGAAAATGCAAAGTTTGAATGAATTACGAAAAATTCTCATTGAGAACTCTTATCCAAAATCCTTAGTAAATAATATTCTCTATTCTGAAAGAATCCCTACTACAATTCCTCCAACAACATCCCAAAATTCAGATCAACGAGAAAGTACAGGTCTTTACCATTCATTCAAGAACTGACTTCAAAATTAATAAACGTATTTCAAATCGACAACATTAAATTTCCAGAAAAAACATCACTACAATATTAAAATTACACAGTAAGGTGAAAACTCCCATTTCAAAATTGCAGAAAACGAACGTAATTTATAAAATCCCTTGTATGGATTGTCCCAAAACCTATATTGGTCAGACGTCTAGATCACTTAATGGTCGCATCATATCTCATAAAAGCGATTGTAGACAAAATGTTAATTCGTGTGCTTTGGCAGAACATGTTAACTCCAGTGATCATATAATGGATTACAGTAATGCAGAAATTTTGAATAGTGAAACTAATCTATCTAAAAGGATCTTCAAGGAAATGTTTCATATAAATAATGATGAACATTCGATGAATAAAAGAACTGATCTAAGTAATCTCAGCAAAATTTATACATATCTACTTAATTTTGGGAAAAATAAAACGAAACAATCCTCTAATCAATATTTTCCACCTTGATTTGATTCCAAAAATTAATTTTGTCACTGTCATACCTACATCAATCAACTTCATTTTATGTATATTCTTTTTTCGTTTTGTACCAATTTTATCAATCATTCTCACGTTAGTAAGTACTTCACCTTTTCATAACTACATTTATTGTATACTGCGTATTTTTAGTTGTCCTGAGGAAGGTAATAAAAATTACCGAAAGCTTGACAGTATCAAAGAGTATTCCTTGAAATAGCCCAATTATTTGACTGCAACCCACAAATACTACATTATATATTATATATATATATATATATATATATATATATATATATATATGTATATATATATATATATATATATATATATATATATATATATATATATATATATATATATATATATATATATACATATATATACCGGGTGGCTACGGAAGTATTGCCTACGGAATATCTCAGTTATTGTATGAAGTAGTTTTGTGAAATTTGGAGCGTCGATAAAATGACATAAGAGCTAGAATTTGAGCATATTGACATGTCGAAGAACATCAACTTTCTTATTTTAAATAGAAACCCTATTTTTTGTTTCGCTATATTCAGCATTCAATTCCCTTTCTAATGACATATCACAAGTTGGTATCTAACCAGAAACTAGATCAGAAAAAAATTATTATTGAAATTCACCGAGTAGGCCGTGGAAGCAAAATGAAAGCCAAAAATTGAAAAGTTGGCCATGGAAACCATATGTCACTTGAAAACAGTTGCTACTACTGTGATATTTTATTTTCACTCGTCGGCGTTATGAAAAGCAGCCAAAAAAATATTGGAAAAATTGGGAAAAAACAATACTCTGTAGGTCCATAACTTAAATAGGAACATACAACTTTTTCTTGCCTGTACTATTCAGCATAACCATTCCTTTCTAATGATATAATAGAAAGTAATTTTTTGAAATGAAATACCAAAAAATCCAATTATTATTCTTCAAATAACATAACAGATTATCGCCATACGCAAAAATAACATTAAAAATAATGTGGAATGATAAATTATATCCTGTGGGTTCTAGGTTAAATAGGAACATAAACGTACTTGGTCTGTGCCATCGTCCATAGATATTCTAATATCTACCTATGGACGATGTTTGTGCTATTCAGAATAATCATTCCATTGCAATAATCATTCGAACCAAAATATTAGCAAGTAGGCTGATTAAGATGTATTTTGGAATTAAACAAAAAAGAAACGAGAGCTCCCACGAACGCTGCTATCCATATTATTTTGACGTTCGAAGTAGTGTTTTTGATTCTGCCATTTTAAAAGGGTTTGGAAATCGAAATCAGTTAGTGGAATATTCAAAAAATGCCCCGTTATTCACGAACCGAACAAATTGACATGCTTCTCATTTATGGTGAATGTTCAAAAAATTCTTATGCCACTGAACGATTGTATTTAGAGCGATATCCTGGGAGGCAGCAACCGTCAAGAAGGTATTTCCAGTGGCTTGAAGAAAAATTAAGAACTGAGCCTGATGTTCACGAAGACCAAGAAGCATTTGTTATTATTGAGGAAACTGAAATTAATGTATTAGCTTTAGTACAATATGATAGCACAATTTCCTCAAGGCCGATTGGCGCCGAATTAGCTATAAGTAAGGACTCTGCTAGGAAAATTTTGAAAAAACATCAATTTAAATCCTTCAAGTATCAGTTGCATCAACATTTGTATGAAAATGACGGTGAAAGGCGCCTGGAATATTGTAAATGGTTTCTTCGACAAAATGCTGAGAATCACCTATTTAACTATTATATCTTGTTTACGGACGAGTCAAGATTTACCAACAATGGATTATTTACCAGGAATAATACAAGGTAGGTACTGTACTTTATTTGGATTATTGTCGATAGTCGAAGTGTAAAGTGCTAAAAGTGTGAACGGTCTTTTGTTTCAGGTACTGGGCGATAGAAAACAAGCACCGGTTTCGACAAGGTGGCTTCCAGGAGAGATTTGGTGTGAATGTTTGGGCAGGAATAGTTGGAACTCATATTGTTGGCATCATTCTTTTTCAAGGCCAACTAACCGGAGAGAGATACTTTAATTCTTTATCGAATGAAATTTCGGAATTCATTAACAACCTACCAGCGAAAATAACTGAGAGAATGTACTTACAGCAAGATGGCGCCCCTCCGCATAATTCAAGAATAGCGAGAAATTATGTTCAAAAGACTTATAACAACCCATGATCCAGTCAGGTGGCCACCAAGGTCACCTGATCTTACTCCGTGTGACTTTTTAAAAATAGGGTGTATTCCACACAGCCTACAACTCTACATGAGCTAGAAGTAAAAATTCATAGAGCTTTCCAAGATATCACGCCCCAAATGTTGAGAAACGTTTTACATGAAAATATCACCAGAGTCAATAAATGTATTGACGCTGAGGGAATGCATTTCGAACATTTGTTTTGAATTTATTTTATCTTCAATCCTATCAATTTGAATTTTTTTTTTCGATAAATCTGTTTTTTTGTTTCGACTTGGCTTCCAGGAGAGATTTGGTGTGAATGTTTGGGCAGGAATAGTTAGAACTCATATTGTTGGCCCCATTCTTTTTCAAGGCCAACTAACCGGAGAGAGATACTTTAATTTCGGAATTCATTAACAAACTACCAGCGCAAATAACTAAGAGAATGTACTTCCAGCAAGATGGCGCCCCTCCGCATAATTCAAGAATAGCGAGAAATTATCTTCAAAATCGCTTTCAAGAGAGACTTATAACAACCCATGGTCCAGTCAGGTGGCCACCAAGGTCACCTGATCTTACTCCGTGCGACTTTTTTCTATGGGGGCATCTTAAAAATAGGGCGTATTCCACACAGCCTACAACTCTACATGAGCTAGAAGTGAAAATTCGTAGAGCTTTCCAAGATATCACGCCCCAAATGTTGAGAAACGTTTTACATGAAAATATCACCAGAGTCAATAAATGTATTGACGCTGAGGGAATGCATTTCGAACATTTGTTTAAATTTATTTTATCCCATCAATTTGAATTTTTTTTTTTTTGATAAATCTGTTTTTTTGTCATTTGAATAATAATAATTGGAATTTTTGGTATTTCATTTCAAAAAATTAGTTTCTATTATATCATTAGAAAGGAATGGTTATGCTGAATAGTACAGGCAAGAAAAAGTTGTATGTTCCTATTTAAGTTATGGACCTACAGAGTATTGTTTTTTTCCCAATTTTTCCAATATTTTTTTTGGCGGCTTTTAATAACGCCGACGAATGAAAATAAAATATCACAGTAGTAGCAACTGTTGTCAAGTGACGTATGGTTTCCATATGGTTTCAATTTTTGGCTTTCATTTTGCTTCCACGGCCTACTCGGTAAATTTCAATAATTATTTTTTTCTGATCTAGTTTCTGTCCATTGTCAATCCATTGTTGGTAAATCTTGACTCGTCCGTAAACAAGATAGAATAGTTAAATAGGTGATTCTCAGCATTTTGTCGAAGAAACCAATTACAAAATTCCAGGCGCCTTTCACCGTCATTTTCATACAAATGTTGATGCAACTGATACTTGAAGGATTTAAATTGATGTTTTTTCAAAATTTTCCTAGCAGAGTCCTTACTTATAGCTAATTCGGCGCCAATCGGCCTTGAGGAAATTGTGCTATCATACATATTGTACTAAAGCTAATACATTAATTTCAGTTTCCTCATTAATAACAAATGCTTCTTGGTCTTCGTGAACATCAGGCTCAGTTCTTAATTTTTCTTCAAGCCACTGGAAATACCTTCTTGACGGTTGCTGCCTCCCAGGATATCGCTCTAAATACAATCGTTCAGTGGCATAAGAATTTTTTAATCATTCACCATAAATGAGAAGCATGTCAATTTGTTCGGTTCGTGAATAACGGGGCATTTTTTGAATATTCCACTAACTGATTTCGATTTCCAAACCCTTTTAAAATGGCAGAATCAAAAACACTACTTCGAACGTCAAAATAATATGGATAGCAGCGTTCGTGGGAGCTCTCGTTTCTTTTTTGTTTAATTCCAAAATACATCTTAATCAGCCTACTTGCTAATATTTTGGTTCGAATGATTATTGCAATGGAATGATTATTCTGAATAGCACAAACATCGTCCGTAGGTAGATATTAGAATATCTATGGACGATGGCACAGACCAAGTACCTTTATGTTCCTATTTAACCTAGAACCCACAGGATATAATTTATCATTCCACATTATTTTTAATGTTATTTTTGCGTATGGCGATAATCTGTTTTGTTATTTGAAGAATAATAATTGGATTTTTTGGTATTTCATTTCAAAAAATTACTTTCTATTATATCATTAGAAAGGAATGGTTATGCTGAATAGTACAGGCAAAAAAAAGTTGTATGTTCCTATTTAAGTTATGGACCTACAGAGTATTGTTTTTTCCCAATTTTTCCAATATTTTTTTTGTCTGCTTTTTATAACGCCGACGAATGAAAATAAAATATCACAGTAGTAGCAACTGTTTTCTACTCGGTGAATTTCAATAATAATTTTTTTCTGATCTAGTTTCTGGTTAGATACCAACTTGTGATATGTCATTAGAAAGAGAATTGAATGCTGAATAAAGCGAAGGGAAAAAAAATAGGGTTTCCATTTAAAATAAGAAAGTTGATGTTACTTCCGGTCAGACCGGAAGTTAACTTCGACATGTCAATATGCGCAAATTCTAGCTCTTATGTCATTTTATCGACGCTCCAAATTTCACAAACCTACTTCATACAATAACTGAGATATTCTGTAGGCAATACTTCCGTAGCCACCCGGTATATATATAACAAGACGGAAACTATGACATCTACAGTCTTGTTATATAATGTTTTGCCTTTCGGTACAAATCCAGAGTGAATTCGTTTTTATTTCGAGAGTTCTACAAAGCTGTCCTGATGATTAGGAAACCATGAAACGATCGTAGGCAGATGCATGGCACATGTCTGACAGAAAACAACTACTTCTCTGGCTAATACTGCGAAAGATATTGAATTATATCTGTCCAGACACATGTGCAAAGATCCTTACTTTGAAGGAACAACTTTGCAAGAGCTCTCTGAACAAAGAGCAGGACTCCACCCGATTCAAACGGAGACCCAACTACAAACCGGTTTCGGAATGTTGTCCCTCATCAGTGCAGTCCAGGTTATCACAATTGTATACACGCGAGGTCTCGCTGCCCGTCACCGTCCGCCGAGATATATACTGCAATTGCTTACAGGATCCATCTTGACGGCAGATTAGAGAGCACTCCAGAAGGACATTTCGGATACGAAATGGTATATATGAAATACTTGTTTCAAGGAGCAAATAATGTCCAAGTGACTGTAAAACAGTCGATAACAATCCTTTTGGAAGTAACTATAACTTTGTATTGTATGCATGACACATGTCTGACAGAAAACAACTACTTCTCTGGCTAATACCGCGACAGATATTGAATTATATCTGTCCAGACACATGTGCAAAGATCCTTACTTTGAAGGAACAACTTTGCAAGAGCTCAGTGCAGTCCAGGTTATCACAATTGTATACACGCGAGGTCTCGCTGCCCGTCACTGTCCGCCGAAATGAATACTGCAATTGCTTACAGGATCCACCTTGACGACAGATTAGAGAGCACTCCAGAAGGACATTTCGGATACGAAATGGTATATATGAAATACTTGTTTCAAGGAGCAAATAATGTCCAAGTGACTGTAAAACAGTCGATAACAATCCTTTTGGAAGTAACTATAACTTTGTATTGTATGCATGGCACATGTATGACAGAAAACAACTACTTCTCTGGCTAATACCGCGACAGATATTGAATTATATCTGTCCAGACACATGTGCAAAGATACTTACTTTGAAGGAACAACTTTGCAAGAGCTCTCTGAACAAACAGAAGGACTTCACCCGATTCAAACGGAGAACCAACTACAGACCATCTGTTTCAAGGAGCAAATAATGTCCAAGTGACTGTAAAACAGTCGATAACAATCCTTTAGGAAGTAACTATAACTTTGTATAGTATGCATGGCACATGTCTGACAGAAAACAACTACTTCTCTGGCTAATACCGCGACAGATATTGAATTATATCTGTCCAGACAGATGTGCAAAGATCCTTACTTTGAAAGAACAACTTTGCAAGAGCTCTCTGAACAAAGAGCAGAACTCCACCCGACTCAAACGAAGAACCAACTACAGACCGGTTTCGGAATGTTGTCCCTCATCAGTGCAGTCCAGGTTATCACAATTGTATACACGCGAGGTCTCGCTGCCCGTCACCGTCCGCCGAGATAAATACTGCAATTGCTTACAGGATCCACCTTGACGACAGGTTAGAGAGCACCCCAGAAGGACATTTCGGATACGAAATGGTATATATGAAATACTTGTTTCAAGGTGCAAATAATGTCCAAATGACTGTAAAACAGTCGATAGCAATCCTTTAGGAAGTAACTATAACTTTGTATAGTATGCATGGCACATGTCTGACAGAAAACAACTACTTCTCTGTCTAATACTGCGACAGATATTGAATTATATCTGTCCAGACACATGTGCAAAGATCCTTACTTTGAAGGAACACCTTTGCAAGAGCTCTCTGAACAAACAGCAGGACTTCACCCGATTCGAACAAAGGACCAACTACAGACCGGTTTCGGAATGTTGTCCCTCGTCAGTACAGTCCAGGTTATCACAATTGTATACACGAGAGGTCGCGCTGCCCGTCACCGTCCGCCGAGATAAATACTGCAATTGCTTACAGGATCCACCTTGACGACAGATTAGAGAGCACTCCAGAAGGACATTTCGGATACGAAATAGTATATATGAAATACTTGTTTCAAGGAGCAAATAATGTCCAAGTGACTGTAAAGCAGTCGATAACAATCCTTTAGGAAGTAACTATAACCTTGTATAGTATGCATGGCACATGTCTGACAGAAAACAACTAATTCTCTGGCTAATACCGAGACAGATATTGAATTAAATCTGTCCAGACACATGTGCAAAGATCCTTACTTTGAAGGAACAATTTTGCAAGAGCTCTCTGAACAAACAGAAGGACTTCACCCGATTCAAACGAAGAACCAACCACAGACCGGTTTCGGAATGTTGTCCCTCATCAGTGCAATCCAGGTTATCACAATTGTATACACGCGAGGTCTCGCTGCACGTCACCGTCTGCCGAGATAAATACTGCAATTGCTTACAGGATCCACCTTGACGACAGATTAGAGAGCACTCCAGAAGGACATTTCGGATACGAAATGGTATATATGAAATACTTGTTTCAAGGTGCAAATAATGTCCAAGTGACTGTAAAACAGTCGATAACAATCCTTAAGAAGTAACTATAACTTTGTATAGTATGCATGGCACATGTCTGACAGAAAACAACTACTTCTCTGGCTAATACCGCGACAGATATTGAATTATATCTGTCCAGACAGATGTGCAAAGATCCTTACTTTGAAAGAACAACTTTGCAAGAGCTCTCTGAACAAACAGCAGAACTTCACCCGATTCAAACGGAGAAGCAACTTCAGACCGGTTTCGGAATGTTGTACCTCATCAGTGCAGTCCAGGTTATCTCAATTGCATACACGCGAGGTCTCACTGCCCGTCACCGTCCGCCGAGATAAATACTGCAATTGCTTACAGGATCTACCTTGACGACAGATTAGAGAGCACTCCAGAAGGACATTTCGGATACGAAATGGTATATGTGATATACTTGTTTCAAGGAGCAAATAATGTCCAAGTGGCTGTAAAATAGTCGATAACAATCCTTTAGGAAGTAACTATAACTTTGTATAGTATGCATGGCACATGTCTGACAGAAAACAACTACTTCTCTGGCAAATACCGAGACAGATATTGAATTATATCTGTCCAGACACATGTGCAAAGATCCTTACTTTGAAGGAACAACTTTGCAAGAGCTCTCTGTACAAACAGCAGGACTTCACCCGATTCAAACGGAGAACCAACTACAGACCATCTGTTTCAAGGAGCAAATAATGTCCAAGTGACTGTAAAACAGTAGATAACAACCTTTTAGGAAGTGACTATAACTTTGTATAGTATGCATGGCACATGTCTGACAAAAAACAACTACTTCTCTGGCTAATACCGCGATAGATATTGAATTATATCTGTCCAGACACATGTGCAAAGATCCTTTCTTTGAAGGAACAACTTTGCAAGAGCTCTCTGAACAAACAGCAGGACTTCACCTGATTCAAAGGAGAACCAACTACAGACCGGTTTCGGAATGTTTTCCCTCATCAGTGCAGTCCAGGTTATCACAATTGTATACACGCGAGGTCTCGCTGCCCGTCACCGTCCGCCGAGATAAATACTGCAATTGCTTACAGGATCCACATTGACGACGGATTAGAGAGCACTCCAGAAGGACATTTCGGATACGAAATGGTATATATGAAATACTTGTTTCAAAGAGCAAATAATGTCCAAGTGACTGTAAAACAGTCGATAACAATCCTTTAGGAAGTAACTATAACTTTGTATTGTATGCATGGCACATGTCTGACAACAAACAGCAGGACTTCACCCTATTCAAACGGAGAACCAACTACAGACCGGTTTCGGAATGTTGTCCCTCATCAGTGCAGTCCAAGTTATCACAATTGTGTACACGCGAGGTCTCGCTGCCCGTCACCGTCCGCCGAGATGAATACTGCAATTGCTTACAGGATCAACCTTGACGACAGATTAGAGAGCACTCCAGAAGGACATTTCGGATACGAAATGGTATGTATGAAATACTTGTTTCAAGGTGCAAATAATGTCCAAGTGACTGTAAAACAGTCGATAACAATCCTTTAGGAAGTAACTATAACTTTGTATAGTATGCATGGCACATGTCTGACAGAAATCAACTACTTCTCTGGCTAATACCGCGACAGATATTGAATTATATCTGTCCAGACACATGTGCAAATATCCTTACTTTGAAGGAACAACTTTGCAAGAGCTCTCTGCTCTCTGCTCTCTGCTGATTTTTATTACAAAACGCTTGCACCACAAATCTCTCAAATTACCATATTTTCAGGAGTTATAACTGTAGAACGGATTGAGCTATTGACTTCGGATTTTCACTGTACAAATTCACTGGTGTTCTACTTGGTGATGACAGTGTTGTCAGATCTCAAATATGTCTATAATCTGAATAAAAATTACAAACAGATACTTTGTTTCCAAAATTGAAGTTGTTGTAACTTCGTTGTTAACAAATATTTTTTAATGAAAATTTGACAGTTTTCATTTATAACGACTACAAATCCAGTGGTGTAGTCAAATTTGAAAACAAAAATTGCCTAATAAACTTTTGCCGTTTTTGACAAACAAAAAAAACCATAGAGTGCCTTGGAAATGAAACTAAAATTGTGAAAGTTAGTGTCAAGATACTGTTTTTCATGCTTAATATTTCAATGAAAAAAAAATTGAGATTGATTGAAAAATGCACATTCTACAGGGGTGGTTCCATTTTAAATGGGTCACACTGTATATATATATATATATATATATATATATATATATATATATATATATATATATATATATATATATATATATATATATATATATATATATATTTGCTAGGGCTTCACAACAATACGTTAGTACTCCCAAGATACACCACCTAGTTCAAGGCATTCACAGAAGAGGACACTGTACCAATATACGGATTCATAATTTTACTACGTAGATGAGCCCCAATATTTCACAACATTTTAGGCTCGTTGTTTAGCCCTAGATTTGGCAACAAACATGCTAGGTATCGGGGGCTTCACAGAGTTAGTATTATGGCTAATTTATATTCTAATAATGAATCCAACTTTGTGAAGCCCCTCACAATGTGTGTCTAATTTTGCGGACTAGATATAAATGTCGTGGACTGTGAATTTCCAACAGAAAAGTAGTCTCAATAAATACATTTCTGATATGATTTCTTTCTCCAGGATTCCCATAAAATGTTGCTGATTAGCAATTTCTAGTTATTAAATTATTTTAATTTTCATAAAATTATAAACAAATGCTCTTTGGTAATTTTTCATTTTGGTTCTCATTTCAACGGAGAGCTTCTTTAACCCGTCTTTTTTTGTGGTCCACAGGCCTTCCTGAGAGCACTTGACCCGTGTACCTATTAATAAAATCTGGTGGTTAATGATATGTAACACTTATTTTGGGTAGGATGAGAAACGAATGAAAATACAAACAGACCGAAGGAGCTTTGGTAGAATATGTGTTCTAGTCTTGGATATGCGTAACTTTTTAACAAACTAAAACACATTAAAATTTATAAAAATACAGCATGAATTTCAAATTAATAATTTATCTTTGGATGAACTTTGGATATTTTGATTCAAGATTTAGAGAAAACCAATAAAAAACTATTTTTGAAGTTAATGCAAAAATGGGTAAATAGTTCTTGTACATTACAACAATGGTAATGTTATTAAATACGAAAATGTTCAAGTGGAGTAATTCATTATTATAACAAATTATATATAAAAGATTTAATTTTGACCAAATTTTTGTTCATGTTTCCTTGGTGGAATATTTTTCTCTGTGTGTTTTG
The DNA here is from genome assembly GCA_958502065.1 of Chrysolina americana. Taxonomy (NCBI): domain Eukaryota; kingdom Metazoa; phylum Arthropoda; class Insecta; order Coleoptera; family Chrysomelidae; genus Chrysolina; species Chrysolina americana. Next base: position 19,076,163 of record OY293420.1, on the reverse strand, counting down.
TAAAAAATTAACGTATTCGTGCTCTTTGGTCTTCAGAAAACTTTTCTCTTACTGCTCAAACAAGAAATGAATTTCTTGCATACATTCAAAAAATTTAATATAATTCTTTCTATAGCTAAGTATTCGGACTTTCAGCAAGTTTGTTCTGATAAATCCATAAAATTGGTTTAACACAACAAAAACCAAATAATATAATACAGAAAATAAAATATCACTGGAAATATGCTTATAAAGTTTTTCAGCTGGGACAAATGTTATACAATGAGTTCATTATGAGACCATGGGGATATTGAAAACGGTAATAGGTACAATTTTGGGTGAATCGAAAGAAAATAATACGACAGAAGGGGCCATGGGTACTCATGGCATTATAACATTCTCAGAAATAATTGGGATTGACGGAACTGTTTAGTAAATCCTACTGATGGAAATAACATGGTTATCAAAATGCGCATCTACGAATCAAATTATTTGTGTTGTGAGGGGGAAAATTAATATTTTTTCTCATAAATAGTAATAATAATAAAAATATTCATTAGCAGATAATAAAAAAAATGTGTATACATAGTTTAACAAATGAGACATAAAATGTTGCTGTGGTTACATATTACAATCCAGAGCAAGTAAACAATAGTTTCTCTGAAGGTAGAACCTGAGCGGAGGTGCTTTGATTATCATTACTCATTGAGTATGTTTTATTCCATGAACAAGTGATTTATTTCGACATTAGGCAAACTCCAGATATGAAAACAAATTAAAATTTATACAAATGTTAGTTCCATAAAAAATGGTACAAATTGTATGAGTTGTCTGAAAATTAACAGCGAATAATTCAATTGAGATTTTCCAAAGGGTCGATCAGGAGATGAATATCAATCCTTTGTGTACTAAGTAGGAATTGTTTTGAAGCTTTTTCGAAAGAATGTATATTTCTTTAATTTTTCATTTGATCTGGGATTTTATTGAAAAGTACTGAAGATACTTAGCAGAAACTTCTTTGACCTATTGTTTTTGTTCTCAAAAGATATCTTATTTTTCTCCAATATGGATCTTGTATCGTATCCAAGGCCATTCAAAGGTGAGAAACTTCTGTTTTTGTATTGATCAGTTACTGCTCTGAGAAAATAGTTTCGGCGAATGCCTAAAATTATAGATTATACAAAAAGCAAATCCGACGAATAACGTTGTGGTCTACTATAAATAATTTGGTGAAACTTGTTTTGTATTGAGTTCGAGCTATTTTATGAGGATTGCAGATGCAGTACCCCAAGCGATGATCCCGTAAGTTAGTCGTGATTCTACTAGCGCGTGATACATAAGTTTCAAATGGTTTTCAACCAAAATACCTTCAAAATTTTTAAACTTAAACAAAATCGATCTCAGGGATTGTACCGTACGCTGAATGTGAATATTCCATCTCATATATTTGTCGATACATAACCCAAGATATTTTACTTTATCGGCTCTTTTAATCTCTACTTCTTTCTTGTCATTCTGGATGACAAGTGATTCAAACTCGGAGAGTTTATTAGCGTAACATGAAAAAGATCGAAACCTTGTTTCTGAAAAATTAATGTTAAGTATTTTGTGACTGAAAGAGTTTATAATCACTTTCATATCTTGAACGACTTTTCCTTTCAATTATTTCCACGTTTCTCCTTCATATAAGACGACCGTATCGTCCACAAACTAATGATGTTGCCAGAGCTGTTCGAAGTGAAAATTTCGTTGATATAAATTATAAATAAGATGGGTCTCAGAACTGTGCCCTGTGGAATACCATATTCAATGGTTTCTTTTTCACCTAGTTTGACATTTATTTCGACGCGTTGTTCTCTATCTTTTAGGTAGCTCTTCATCAAAGCATGTGCTGTGCCTCTGAATCCCGCGTCATGGACTGTGTCTAACAATCGAGAATATTGTATCGAATGCTTACACGTGATTCAGAAACACAGCCAATACAGGTTTACCACCCTCTAGGTTTCTATATATTCTGGATGTGATTAGGCGAATTTTATCATGTGTAGATTATCCTGCTCTAAATCCAAATTGGTTATCAAATAATGTATCGTTTTCTGATAGAAGGTTTTCCTTTCTTGATTTTATGGCCTTTTCGAAAATTTTCGTTAAATTTGAAATTAATGTTCGATTCAAAAATATTTTTGATGGATTTAATAAACCTATATATGGATTCGGATATTTGAACACTCAGAACCATTGACACGAAAAACATAAACCAATCGTGCAGTGTTGGCGGCGGCGGCAGCTCGCATTTGGAATCCTTACTTTCTCGATCAGCAGCAGCAGCAGCAGCAGGGGCTTGCATCTTGACGTCCACGGGTTGGGTTGTTGGGTAGGACGTCGACGACGACGACGAAGACGATGGTCTCGAAGTGCTGCTGCTAGAGGGGCAAGACATCTTCAGCGGAAACCACTGCGTTTCGCTATAGGTGAGATTTGTATAAATCTTCCGCAGTCTGTACGATGAGGTGTTTATCGGGATTTTGGCTCTCAACACAGGCAAATATCCATCATTGGCTAGCGCCTGAGTCATTTTCGTCCAGTTCGAAGTACTCGAATCATCGTCGTGCAAATACGATACCAATACCTTGCCGTACTCATATAGAGGGCTAATATACAGTACGTTCGACAGAAAGATATCCATTGCCAGATATCGAAACAGTGTCTCACGGCACAATGCACTTCTATTTCTCCGGATGCTATATGATTCAAACAGAGCGGGCTTTGCTTCTCGAGTGTCGGTGGAGGCGTTGTGACGACTGTACTTGTAGTAGCTGCAGTATCGATGATGTGTGGTCTCTTAGGCACATCGAGCACACACTTCATCAAAAAATCGAATTTTTGATCACCCTTCACGTATACCACATCAGCCTCGATGATGGGGCGCAGCACTTCCTGGATCTCGTTGGATTCTACATAGCCATCAGAGTATGGAATACCGTGGATATTCCTCTACAAATATCGTACTTGCCGTTTATCTGTTTCGCTCAGGTTATGGAATGGCACTACGGCTTTGAATAAAAAGTGGTTTGTGCGATGCCCGTCGGTGATGGCAAGCTCTTTGGGTTGGAATTCACCGCCCACAGTGAAACCCTGAATGTCACAGGCTACGAGTTTCATCTTGTTTTTTGTTTGTTCGATGATTGTTGGACTGATTCACTGCTTTGATTAACTGAGAGACACACACTCGGAGAGAGAGCGATATTAAACACCGACTGAACATCTGAACGTTTGGCTTACAACTGACGCTCTCGACCTGTCGATGCCTGCATTACATACATACACACAAACAAAGAGTGGATTCCCCCACTACTTACTGCTACTACTGTATGTCACTCTTTTTTTTTATGACAGACTGCGTACAATTTCGCTCAAGGGCAAGTGTTCCAGCATACAGTCGTGAATAATGATGCAATATGCTCGAGTATTGGCGGGAAATCCGACTCTGGCCTCGATGTCAAGTTTGACATCGACAATGGAGGATTTCATGAATTCCGCTCTGCGGGAACAGTCTATTACGAACACGGTCGCTCTGCTTTTGAATACTCCGTAATCGAGTAGAGGGCGCTTCTTCGGACAATTGTCATAGCTCGGATAGAATTCCGTGTAGGCTCGATGTGCTTCGACAAAGTTGTTTCTGTTGAATTCCAAGTGCATACGTTCATGCGGGTAAGTATCGCTGTTCATGGTTAAGCGTATGTCACTAATGTCGATGTGATCGAAATAGGACGCATCTCGAGCCGCATTGCCAAACCGATTTGTTTGGAAGGCCACAATGACGAATCGGGGACTCTTCATGGCCGTGCAAGTTTTCACAGCCGAAACTTCCTTGGTGGAACCCTAAGTGAGTGCAGGCAACTCGTGTATGTCCCACTTGCGATACGAAATCACTACAGGAGCGTCTGTTTTGGTGGACTGCAGCAATTTCAGACGAATGTCGTCATTGGGCACCACATGTTTGACTCTGAGTACAACGCTCGTGATCGTCAGTGTGGCTGTGATGACTTCGACTACTATCAGCATGCAATTATTATCATTCCTACTTCTCACCAAGCGAATGCACTGTCGTCCAATGGTGGCATATCTATAGTCATGGAATATGCCCAACAAATGCTTAAGCGAGATCCACATGGCGAACGAACCGTCGGGGGCGTTATGAACCGTTCCGCCAGGATAGGTCCAGCCGGCTGTGTTCAAGTGTCGCACATCATTTTCCTCGTAACAATTATAGCCGCAAAGGGTGCTCACTATACCCGGCGATCGAACAGAGTCCACCTCTTTGCCATTGATTTCATAGTAGATGGCCTCGAAAAGGTATGCGCCGGCATTATTGATAAATCTAACAGTGCCCATTCTTGCGGTACGAGTCAGAGAGCCCTCTATGCACACAAGGGCATCGTTCATCAGTATCCACACATCGCTCTGCTGAATGACAATTTCGATGATGTCATTATTTTGAAAGGACTTGACGTACAGGTGGTGCGTTCGAGTCTCAACTCTGTTGATGGATTCGTCGAACGTTGGATGATTGTACACGTCGAACACTTGTCTTGATAATATGATGTCCTTGCGATTGGAGAAAGTGTATGCTGGAGTGAGACAGAGTGTGTGCGTCTGCTCTCATCGACTGCGTCTGCGCGACTGAATTGATGCCAGCACCCTCTGCACTTTTATGCCCAAAGGCATCATGATCATCATTCTGATCAAATACCAACCCCATTTTTATGACAGCTTGCGCAGCACAAGTCGTATAATGATGGTCTCTCCACGGAAATTCACACTGCAACAGTCCTGGTCGAGAATATTCAAGGTTATGTTATGTATTTCCGTCTTGTTCACAGGCAGATAAATCAAATTCGAAAGCGTTTCGTCGATGGCAAAGCCGGGGTCTTCTCGAACGGCAAACTCGTATATGGTGTGAGCCGGGCGATTGTTGAAGAAGGCACCCGATGTGATGTTAGTATCGATGTGAACAGTTCGAACTTTGATAATGTTCTCAGGTAGGTCGGATGAGTGAACGCTTCCAGCCTCCAATAATCTCGGGAAAAATCCCAGTAATCGTCCTATGGAATCCTTGGGAAGAAAATCGATGTTATAGAGCATGCTGTATATCTCACACTGCAGCGTATTGGTGTTGGGTTTGAGAGAGAACAAAGCCTTGCTTTTGTTGATACCGTCGTCGTCGTCACTAGACACTACGGCTCTCTTCTTCTTCTTCTTTGCTTCTTTCGGCCTCTCGATGTGTTTATGTATAAACTTGGCAATGTCGCTTATTTCGTAACACCCAGTCGGTATTTGGATGATGCTAACAGATGGCGCTCCTTTGACAGAATAATAGAATCGACCACTCGATATGTTCGGTATGCTGTTGTATGAATGGAAACCAATCAATGCCAAGCCGTAAGTGCTATCTTCGTCCAATTGAAGCGGCGGAAAAAAGTCTGCGGTTAGCGTCGACGTTTGACTTGTCACTGTCAACAGCAAAGACATGACTGACACTGGATGACGTTATGTACTTTTATTTAAACCATTCCATATGCGCGCTCTGTGCTCAGAGTCTAGTATGGGATTCAAGACGCGTGAGGCTCGCGCTATTCGTCTAGCAAAACGTATCCTGTCCATGGCCACTTGCATCCAATACGATTTGCGCGAAGTTTTGTATGCAAAACGCCACGTCACCATATAATGAATCTCATTCCGCTCGTCATTAAAGGTTACCACTTTTCTATTCATTTTCGTGCGCGCGCGCGCACACACACACTCAGAGTGTGTTCTCGTATAGAAAATTCAAACACAAATGACCGCAATTAACTAGGTTGAATGTCTGATAGCGATCGTTGTTGTAGAAGATTTTCACTTTTTTACCCAGATATCGCACCAATTCCACCGGCGGCTTCAAATTGCCGAAACTATTTCACCACATGTCCGCGTTTCACGTAAGCTTCCCAATGCGTTCCGCGATTCCTGCTCGAGTCCAGATTGATGATCATTCTCTGTAATTGGGAAATTTTGATGATGATGATGAGGAGAGGTAAGTTGTCTCGCATGAAAACACCAATGAAATGAGGTATTTTCAGACGTTTCACATATTTAAGTAATTCCTCATCGTACAACGCTCTATTGGGCAGCTTCAGCGGAAGTTTTTTGAAAATTTCTTCTTGAAAAACAAACCGTAGCCGCCTTTAGCGGTCTTGCGCAGAAACAAACCGGAACCTCCTACATTTTTGTTGTCACCACCAATGCTCTCCATTGCGGTATTATGACGCTTGTCTTCCTCCAATTTCTTTTTGGCATTGGCCGAGGAGATGATGGTCCTGGCTATTGTGCTGGCACCGCCTGCCAACGAGCCCAGCGCTCCCAGAGCGGCGAATATCGGAAGCAGAGGCAGCACACCACCGCTCTTCGCTTCTAACGGTATTATTCGGGGTACTCTGATTTTTTTGCGGCCACCCAATTTTTCACTTGAGCACGGGCAGCACGCAGTGCCACCAAAGAGGATTTTCGCAGAGCCTTCGCACTCAAATCTTTCAGCTGATCAGGTTTCAGTGTTTTTCGCAGAGTCTTGGTAATTTTCTTAACCACATCTCGACGGAAAGACTTTGGCTTTGCAGCAGCAGCAGCAGCAGCAGTCTTCTTCTTCTTCAGACCCATTCCCAAATTACGTTTTGCCTTCATGGTTGTGGTGACCAGCAAAGCAGCAGCTTTCTCACCAAATTTGGCGTCTTTTGATTTGACACGTTCTCAAGCTCGATTTTCCAGTGCCCAGTCGGCCTTGTGTCTCTCCTTCAAATACTTGTTTTGCGAGTATGCAATATCGTGAATCTTACAAGCCGAATCCAAAGGGTTCACACCAGGGTCTCCACGTGCCAATCTCTTCTGTAGTTTGGTACCTGGTCCACAGTACTGGTAACCAGGCAAAAGAAGCTCGAATGGCAGATGATTAATCAGAGAGTTCACCACACCACGACCTTCGTGCTCGACAGTCAGCATGACACTGACGCGAATGATGTTGCACACCTACTTACATAACTGTACTCCACTCAAAATGTCATTCGAATGTCAGATGTGGGCGTGGTCACACACACACACACACTTCAGCAAAAAATCAATGAACTCAAACATGAAAGTGGTGCAACAAGAGCCGGCTCTGAAAATAGTCAATTTGGATACCATTGGTGGAGCAGGTATTGGCGGTGACGACGACAGTATACGTAAACACGGCTCCCTGCTACCGAATTTATTCCGAGCGATATTTTGTGGCCCCAGAGGATGTGGCAAGACCAACGCTGTACTCAGTCTGCTGTTCAGCCCGAACGGAGCACGCTTCGAGAATGTTCACATTTATTCAAAGTCGCTGTACCAACCTAAATATCAGCTACTGCACGATGTACTCAAACAAGTCGAAGGCGTAGGTTATTTTCCATACAGGGACAATGACGAGGTAATCGATCTGTCAAAGGCGAAAGAAAACTCAATTTTCATATTTGACGATGTGGCGTGCTACAAACAGAATAAAATCAGAGACTTCTATGCCATGGCACGCCACAAGGGTATTGACCCAACCTACTTGTGTCAAACCTACTCGAATATACCCAAACAGCTGATCAGGGACAATTGCAACATTATAGTGGTTTTTCGGCAAGACGATATGAATTTGAAGCACGCCTTCGACGAGCATGTCTCTACGGATTACACCTTTGAGGAATTTTGCCGCATGTGCGCCACCTGTTGAAAGGGAAAATTCGGATCTTTGGTCATTGTCAAAGACTTTGACGTGAACAAAGAGCGCTACCGCCTGGGCTTTGACAAATATATACAAATGTGATGCGAGGTGGCACGGCATTCGTACTGAAGCCATGACGCCGACCACATCACCCCGCATCGAGACGGAGATTGCTAAAGCTGAACGCAAACGTCAAGTCAATCAAATGTCGAAAATTGTGCGAAAAAAGTATCTGAATCTGAAACTCGGAAAATCCGAGCATGATGAAGCACTGAGTAAATTATTCAAACCCATTACGGCACCGCTGAAAAGATTGAGTGCGGCAGTGCCGCCACTCACCAAGCGATCACGACTGACAGTGAAAAAAGAAGAGAAACAGGAACCGTCGACACCATCGACTCCAGACTTTATGAAAAAGGAAGAAGACGAAGAAAGCTACCACACAGATGATGGTGATTATGATGATGATGATGAGGATGACTACTTGGAAGTTTATCCCGAAGTAGCAACTGAATTCGTGAATGAACATCGCGTCAAATCCGGCAAAATAGATGTGAATTACGGACCCATTTAAGACAAACCAAGAGCGCAATGGTTGCTCGGTATAAAGCTGATGGACTTCGAAAAAGTTACGGGGGACATTCGCATTGATGGTGTAACATACGAGGGCACTCCGGGACTATATAGTTTGATTTTCTACAAAAATCCCAAATACGCTAAACCGATTTGGTGGCATACAAGCAAATTTTGACAGCTACAGGTGCGCATGTAGATGCGCGAGGTAGGTTGAATCCATCTCAGACTGCCAAATACGAACAGTTGATTCGACCAATGTTCAAAGATCCTCAATCAAAAATAGGTGGTGGTGGTGGAGGTCGAGGTCGTTTCACCGACAGCAGTGGTATCCCAGATCAGTTGACATACAACACGAAACCCATAGAATACGTGTACTGGAACGATGTGAACGAGCTCGTTGACAGGTATAGGCTTCTGGTAGGCGCCAAAAATGCCGGCAGCACTTTTACCGACAACGAGATCGTGGCCTTCATCAATGAATTGAGAGAAGCAGGCTATATTCGATAAATAAAAGCGTAGACGTTTTTTTGCATGTCACAGTCGCATCATGAGCATCAACAAGTTTGGTCAAAATTCGTCAGCTCGCCGTGCACGGCAGCAGCAGCCCTACCATTTTCCTGGTGTTATACTCAACTATACGACAAATGAGAACATTGATGCTGAACATGTGAAAATATGTAATGTGGAAACGCCAAGTACGCTCAATGATGTTGCCAACAAAAAATACGTTGATGACGTCATACAGAAGCTCAAAGATGACGTCATACACAAACTCAAAGACGAGCTGGACACCACCAAAAACAATCTAACAGCCTTGGATATTCGAGTGATTAAATTCCTGACACTTTCGATGAAAAAGCATGAAAATACCAAGAAACGCTTGGATAAATTGGCATCTAACAGCCTTGGATATTCGAGTGATGAAATTCATGTCAGTTTCGATGAAAAAGCAAGAAAATACCAAGAAAAGCTTGGATAAATTGGCACTGGATATTGTTGATATTCCAGCCTCTTAAGTAGAAGGTGTAACGCCCAGTGCAGTTAGTGTATTGACTCCGCCATTAGCGAAATGACGTCATCATCATCATCTGAGAGAAACAATTGGATGATGGGCTCCATGCTCCAGCCAGAAGGAATTTTCCTCGCAGACGTACCATCATCAAAGGACTCGACGATCTGTGGCAGATAGACTTGGCTGATCTTCAAAAATACTCCAAAGCCAACAAAAACTTCTATTATATTCTCGTGGTGATTGACACCTTTTACAAGTACCTATAGGTGCGCCCCTTGAAGACCAAAACTGGTCGAGACGTCACCGAAGCGATGAGTGACATATTGTCGAAAGCGAAAAGATGTCCCAAGCTCCTCCAATCAGATCTCGGAACTGAATTTTACAATTCCAGCTTTCAGACTCTCCTGAAAAAGTACAACATCAAACACTACAGCACGTATACCGTGAAGAAAGCCGCGATCGCAGAGAGGGTTATACGTACTCTCAAGGAGAATCTCTTCAAGTATTTCAGTTTGAACGGTACCTACAAATTTTGCAGGACATTGCCAAAAACTACAACCAGCGCAAACATTGAACGATCGGCATAAAACCGTGTGACGTCACCAAAGACAATGAAAAACAGGTGTATAAGTCAACGTATGATTATGCCGAACGTGCTGGTCGAAAAAAATTCAAAATTGGCGATATCGTGAGAATTAGCAAGGCCAAGCATGTTTTCAAAAAAGGGTATACGCCTAATTGGACTACGGAACTATTCAAAGTTGTCAAAGTGAAAATCACCCAACCAATCATTTATTTACTGGAGGACTTGGAAGGGCGACCAATCAGCGGCGCTTTCTACGAACAAGAACTACATAAAACAAAAAATCCCGAAGTCTATCTAGTGGAAAAAATCATCAGGCGTAAGGGTCGTAAAGTACTTGTGAAATGTCTGGGGTTCGGTAGTACGCACAATAGTTGGATTGATGCGACAAATCGCATGTAAATCAATGGAAAATTGGCACAATCTCAACTGGAAGAGGGGGCCTTTCATCATCGTCGTCTCTCAGCTCTCGACGACGTAGAAACTCGAGCCGGTGTATGGGTAGAGGGTGGGGGGTGATGGCGGCGGCGAGAAATAAACCGCTGCCAAACGGTGCAGAGAGATTAGTCAGTCAACATGTTTGGTGCAGTGAACAACGTCGTTGTCGAGTCTTCTGAAGAGTCCTCTGGTTACGAGTCGGCGTCGGTGGCGTCGGCGGCGTCAGCTTCATTATCATCATTATCATCATCATCATCATCATCATCATCATCATCATCATCATCATCATCATCATCATCATCGGACCGAGAGTGGGCAGATCGAATGGCAGATTTAGATCGAATATGTGACATGTACAAGGAGGCCATCAAAGCGGAACGTTTCTTCGCTTGCAACGCCACCCACGAGTTTCGCAACACCGACGGTTCGAGCTTGCAATGCGGCATAAGTTTTGCTCGGAGTTTCGTGCCTGCAGTGAAACTCGTGTGCAAGGTCCAATACACCATATGCTCCAGCCTGTCCTTCAGCATGTTTGAATGGGGCCAATTCGTGGGGGCCATTAATCAGTTGCTTTACACTAGCGGAAATGGCTCAAACTCGACTGGGACGATGTTATGGATTTGGAATTACACACGTATGCAGAGAGTCAACAAGTGCGAGTTTCCAAGAATGATACCTACTTCTACCTGACGGAAGCGGATGTTCAAGGAATCCTACATCTAGATGCTACTGTGATGGCGACAAGATTTGAATATCTATTGAATATGAACTTTTGTCAATATTATCACGATTTATTGAGCAGTGCAAAAACTCTAGCTAAAAACAATGGTTTGTCATTTGATGAGGCTATAAACTTGTGTACTATATCATCAAAAGATGATAAACATCTATGTTTTCGTGAATACCTATGCTATTTGCCGGATAAAGTAATGTTTGATTACGAAACGAAATGAATGTATATATTGAGAGCAGAGTTGACGTTTTAATTCAGTAAGCAGTGTGCAGTGTGTCTGTGTGTATGCAGAGAGAGAGATGCAGCAGTACGAAACAAGACTCGACTCGTATCGAAGCTGGACTTCGACATTTCCTGCAAGTAAGTTAGCCGAAGCAGGCTTTACGTATACCGGTTCGGAAGATGTAGTTGCATGTCTTTCGTGCCAAGTAGAAGGGTTCAGATGGCTGTCCAATGACGATCCTATGGCTGACCATCGTCGATGGAGTCCCCATTGTGATTTCGTTCGTAGTTATTACTCTAAGCGACACAGACACAGACCGACGACAGATGGCGCTGATGTCCCTCCAGAACCAAGAGTGTCAGATGTCATTAGCAGAGTGACAGATGACACATGGATGACACCGCCACCACCACCACCACCACCACCACCACCGACAGATGGCGCTGATGTTGCTCCAGAAGAACGACAATTGAAAGGTGACATGAGCAGCAAAGTGACCACAGATGTCATAAACATAGACTCACAACACGGTGATGATGTGTCGTGTATGTCTTGTGAATGAACTAAATGTATTGTTTGTGCCATGTAGACACTTGGCGTGCTGCTCACAGTGCGTCATCAGGTGCGACACATGCGTAATATATATATATATATCTTAGAATATTTTTGATTTTAATTTTGCTACTCGAAAATACCCTTCCCCATTTTTTTTCTTAAAAAAACATGTCAATTTTTATGAATAAAAGTATCACATTTTTGATTGAATTATTCTTCCAATTTTGGTGCAAAAACGTGCTGTTTTTATGCAAAAAAGTGACACTTTTTTCGATAAATAAAATGACCCAAAATCGACATGGTGGAAGGATTTCAGTGAAGCATTTTCAGTGAATTTTGAGTCACTCAGCATTCACTCAGCTTTCACTCAGCATTCACTCAGCTTTTTCCACCATGTCAATTTTCGGTCATTTTTTTATCAAAAAAATTGCCATTTTCCCATAAGAATACATGTATTTTTGAATGAAAAAAAGTGACACCTCTATTGACATGGTGGTAAAAGCTGAGTGAAGCATTTTCAGTGAAAGCTGAGTGGCTGAGTGAATCACTCAGCATCCACTCAGCTTTTTCCACCATGTCAATAAAAGTGTTACTTTTTTGGGCAAAAAACAGGCACTTTTTTGCCTGAAAAAGTGACACTTTTTTTCAGAAAAATGAGGCACTTTTTCGTATAAAAAAATGATACTTTTTTATACAAAAAAGTGACCCTTTTCGAAGCAAAAGTGATCTCTAAAAATATGTGGGATTTTGAATGGGAGATTGGAAGGGCGAAACAAAATATAATAATAATCATAATATCCAGGCACGGATTACATATTGATTTTATTCAATCATAAATATAAAACATAATCGACTATTATTTGATTAGATATATGTAGTGTGTGTGTGGAAAGAAACAAACAAGAGCACAATTTCTTGCATTTTCATTTAACATTTTCTTGAAATTTTGTGTGTGTGTGTGTTTGGCAATCTCATTCATAGAATTCTGAATCCTCATCTACCGAGGCTATGAAGCGTTTATATATGATATGTAATCCGTAGGGCTCACCACCACCACGCAGATGTAGGTCACAGTAGCATTGGCTGCTCGTTTTCAAAGTGAGCAGTACTTCATCAAATCTGTTGTGACACCAAAATTTGCAACATTGATATATATTGTCCATGTGCTTTACACCGAACACCATATGTTGATGGTCTCTGATGCTGTGAACTGGATGGTTTTGCATAGCCCTTCTGAATGCTTTATAGCAAGTGCGGCAAAATCGTAAATTATATTTTGGAATACGATATGCATTCGCCCACACACAGTATTGGTCTTCGTGCAAATGACCCTCCCAGTCTTGATTATTGAGAGCTTCACACCTATCTTCAAAGCTGATTTCTCTCGTGTACTCTAAGTGACTCAAATCATTAAAATTTCGTTTGACGCTCTGAGCCTGCTTATAGATTTGTACCCATTTTTCATCGGCAAACATTTTCAAAATTCGATCAGTGAGCGTCCATGGTAGAGGTGAGGCCTCGATGAAATCAACTATTGATGATGTACATCTGACTTTTTGCAGACAGCATAAATTTTTCAAAGTGTCTACCATGGAGGTGGTGTGTGTGCGTGTGTGGGTATGTGCTCTCTGAAAAAACATTTAAATTCTATTAGATATCTAACTGACTGTAATAGCCCCACGGCAGAGTGTCATGAGAGCCGACAATCAAACAGCGCTGGTCATCGTGGGGGTTGAGAGCGATCTTTGTTTGCTCTACACTAAAGACTTTGTGTGAAAAGGATCGAATACAGCGTTGCGAAGTTATTTTTTCCACATTGTTTTTCAGACATTCCACATAATCTTCAAAAGTGATGTGATTTTCGACAACGCTGTATTTGACCCCTTTGGATTTTTTTACAGTTTTTCCACCTTGTATCTTATAGGTGTACAACTTTGATCGAAGCCCCACGAAATCTGTCATGATACGACCATTGGCTTCGTCCGTCATCAAGCCGGGTACTTTTTTATTTTCGAGGGGAATGTCAAATGGGTTGTCGCTTGGGTAGTCGCTCGTATCGAATTTTTCAATGTGACTGCTAATCAAATCCCGATAAATATCATCGCACTTAATTTCATAAATGAGGGAATCAGTATCCGTATACATCAATTTGCACTGATCGTGCGTGTACTTTTCCATCATGAAGCCGTAATGGAAATCGTACACGCATACCTTGGAAATATCGAGAATCGACATTCCTATGTACAAGGGCTTATTGAATAACAAATCCGTCTTTGCCATCTCGATAGCGACGAGGCTCTCGTCGAAAATGGTGCGACTCCTGAAATTTGGACTTGCAATCAGATTTTTTGCGCCATATCGTCCCTCCCACTTGGAAACCATTTTCACCACACGGTGCTTCCGTATGTTTTTCATGGTTTTCCCGAACACTGCGTTATTGGCTAGTTTGTAGTTATTTTTGCCAAAAGTAGTTTTTGCTTGAGAGCGTAATTTCGTATTTAATTCAATGTAGGGACGCAGCCATTCCGACTGATTGAATTGCAACACCTTGTGGATTTTCCTGAGTACGAGGCCGTGTTTGAGTGCTTGTTTCAACACCCTGTAGTGCACAACATATTTTCTCTTGTTGTACAGCGTGGTCATCAATTTTAGTAATTTCGAGCCTGGCGATGTACGGTGCTCGGCACACAAGGGTAAATCTTTGTGTTTGTCATGCAGATGTTCGGGGTACTCCAAATCGACTTCGAGAATGTAGCCGATGGGCGAGGTGTCCGACACTTCGAAATCGGCTGCATTTTCGAGCCATTTAAAGCCATCGTACGTAAGATATTCCATCATGGCCCAACGGTACAGATTATTCACGTCGAGATATAGCAAATAGGTCGACGGTTTGGAGGCGTCATACCATTCACCCATGTGCTTGTTATTGGCCGAGGAGAATCTGTTGCAGCACTGACTGATGCCGCTACGAATTCATCGCTCGACAAAGAGAAGCATGTCGACGTCTTTCAGTATCTGATATTTGCACTGGGTGTACTTCAACATACAGGACCACGTATATCCCGGGAGGGTGTAATACCACGCAGGATCTAACCTATACGTTTCGTTTCCGATATTTCGAAAATTTTCGAAAATATCCGCCAAGAGCAATATATCGGTTTTCATGTATAGGTCAGAGTACTCGCCCAGTGTTGTCAAGTTGAACGACCGCCACACGTTCTGCGCATGCTCCTATTCGGCATCGGTGATGCCACAATCGTTCAACTTGTTGTAGAACTGATCGCGCGCCGGCAAACCTGGGCATTCCAATTTCTCCATCAAATCGATGAAATCGTATGGAAATACCCCTTTTCGAGTGAGTAACTCTTACCGGTCGACATCGAAATGGGCAAATTCGCGCTTTGAAATCTTCAAGTCATGGATGGTCAGTTTTTGCACCAAATGCTCCAAGCTCATGCTCATGAAGCGAAATGGGTCAATGAATCGAAATTTAATGTCAGTGTTGCCGTCGTACTAGGTGAAGGAAATGTATTTTTCTTTGTTGACAGGCAACAAGCTGACTCGACTCCTTTTTGCTATATCTCGAATAATAAAATGACTGTCGTATCCGGATAAATTGTGGAAAATGATTGGCACAACGAACGACTTTTTGTAGTTCAAATTGCAATGCGCATGGGCATATCCACGGAACGCTCCCGTGTAGTGATTATGATCTATTACAATTTTGTCGTTAGTTTTCCAAAGTTTTTCGCAGATGTAGCAACATGGCGCTGTCGCTCTATCTGGAAGTGAGACGATCATGGGGACAATATCCAGAGTTTTGGCTTCCACAAATTTGGCTATGGCCCCCATTCTCTCCGCAAACCAATCCATAGAGTCGAGGCCCCGATGACTATCATAAAATGACAAAGTATCTTCATATGCACACTTGAAATAAAATCCAGTGCTGAAAGGAATGTGTTTTTGGTACTTTGTCGTATGTGAGGTGCATTCTCCGTCATTAAACTATTCCAAAATCGACTCAAAATCCGGGTAAATTACAAAGGGCGCTATTTCTTTATGTACAAAATCCCGAAATTCTACGTGATCATACGAAGGAAATAAAATTTTGCTCTCGTTTAATTTTTGACAATCATCAGTATGACTGTCGAGTTTCTCCTCACTCGCAAAATAATTTAAACAGCGATCGCAAATGAATTTTTTATTAAAGTCTTTACTGAGTTGGCGACTGAGTAGGCGATATAAATCCTTTATTCAAACATAATGGAATTTTATGTCATCGCCGATGGCGTTGTCGTCATCGGCGATTTCCAGTGGTGGTGCCTCGTAATCATTTAATTTCGGGTGATATTCATTCTGAATGAGGAGAAGATTGACATGTTTGTCTAATTTTTGTTTCGTGAGTCGGTTCGGAACAGTAACGAAAAATGCCTCCTTGTTCGCCTGCGGCTGAATCAATTCCAAGGTGTACACATTCACAGATATGTTGCTCAATCGCTCAAATTTGGTAATTTGTTTTAATTTCATAGAAAAGTCGATTCCATCCAAGTTCAGTACATTTGAATAGTGAGGGTATGATGATGTTCTATCACAATTTTTACCCGATTCAACAGGGTACAAGGCTGAAACGACGGCCCAAGTAAAAAAAGTTATTTTTCATATTAATGCAAGATTTTTTATTCACAATAGATTTTGGCAGCTCGATGAAAGAAGAACCGTTTTCCACGTCCCATTTATTCGTATTGATTTACAAACTAACAATTTTCTGAAAACTCCAGCCACTTTCTTTGTCCACGAATTCCGACAGTTTGTTTTGAATTTGATCGATGACGTTTTCTAGGAACCACTCTTTCACAGTTGTACCCCTATCGATAACAACGTTTTTAGTGCTGAAATATTTATAGTCGATTTTTTGTTCTTGATTCAAGGAATTTTTCACGAATTTACCACAAAATGTCGCATTGACTTTGATGATTGGATGTTTTTTCAATAAATTTTGAATTCTGCTTTGAATAGAATGAATGCATCGCCAAAAAATTGCCCAATATCTTTATATTTCAAATTTATAATTATACCGGTGCGTAAACGCGAAGAAAATGCCGATTTCAAGTCCTCCCACTTTACTCGAGATGTTAATTTTGATTTGATTCCCTCTCCCACCACCACGTCGACGCCTGGCTGTTGACCTGACTTTTTTATTGAATTTCGGATAATTTTCAAGTGTCCGCATAAAGTTTGTAATTTTCTCAGATAGCCTATGCAATCCACTGCCGCGATCGCACTATTGATCAGGCGGACGGTGTACTTGCAATGGGCCAGCCAATGTTTGCGTTCTTCATCAGTACAACCCTTTTTGAGGATTTATTGGCCTTAGCAACTTGGCTACCATCTCCATACTGTGTGCAACAATAGCGTCAGATGACATGATGATGATGATGATGATTATTCAACAGACACACAAAATTTCAAGAAAATATCAAATGAAAATACAAGAAACTCACTCTTTGTTTCCAACGGCGGCGGGGTCAGCGTCTTCAGGCTTTAGCGATCTCAAACAGCTGCTGCTGATGATTTTGATTGGCAATTTTCTGCTCGCCCCTGTAGATGAGCATATGCTGGGACTCGGTTAATTTGTCGAGGATGGGTTTGAATGCACCAGTCACTCGATTTGGCAGGAATACTTTACACTCCTCCAACTCCACTAGGATGGACTCTCCAAATTTGGTTGTTTTCGCTTCAGCGCCGAGGATCAGATGGGGTTCGTCCTTCGGTAGCTCAGACAACTTCCGCAGGTTCTTCCTGCAAGTCAACGAAATCTTGTTAATTTCGTCGAGAAGATGAGACATCTGCGAAATCATTTGAAAAATGAAAAAAAAATTCATGCACGCTGTATTATAACTCTCACTCACCCACTCGAAATGAAAAATTATGTTTATGATTCACCCCGTGTATGAGAAATAAATATGATAAAAATTAAATATTCCAATCACACTGTATATAGCAAATGGAACTTTGTGAAAGACACCCTGTATGAGAAGGAATTATGATAAAAAATGCAATCCACACACACTGTATGAAAAACAAAAAAAAATATGACATTTTGTGAGAGAGGCACTTTGTATGAGACGAAAAACAAATATGACAAATGAACTTTTCTGAATTTTTTTTTTTTAAGAAATACCACAAAAAGTGAATCGAAAGAAATAGGCACACTTGAAACAATCGCAAAAAAATAAAAAAAGCATAACTACTACTACTGACCTTTGCAAATCACGAATTAAATGGCACTCACAATAAAAAACAATGCACTTGTATAGAAAAAAGCGAGAGACAGATGAGCGGCAGAGAGGCACTTGTTGTTGCTTCGAACGCAGATAATGAAATGGCGCAGTCTCGCTGTGAACGTACGTATTAGCTCTCTGTTTCAATTTAGCTCGAGCAGCGTAAACAGACACCGGATGTGTGAGATAAAAAAACTCTGCGATTAAATCTGAAAAACAAATTCAAGGTCAAAAATGGATCATCGTGTTTACTGAGAATTTCGTTCAACTTGAGAAAGCAGACAGTAAACATTCAAGAAACGTGCCTTATCGCTATTTCACGGCGGCGGAGACGTATTTTTTTTCTTTTGGAATTTCATTCGAGAGCGAGTGAATTAATAATAAGTCCATCATAATTTTCTGTTGTGTGTGTTCTAAGACAGTAGACATTTATTCATATTTAATTTTTTCGTTTTGTCAATTAAGGTGGCGGCGGCCATGTTTTTTCTCTTCCAGCCAATTGCTCTCAACGAATCACGTGACGTTTTTTTCTCTTCCAGCCAATTGCTCTCAGCGAATCACGTGAGGGAAGGTTTTTTCATAACTTCCGCCATCGCCGACATGTTTTTTTGCCTTCCGCTTCATCGCCGCCATGTGTTTTTACCTTCCGCTCCATCGCCGCCATGTTTTTTTGCCTTTCGCTCCATCGCCGCCATGTTTTTTTGCCTTCCGCTTCATCGCCACCATGTTTTTATGCCTTCCGCTCCATCACCGCCATGTTTTTTGTCTTCCGCTCCATCGCCAGCATGTTTTTTGCAGGGACGTTTTTTTTCATAACTTCCGCCATCGCCGCCATGTTTTTTTGCCTTCCGCTGCATCGCCGCCATGTTTTTTTGCAGAGAAGACGCGCGCCACTTAGGGTGAAACGTTTTGAACCCCCCCACCCCGAAACTCTTCGGCGAACACGTCATCTTCTTCAGCACCAACCCTCCACCAACGGCAAGAACTTGATGGACGCGGCCATCGAGAGATTCACCGTGTGGAGCAACACTGTTTCTGGGCCACGAACACCGTGTGGAGCAACACTGTTTCTGGAACACGAACACCGTGTGGAGCAACACTGTTTCTGGGACACGAACACCTTGTGGAGCAACACTGTTTCTGGGACACGAAAGTGTTTCAGAAACAGTGTTGCTATACTACTGTTTTGAGTAACTGAGACGAAATGCACATTTCCGTTGAGCTCAACTTCTTCTCTATCACTTTATTCGTTTTCTATAAAAAATCAACCAAAGAATCTGAAAAAAATTACCTTGGCCTGACAGGTACGACACGAAAGTTACTGAAAGAAGAGGCCATAGAAAAAAAGAAAGTATCTCTTGCTCAAAAGCAGACTACAATAATTTATTCAAGAATCTTTCATACTACGAAACTAACTTCTAAAGAAAAAAGGATTTTTCAATTTCAATGCCCTGTATATCTGATACTACTTACTTACTTTAGGACATTAATTGATTCTCTATGTGATTTATTATTGTTTTAAACGAGGAACTTCTCATACGAGTTTGTTCGTTGAATTCCGGAACACCCTGTATAAGCTTTATCTCAGATTATATACGT